>JBBBVU010000017.1:20949888-20967543 GCA_037177055.1 Atherinosoma microstoma
GTTCAGGTCTGAGTCCATGACTACACCCAGGTTTCTGGCTCTGTTGGTGGTTTCTAACTTAGCTGTCTGAAGTTGAGCGCTGACTTTTAATCTTTCTTCTTTGGCTCCAAAAACTATGATTTTAGTTTTGTCTTCATTTAACTGTATAGCACCAATTCACAACAAACTCATCTCACCTCTCATAAAAAACAATTTATCTCAGCGATACCTTTAAAAGCAGCCAACTGACATCATGTTCAACAATCATCTTCACCAACATCTACAGCACTCTGCTGATGTGTAACTCTTTAAATGATACATGAAATAAATACAATGAATAAATTCAAATCTTCTTTTACTGACTGGAGTTTTTGAATTTCAGATTTTGGTTTCTTTTAAAAGCTATCTTTGAGTTTTTGTGGAAAAATATATTGTGATTAGCATTTTTCTCTATTTGATTGTCAAAAGGAGCTTTAACTAATTACATTTTTTTCTGATTTTCTACATTTTGAGACAGACCAGCTCCAGCGAGGCTTACAGGACATGATATAACATTATTAAAAACGCACCAATTAAACATCAACAAAAGAAAATAAACATGATGGAAAATCTGGAGACGGAGAACATAGAATTATGTGGGACTTGGAGGAGATCTGGTTCCAGGTCACCATTCGTAAATCACACGATTCCTCTCCGTTATCATTTATTTGACGACTCGTATTCAACTGCTGTACGTTGTCTATATTTGACTATTTCTCTACATCATTCTGACATCTTTAAAGCCAATGTTTATATTTATAAATGCACGTAAAAACCCAATAAAAAAAAATCTCTTCTTCTTCAAAAAAAAAAAGTCAAAAAGTTCACTTTGTTAATTGGCTCCATGGCAACCAAAAGACCGTCATCCAAATCTGATGACGCACCGCAAATCATCTCAGATCAGAGCGTGAAAGCTTCTTTAAAGCAGGAAGGTTGTGATGGGTGAACTGATTACGCAGTGCAACGGTGTGTGTTCTGTGGGGTGTGTGAGGATTTGGTTTCAGTAACCTTGTTAGTGTGCGTTTGTACCTGAGC
This sequence comes from Atherinosoma microstoma, assembly GCA_037177055.1. Classification (NCBI taxonomy): domain Eukaryota; kingdom Metazoa; phylum Chordata; class Actinopteri; order Atheriniformes; family Atherinidae; genus Atherinosoma; species Atherinosoma microstoma. The sequence goes on from JBBBVU010000017.1 coordinate 20,950,942, forward strand.
TTGCAGTTGATTGAAGAAATGACGCAGCTTGTCTTCTTGCGCCTGCGCTTGACCATCTGACATGCTGTCGATCAGATTGTACAGGAAGTAGGCTGTAGCCTCTGGATGGAGACACACACACACACACACACACACACACACACACAGTGAGCAGTCGTCTTGGGAGTACATTTCATTTGCCATAGTGTCAGTCATGACGTCCATTTGTGTGTTCGTACTATTTTTCTGTAACCTCTGCAGAGTGTGAGGTTGCGTTGCGTTTCTGCTGACAGGAGCGGCTTTTGGGGCCAGACTTTGAGTGAACGTAGGACGGCTGGTGGTGACAGCTTCATCTTACTTCAGCGCTCACACACAAACACGCACATGTTCGCAGATGTCGTCTAACGGGATGTGACATGGATAACAGTCTCCATCGCTCCCACCAGCACATACACACACACCAGATTCAACACTTGGGACTCTCTGACAGGGAGCGACATTAACACTCTGCATACACACAGCAAAAGCAAAGAGGCTACTCAACAGTGACACACACACACACACACACACACACACACGCACACACTTTAACTACTCAGCGCTGTGTCAGCAGCCAGGCTCCATTTCCTCCACTGGAGAGAGCAGGTCTTTCACTAACATGCTGACACACACACATCCCAGTCCTGGACATAAACATACATAGGCTTCATGACGAGAAGTGGGCCAGGTGACAGCCCATCGCTATGGAAACTCAATGTAAATGGCATTATTCATCACTTGCCTTATATACTTGGATAGTGACAGCCTGCACAACACTGATCCGAGAGATGATACACACTAAAGCGACCTCCATATCTTTCTCGTGTCCCCACATCTTACATTCGAGGATGCATCCAACTTACGCATGCAAACTTTTCTGAGTAAACAAATGTCTTCTTACCAGCAGGCTTAGAGTTTCCTTTGGAGAAGCGCTCATCTTTGTACAAGAGCCCAGTAATCTGTAGAAAACAGATCAGCACAAGTACAGCGCGTCATTTCAAAACTAACGCAAGATCATAAACAGAATGTGTGTGTGAGAACAGACAAGAGTTTTCTTGCATATCTATCCGTCTCATGTTCATTTCTGAGTCCCAACATTATATATCATTGCATCTGAATGAATTCTGTATTGGGTAAAATATGCATAAAATTGCCTGAACTGAATTTTAAGCCTAAAAAACATCTTTGTATAAAACATAAAGGAAAAGTTGGTAACAATGTAAAGCATTCTCAGCTGACTACAGACTCTGGCAGATGGAGCTATATTTAATGTCAGAAAACTAAATTCAACATCAATCCTATCCTTCTCTAGTTGCTGACTATTTTAAAATCTGAAAACAACTCTTGCATTATTACTTGCGTGAGCTTAAAAACGAGTATGTTGCTGTCTTACCTTCGCCATGCTCTCCACATCTGCAGACCTGCAGGGGGCAGTAGACGACAAGATATGAGCACTGACATCAGTTCAACCAGTTTTTGGTCTGCAATGTGTTCATTTGGCTTTAGGCCAGAAAACATAAATGGATATCTACATGTTGGGGTCACACTTTATCATCTTTTAAACGATGATGATGGTTGATGTATAAAACTGTGACTGATGAACCGTTGCTGGACTCTTATTTGATGTATTCGTTTCAAGAGGCTTCAGATAGAAGCAGCGGGTAAAAAACAGAGGTGAAAATAGTTTAAAGCTCTTTAAAAGTTCTTCTACTTAATCATTTTAAAGTTATCTTAAGACTGACAGCATCACGTTGCCATGGCTACTGAACTGACAGTGTAACACCACCGCATACTAAGAGAGAGCACCAGATTTTCCAGTTTGACACTCTCCATCCCATATTACAAGACAGACAGCTGTGCAAAAGTCGGGGAAACCACAAAAGACAAAGTCACCCACACGAGCACACACACAGACACACACACGCAGGCTAAATGATGACTGTGTGTGACATTTCTGGCGTTGTCAGCTAGTTGGTGGAAAAAAAAGAGGAGAGAGGGGAGAGATGAGAAGAAGAGGTCTTTAATGATTAAATTATCCCCTGACCTTGTCTCTGACAGGGGCAGGTCCCGCATCGCGATGACACGGCGCTCGCAAACACACACACGTACACACTCCCCAAGTGACAAGCCCAATTATGACCCTGTCAGGCAACCTAACCGTCAGAAGAGAGTGTAAGTGTGTGTAGGTGTGTGCGCTAACGCAATGAGAGCAAAGCCAATTGAAGAGAGGAAGAAGATTTAGACAAAAGAAAAGGAAAAAAAAAAAAGAAGACCAACAATCAGTGTGTATTCTGACTTGGAATAATTCAGAAACATGAAACACACGCGCCAATTTCTGCACGCATGACTCAAAAGTTTAAACCAGAATTTTGTGTTCCCTCATAATAAAAAGAGGACACACTGCAATCATAGAAACAATCATTTATCTTCTTTATGTTTGATAAATGACAAAGCTCTGTAGACATTTTGAAGCTAAAAAAAAATGAACGTGGTACTCAAAGTTGAGCTCAGCCAAGCGTATTTTGTCTCAGTGAACGAAATAACTTTAGTCCCTGCAGGAAAGTCAGCACTTTACTCTTTGACTCCCCCCCAGCGTCGCTCAGGGGTAGGAGTGTTTTTGTGTGACTGTGTAGTGCGAAACTGTAAATATTCATAAATACCCCCTTCAACAAAAGCCCGTGGGTCAGACCCCGGTCTTAAGGCTAAGCTTGTGTGTGATGGGTGTGTGTGTGTGTGTGTGTGTGTGTGTGTGTGTGTGTGTGTGTGAGAGAGAGAGCGACTGCAACCAGTACGGGGGTCTGGGCATGAGGGATAGTGGTGGGCATCTGCTAATTTCCATATCTCCCACGGTGCTTTGGGGCGAGAGCTGAGGGATGACGGCCTCCATATGCATGAGGCACCCATGTACTTCTGTGTGTATGTGCGATGTGGTGTTTCTCCCTGCAGCTGCCGGCGTGCACAGACGTTGTAGATGGTGTGATAGGCTGCACATGTCATATTCGCAGCATATGCTGCGCTGACCTCCACAGAGCTACAGGCTTGCCTAAAAAACGCCAGTCAGAAGGTTTGAAGCCAAATATGTGGAAATATGGAATTGAAAAGGATGTGGACCGACATAAACAAACGGCAGGCTAATTGACTCACTTTTTGAAGCCGGTGATGAGGCTGCTGCGGAAAGAACTGAGGTCCAGAGCGGGAAATGAGGGATCCGACACTGAAATGTGGAGGAGACAGACAGGAAGTGAAAACAGGTTAAGGAAAAACAGAAATAACGTCATAATAGTTGTTAACAGAAATGATTGAAGACGTATTCAGCAGATTTTCAGAAAAGTCTGGCTTTGGGCCAACTAAATAACGAGATTCACTTCAGACAGCTTCTCGGTGCGACTTCACGTGTTAAATATTGGCGGCTGATTATCTTAACACAAACAGGTGGAGCAAAAAACTTTTAGCATTAGAAGGTTTTTCTAATGCTCAGAGAAAAAAAGAAAAAAGAAAAGGCCTTCATGCCAAAGCACTAAAAAGGGATTAATGTGCTCGAAGTACATTCAATGGCAGGGAGCAATAAACTAAATCAGCAAAGCTATCAATTTCTGATAAAAACCAGCTTATTTATGCTGATGCTTCTCAAAAATGGAGAAAAAATTTTGATGATTCTCAAAAAAGCTAATTCTTTACAATGTATTTGAAAGAGTAAGAGGATGAAAACTGCATGACTGACTGTGGCGTAGAATTCCACTTTTCTGATGCTCTAAATGGAAAAAATTCTGTCTTTTCTATGTGAGAGTGCAGCCTCCTCTGGATCCTCCATGTGTTTTTACAAATTAAAACCAGGCAGGGGAAAACATCATGCTCTTTTAAATCAGAACAACACTCTTCCACTTAAATTTTCCCAATTAAGCAGAATACATTTTATAAAAATGTGAATGAAGAAAGATAAAAATGTTTCTTATCTAGAATCTTAAGTGCATATATAACAATTCTAATCGTTTTTACGATCAAACGATGGTTAATGTTTTAATGTGCTGATTAAAAATAAATCCTGGCTGCTAGGGAGTCTGGTTGTAAATCTAAAATTTGCAAAAACAAATTTTGAATCTAGATACTGCCTTAAATATTCATATTCTAAAGTAACCTGTAGTTCCCTCCCGAGAAGAAAGTATGAAAAATAAATAAAACAGCATTGAGCCTCTGATTGGCTGAGTCTGTCAGAACTTGTTGGAAAGCTTACTGCTGGTGTTACATTTGCATTTCCAGGTTCTTCACACAGTTTTACTGTCTTGGAGTTGGTATTTAGATCCACTGGGGCTGCCACCATGCACACAACGATGCAGAGCAACACCGGTGTTGTTTGGTTCAGAGTAGATAACTGTCTAATGCAAAGGTGATACAGAATTCATGAGCACGGTAACTTTTTTTTTTTTTTTCCAGGTTTGAGTTATTTTACATTATTGTGCTTCTAGTAACATTGCATTTTTTACATTAAACAGCAATAATCAGGAAAACGATGATAATTACTAAAAGCTATTTTCACGTGAGGTGAACAAAAGAAAAAAAGTAACCGTGAAATAGTTTGAGGGTAAACACAGTCATGTATGTTCTGGTGAATGTGTAAGACTAAGAAGAGATGAAAGACAGAAAACAGGAAAAGTGATCCATTATTCAACAGCCCTCTCCATCCCGTCCCTCTGCAAGTTGAGGCACTTCTCGTTCTCGCCTCTTACATATTCACATACACTAATCTCTTAAAAGGCCTGATGAGCACAGAGGAGTGCGAGGGCAAATGTGTGTGTGTGTGTGTTAACACGGGGCCAATTAGCCCGGAGGCGAAGCAGCGATTTGTATGACCATGGTGTTTAAGATGCAGCAGAGGTTCTATAGGCAGTGCTCATGTGTGTGCGTGCGCTTACGGAGGGTGTAGACTTCGGCCAGGTTGCTCACAGCCATGGAGCGAACTTCGGAGCACATGAAACCCTCAGAATCCACAGAGACTCCCGCATCCTGAACGGAGTGAAGTCCGCTTTTTGTCAAGGAAAACATTTCAATAAACCCCGACAACATGTAAACACGCAGCGACTTCTAGCTTACCTTGAGGGCCTGTCGAGCCGCTTCGATGGTGGGGAAGACTGGGAGGATGTAGTTGGATAAAGTCTCGATGTCAGGGGACACGCCGAGCCCCTGCATGCCCTTCGTCACCTGCACCACACCTACACAACACACGAAAAAGAAATAAATCTAAATGTTAGGTTTTTGCATTATGTGATCATTTACATTTCTCAGCTGAAAACGCTGCATTTTGTGTTTCTTTCAGTTTCATTCTGGACTTCCATACATACACACACACACACACACTTCTCCACCCTCTCTCATGTACAGGCCTGGAGCTGTGCAAGCACTGTTGCACACACTCCCCTTCACCCTTCACCTCAGCCTGATGAATACATGTGCATAAACATGCACTTGGCCTGAAGAGGACTCTTTCCAGGAGAACCCTGAAGTCCTGCCCTGAGGAAGGAGGCCAAAACAGCCCCGTGCAAATGAAACAGCCACACAAACATGCAGCGAGTTGCACACATGTTCGATGTATGTGAGAGCATGCATACATAGAAGCATCCCTTCGCACACGTTTGGGAGCGAGGACATAAAAGGTCAGAGGCCTAAAAAGGTACAGACACATGACCCTGTATGTGTTTGTTGTTAAATTTGCTGCGCAGCAGAAATATCAATGCATCTGCAATATGTGCTTTATATGAACACATGGCGTTTACCAATACACCTTGCTCTCACGCAGCAAACTACCCCAAAGTGCTTCCTTGAGTTGACACACCTCAAAAGGTTGTGTATTTACAGTCCACTCAGGTTCTGAAACACACACAACACACACTTATAAATATATCCGTTCGTACTTCCTCTTGGGACGTATGTGTTCACCTGGCAGTCTCGCTCTTTAGCTGAATAAAAGATGAGTCCTGAGCTTTTATACGCCATTAAAACCTGCGGTTGGGCTGCATTATCCCAGGTAGAGCTACCTGAACCACTCTATCTATCCATCCAGTCCACCTCTCCCGCCACATCCCTCATTCATCCACCCCTCTCACTATCCATCTACCAGGCTTTCAAGAAAAGGTAAACAGGCGATCTTCCCCTTTCTTCTCAATGGAGGATCCATCCACTCTGCCTTCCACGGGTTCATTCTTACTCACTAATCGCTTTCATCCGACCCTTTTTTATGAAAGAAAAAAGGGAGCACCTGCTTTCCTCCTGAATAATCCATAATCAATTTCACGGTGAGCCAAACAGACGGAAAACAAAGTGAATGGAGAGCCGGAGGTATGAATGCACAAGTCGGCCACCCCTCACGTGCTTTCCGGCTTCCGGACATGAGCTTTCAGGATCATCAGCACTTTTCATTTCTGCAATAAACGTGTTTGTGTTGTGTGTTTTTTTTTTTTGCTAGTCATGTCTGTGACGAAGAAGCTTTTAACCTTTTGAACCACAGGCTGTTTTCTCTTCTTAACATTTACAGACATAGAAGAAAAAATGTAGGGATTTTTCAACCTGGGCCCCATCTTCCTTCGTATTTGGATGTAAAATATTGATAGGCACAAAAATCGTTGCAATGGGACCCATATTGGGCAGCTAACACCAAATGGTTTTAATGTAAATAATAAGATAAACATCCACATCAAAGGAAAATAAGTACTCATGTGCCATACTTGAGGCTTATATTCTTATTAGAAGTGTGTTACAACTTTAAGGAAAGGATCTTGGCTCAAACCTCACTGAAAGAAAAGTCTCATTTTCCAATCACGAGTTGTTGTGGAAGGATGACAGCCATCCCGAGAACACAATTTGGGACTATTCATGGTTTTAAAAACTTTAACGGGCTACTTTTGGAGAACAAGGCCAGGCTGACGTTTTGGCTGGTTGTCCTGCAGACACATAAAAACAATCTCAACCCTGTATGACACTTTGTAAACTATTGTGTTTGATCTCAGTTTGAGGAGAAAGAAAACAGGCAGTCCAACAAGAGAAGAAAATGCAAGACAAAAAATGGAAAGGCCTTCATTTTACTCTGCAAGGTTCTCTTTAATAGTCCTCTTTAAGACTTCTAGGAGCTCCTCATCTACTCCCACTTTGTATAAATAATGAAAGAAGTGAAAGTCAGGCATCTTGTCCAAATAGTCGACAATGTGCTCATCATTCCCAGATGCTGATGGACGTTTACTCTTTATTTCACTGTAGTCGCTGAGTGTTGTTGAAAAAACATTCCTAAAAATGGTATACCTAAAGCAAATGAAGATTTTCTTCCCAAAAACAAGGTTCGTATGCACATTTCTGGTGTCAAAGGGGTATTTAGGGACCTCAGTGAATATATTCCCTGTATAAAAAGTGTTATAATGCCTGATTAAACTCAAATAAAAACAGAGAAATGAGACATTTCTATCCTCACATGCTTTTTCTCCTATTTAACAGAAGATAATGGCATGCTAACAAAGACTCTATACACACAGATACCATTGATCACCTAAAAACAAAGTTAAAAATCATCATTAAAAAATGATTTCTAAATATCAATGTTAGCTCTAAATGCACTTTCAGTCTTGTTTTGTGAACATTAGGGTCTAAACTTTAAGTAACAGTTAAAAATAAAACACCATTGACGTGTTTTTTTTCATAGTAGGTGATTATGTCGGTCATTTTTTTCAGTTGTAAAAAGGGCTGATTAGAATTTAAGGATTAAACAGGCAGTTAAATGTCAGGTGAAAAATACATTGGTTTCCCATGGCTTATATAAGGGGGAAAAAATAAATAAAACTCTTGTCAGCTGTATGCCATAAATGTAGAGCTTTCGTCTGCAGCCAATAACCCGTTTAGTGTTGCATAAAGACCAGAAACATGGAAACACTGCCAAGCTCTGTCAGCAGGTAATAAAATCTATTGAACCCACCAGAAGGTCTAAAGCTGATAATAAATACTGTTAACCCTTTTAAATCCTGCAGTTTTCACCTAAAAAACAGTTTTTTGTGGATAAACGTCTTGTTGTGGACCAACCCAAAGCTGAAAGACATCTGGTAGTTTTAAATCAGGCTGCATTTGCTGGGTTTCCTTAGACCAGATGCACCGTTTTAGATTTCCTAAACTCAAAGTGCGAGCAGGATTTCATAAAGCTAGACAAAGCACAGTGCGACTGGTCTGTAAAATACAGAGATATCTCAACTATCTTTTCCTTTTTCATAATGAGGGAGTGCATGATTTTTCTTTTAAAAAACTCCCTCAAAACCACTGCTACCTCTTTCCACAACTGCTATGTGAGGATAAATTCCACTGACATCTACCCTCTTTCAAGTCTTTGTACACCATCTGTATGAAGGCTGGGCACAATGTAAATCAAACCACCTTGGAAATTCAGTGGTCAAACCTAAAAAGTAGAAAACTACACCAAAAAAGTTCAAAACCAATTGAAAAGAAAAAAAAAAAAGCTAGAAAAAAAAAAAAGGATGAAACACAAAATAATAAGGGAAGTTCTGAAGTGTCGTTTGTACTGCTTTCCTTCAAGGTCTTCAGTCCTTTTACTCTAGAATCCTCAGAAACAGATTACTCTTTACACATTCTCCCTGTCTGAAAAATTTCCATACAGATTTGGCTCAAAGGAGAGCTGAGATGCATCGAGACCGCTCCGTGTTGGCGAGCATAAAAGCTGACATTCCATCCGGGGCAAGAAGTATGAAAGTAGTGAGTTAAGCACGGCCGTGGTCACAAGATATCATCATCAGATTCATGTCTTCAGGTGAACTGTCACAGACAAGAAGTGAGGATGGAGAAAAGAGAGGAAAAGAGGAGTGGAGTGAACCGGTTGCTGTCATCTCCTCCCGTCCTTGGACATGAGCACCTGTCACTACCCTTTTTCCTTTCTCCATCTGTCTCTCGAATCTCCTTGCCTCCGAGGGCAACGGCAGGTTGAGAAATAGAAATAAGGACCTGAAAGTGTTAGTTTTATGAGGCAAGGTCAAATTTTATCTTTGTTTTTTTTTTTCTTCCTATTTCAGAGAAGACCAGAGAGGAGCTCAGTCAGTGCGGTCCACTCTATTTGAAAGGTTAGGGGCCGGCTAAAGATGAGGGCACACAAAAGAGGATCGGGTCATGGTTTGAAGGACCAGACAAGGAGGTGTTTACATCCCTCTCATCATCCAAAACACACAAGTCCAGAAACCCTCCCTTCCTCTGCAGTTTCCCCTTCCTCTCCCTCCCTGGTTTTCTGGCTCCACTATGTCAGAAGTGATAAGAGCGTGTTGCGTCGCAGGGATTGACAAGCCCCGACTCGCTGGCGGCAGGTGGCAAGTACGGCCAAGCATATGCTTTCACTAAACCCGCCAAATCCACACCTCATCAAAATGTAAAGGACTCTTCCCCCCCCCCATTATTTCTTTATTCCTTCCTGCCCTCCCACCCCCTCCCAATTCCACAGCTCTGGCCTCTCTGCCCGCTAGTGACACCTGTGGACAAAAAGTGACGCGGCGCTTAATATTTCATGGGCCGTGCACAGTGGGGCGCGTAATCCAAAGTGAATTCCCTCAGAGCGCTTGCATTTACATGAAATCAAGTCACTCTGCATCAGTCACATCACCTGCACTGCCCCCTCCCTCCCTCCTCTCTCTCTCTCTCTCTCTCTCACACACACACACACACACACACACACAGAGACACACACACTTCCTATAGCCAATGAATGTGGGAGAGGATGAAGGGAAGTTGGAGGGAAATAAAAAAATAAAAAAAGAAGCTGCATCATTCATGAGAGTTAAGGCAAACACCATCGGAAACAAGCGAGTGCATGTGAGAGAGAAGTTTCCTTCTTTCTGTCTGCACTGTGATACCTAAATGGACGCCGTCCACTGTGCGGTTAGTTGTTGTCAGAGTATGGGTCTAAGTGTGTGTGTGTGTTTGTCTCTTTCAGGCTTCCAAGACTGGCATTGAGACGTCTCACCATGCAAGCTCTGAATCCGTCTCGACCACATGGCAGAGTCAATCTGCAGCTCCGCCGCACTGGTCTGACCAGGTTTCATCTCCCTGCCAGTTCAAATGCTGTCAATTGGCTGACAGGAGAAAAATCCATCATTTATTAATTCCCTTAAAAACCCCAAAGAGAGAGCCAAAGCTCAGCATAAATAAAGCACTTAAAAACCAAGCTGCCGCTGAACATGTGTGACGGAGTATATTCACTAATGAGTTGTGAATTCCAACAAGTCTCCAGATGCCAGATATCTGTGAGTGAGATGATCCCCCCCCCTCACAAAACAAGCTCATCTCTAACATCCTGAAAAAAGGATGTTCCACCAGAGGCAGAATTTGGGGACAGAGATCTTTATATAAACTGACTTTAAATGGAGATTGTACCAGTGAGAGGCTTGAGTTGCACAATAGGAGGTGGATTTAATGATACCAACTAGTGGTGATGATGTGATCTCAGCTGGTAAAAGCCTATTAATGCTGATTGTTTATGTTCAATTCAATTATGCTGAATCAGTCTAATGGCTTTTTCTTTTAGGTTTTCTATGCATATTGCATTAATATTATTGCATAAGCAATTGGCCACAATAACATTGGAGTAAAAACCAGACATTGTGAAGCTCTAACATAAAAAATAAAATCTTAGAAAGTTGAAAGTGTTTAAATGTATTCATTCATTTTTAAAATTAAAATAAAATTAGAGGGAGTTATTCTGGCACATCAAGTTCCTCCCTCAATGCTGTATTCTGCAGTTTTAAAGCAATACTAAAGTTTCCAACCTCAAAACTCTGTGTTTCTGACTAGTTTTGATGGCACACAGGCATTTACTGTTTACATCCCTGGAGTCGTCATTCCCCTGCAGCTTCCTGAGGCTGAGAAACCACATTTCACCACTTTTTTAGTCCAGCCCGGGGCATCACGTGACAGCTGAGTTATGCTTAACAGCACCACATCACAAACCAGCAACTGGATATCAACACACCGGCTGTTTGTTTTCAACGCGCACCATGGCTGATTCAGCAAAGAAACGGAGGACATTACGGGAGAAAGCGAGGATAAAGAAACTGAGAAAGTGACAGAGCAAGCATCAACATCGGACTGGCTAGAGAGAGCTCAGAGAGGAGACGGGATGCAGAATCAGTTCTTCGTTAGGGGGTGCCAAAGTGTAGAATTTCAGAAGTGCCATGTTAAAGAAAGCAATCCAGATTTCAACCAAAGTTTTCACCCTTCCTCCAACTCTCCACCAATCTTTATAAGGTACGTAAATAGGTACGCCTGTTTCAAACGTGGCAGCCTTCATATTTCCATACGTTGGCATGGTTGTTAGCCAATACATCCAGTGCCGTAGCTTAGCTTAACTGACCAATCCTGAATTTTATTATCCTTTAAAATGTCAACGAATCCAAATGACTTCTTTTGTTATAGGGGTTCAGCTTGTGTGCGACTAATTCAGAAAGTTACTACTCTTGCATGTCATGGCTGTTTGTAGACAAAGAAAAAAGAAAAAAAAAACACTTTGTGATACAAAATGCTGCTTCATCAACTTTCAGGTTAATCAGATGTGGTGCAATAATAGTTCCACACAGGACAGCCCTGTGTCGGGAAGCATGAGCTGACCACAGCTATTGTGGTGAAGAAAAGAAAAAAAAGCACACACAGAGAAAAGTCTGGAATCATAAACAAGTTCAATTTGACAAAAGATTTGAAGAAAGCTACTGAAGCAAAATGCCCTCTGACCCCATCTGCCTCAAAGATGTATGTGCATCCATGTATGTGGGTATGCATGCGTTTAAAGCTACCAAGCCCCCTCCCATCCCCAGAGTCCCAAACAAGATGGCTTAGGGAGTTCCTGCCATGAGGCAAAAATCACCAGGTCAACTATCCGTACAAACTGTGCACAACTTTATTCTTTCAACAGCTTCTAAAGTCAGCTGCTTGGCCTTGAAGTGCAGGAGATGCTACATTATCAGGGCACCTGTGGACATTTAAGATTTTAATATCTTAGATGACAGAGGAAGACAGAGATAATAACTTTCTTTTGAGTCTTCTTCATCTGAAAAAAAAAAACTCATCAAAAACTGCTAAAAATAATTGGAAGTTTGCTTGATGATATAAAATTGCAATTCATCACAGAGCACATGAGAGCTCAAAGTGGAAAGTATTGAGAGATCAAAGAGAGAAATAAAAAAAAGTATGACTTTCATGTCTGAGTGCACTTTCTGAAAGTCAAAGTGTCTTTTTGGCCTGCAGAAAATGGGAAGTTTGAGGTCCTCGGAAATTTGCGATCTATTCCAAGAGCTCTCCTGAGAGGCCAGAGTGTGTATTTCTAAGTGTTTATGTATGTGTTTGTTTCATCTCCTCCCACTCTAACCCTCTCACGCAGGGATCAGACCTCTTTGCCCTTCACTGCCCCAGCCCAGTGAAATCTGTCCCAGTTGGACCACTCTATGGGTCATTAATATTTGAGGGAAAGTCTCTTTTAAAAGCCATTTCTGGTACAGGGGATGTCATAATCCCCTCTACACCTAACCACCCCCAAAAAAAAAACAGCTAAAAGAACTGCTAATATCATGTTGACTGAAAAAAAAAACTGCTCTATTTCAGATCAAATGCATAGCAGCTATAGGTATTCTTATCCTCCCTCTTGGGGCTCCAAAGCACACATTACGTTTACATCCACCTGAGACCATTCACATGATGCTTAAGTGGCTCAAGGACCCAGCAGCAAACCCACTTTTATCATCTACTCAACTCTCATCAGTTACTTCTTTTCAAAAGATAATTCAAGAAGAACAGAGTAAATATATGTGAAATAAAAGATGGCAAACAGGGCGGGTGCCGCATTACAAAGGCATCCCAACAAGGCAACCTCTTCCTTGCTCAAGGTATCAGAGAATTCAACGTTATGGACGTTCTCTTTGGAGCATTCACTCGCCATTTCACCAGGGGTATATACAGACTCCTTTATTGCTCTATAAACACCACGTTGCCTCCACTGGAGCGGATGTGTAGACCGAGGGAGGCCTGAAGACACTTCTTGCTTATGGCATTTTAATAACCTCTGCTGCCCAGTGGAAAAGCCATCTCTTAAATATGGATTTCCCTGTAAATGACTTAGCCTGTGTTAAGAATGAAATGAAATGAAATATACTTTATTTATCCCTCTTAGAGGGAAATTATTGTTGTAGCAGGGTATTATTCTTTTTTATAATTTTTTTTAAAAATAATAATAATGATACAAAAAAATTTAAAAAATGAACAACTGGTCTAACATCCTAGGGTCCTTTGTTCTGTAATGCAGCTGCACAGAAGGTAAATTGGAGAACAAAGCTGAATTTGAGTAGATTGTCTTAAGTGATCTTACAGAAGGCTACACCACAGGGACCTGACATAAGTATTCAAAATGTGTCTGGAATAATGCATGGTATGCATTAATGATGGAAGTATTTATTCAAACACTGGCCGTAACACTCAAGCAAATTTATAAAATGACGACTAAAAGGGTGGATCCCTGGTGAAATGTTAGCAAACTCGACATAACAATTGGAAAAGCCAAGTAAAACTAAATGGAAGAAAAGTCTTCCTTTAGTCCTGCAGATCCTGCAAAAATCACCAGATGATTGCCACTTGTAAGGAAGCCATATGGCTCTAAAAAGTTATGAGGGTATTAAGGACCAGCTTTTACCGTTTTGGGCTCAGGTCCCTATTCTCTGTATTGGGGGCTGCCAACTTTTAACAGGTGTATCTGGCTCTTATATACTTTTTCTGGTCAGGTTCTGATGTTGAAGGATCTGAAAGTGAAGCTTAACAGTCCATGTCCGGGGTGTCAAACTCCAGTCCTCCAGGTTTTAAATGTTTCCCTGCTCCAACAGCTTGTTGTCACGTTCTTCACCGTGGCCCATTCATGTTTAGCTAAGCATCTAATAAACAGTAGGTAAATAAAAAGCCCTGCATGTTTGTGGTATGGTTATCTTTGTGGGGACCACATGAGTTAGACCTTAAGGGGATATATATATTCATTTTAACTGTGTAGGGGCATTAAACCTTTTGTGTGTGAACGTTCGGGTGTATTTGTACCGGCTACGTTGTTGTCTTTCACAGGCTGTATGAGAAGAGGCCAGAAGTAATGAGGTCTTATGGGTAAGTCCTGCTCCTTAAATAACTTCATCAGCTCCAAAGATGTACCTGGAAAAGAGAGAAAACATGATTTGGAGCAATTACTCTTTCAGTTTCCCCTCATTTAAGTAACTTGATAAAAAAAATGGTAAAATAGTTCATGTCATAGTGTTATTTTCACAGTTCACAAAATACAAATAGATGTGTGTCAGGTAGAAGGAAGCATGTGCATTACCAATCTTCTTGGCCTCCAGGGCACAGGACAGAGTGAAGGTGAATGATGTAGTGTGCAGATTCATGTCCTGAAGCTCTTTACAGTAGTGGACGATCTTCTCGAGGGACTGTAGAGCATGCACAGGAGTCAAAAATTACATCTGAACGTTAAAATGAAGCCTCAACATCCACTCCATCAGTGAGCGTGGAAGTTAACGCTAGCTAACAAATACCTGCAGACAGGTATCGAGTATTGTGCGTCTAAAACTTCAGAAATCATTCTATAAAAATACGAGGTTAAGAGGGAACAATCTTCTCAGGTACCGTGTCCATGTTGATGCAGTGTCTGAGGAAGAAGTTGCCCAAGTTGGAGGAGTCATTATTCTCAGACTGCAGGGAAGGGAATGTCTTCAGGATGGTAAAAGCTGTGTCCTCGTGTCCCTGAGTGATGAGGCTCAAACACAAGTTCATGGCATCTAGAAAGACAACATAATGGAGATTTTGCTCAGCCACATGTAACTAGAGATTCTTGCAAATGTAGGTCCTAAACTTTGCTCCCTGAAACCCCTGCATACATGTGTCTCCCCCTTGTTAAACTCACATGGGCATGTGCACATGCAATCATGCACACAGATCAAATGAATATTCTTTTAAACCTTACTTGCACCCCTGTGTCTGACTGAAGCATCATTTTGACAAATATTGGTCTCAATACTGAGGACCAAAGTGACTACCACCATAAAAATATGCTATATGTCGCTGTGTATACGTGTACCTGGTACATAACCCCTCTCATGCCTCAAGCGTTCAACCATCTCTGGAATGAGCTGCTGCTGTCCGGCCTTAGCCAGAGTGGAGATGACCTGCATGATGTCCCTGTCCATCAGACTGCAATCTGTGCTCTCTGCTTCCTCCAGAGTCTGAAAAAGTTAAGAGAACAAAGTGAGGATAAGGGGAATAAAAGGGAAAAGTGAGTTTGTAGAAGACATTTTGATCATACACACCTTTTTCATGCTGTCCAGATCTCCCTTCTCAGCATAGGCGTTCAGCAGTGACACGTAAGTTTCAGGACTCGGTTCAATTCCTGCTCCCCGCATCACGGACAGGATGTTCGCAGCACTTTCGATGTCACTGCACAGGGATAAAGACAACATCTTGTTTAAGATCAAACTGCTTTTTTTTTTCCCAACTCATATTTATGCCACTGAATGCAGTAGTTTAAAAGATCAAAATCTGTGATACTAACCCCGAACGGGCATGACCAGTCACCAGAGAGCTGAACACTGCCTCAGTGATGGGTAAATCTTTGCTCTTCATGAAACCCAAGATAGTGCTGTGAATGCATTCAAAATAAGAAAGTGGATAAAAACATTAATAATAAAATCATGCTTATGAAGCACTTTTCAAAAACTGTAAATCCCACAGGATCAGCAATAAAAATGATAAATTAACACATGACAGAATATAAAAGTAAAACCATGTACAAACACTGTTAAAATTTAGTAGAAGTGAGTTTTGGAGAAGAAATTTAAAAGCTGCTACAAAGTTGCCTGGCCTGATAAACTCAGTCACCATCTAACAGACTGCTACAGAAAGGTCTCAGGCTATAGTTCAGCTCACAAGAGACTCACGTACCAGCTATATTATTAGAGGACTGAAAATGCAAAGCCTTCTGAAATACCCTCTAATTGTACAAAAAAAATCAAGCACATATCTTGACCCAGAGGCATCATATGTTAGTATAAATACTGGAGGTGAAGATAACAGTAATTAGAGAAAGAAAGAAAAAAGCAATAAATCTTATCACTTAAAGGTCCCATATTATGCAAAATTCACTTTCTAAAGGTTTTCTAACAGTCACATGTGTCCCCAGGACAGTGTATGAGGCTCAGGAGTTAAAAAATCCTGTCACCGCTCTCTCTCTTCCTTGCTCCAATTTTCAGCGAATGTGTGCTCAAACCGGTGTGCCTAAAATCTTTCCCCAAGTGACGTTGAGAAGGGAAACCAATAGTGGATGCAGCCATGGACCCGCCCCCCCTAGCTAGCTGGGCCCGCCTTCTAAAATCTCCGAGCGTAGACCATTGTTTCTCCTCATAAACCCTCCAAAATGGCGAAGCTAAGAGCAAAGCATGGCAGTTGCTCTGTTATGGCTGCATCAACGAGCACTAAAGTCTGTATATACTTCCTTCATCTGAGCCCCTGAAGACCCAGTGGATGGAGTTAATTTTTGATGGACATTTACCC
>JBBBVU010000017.1:20978294-20994042 GCA_037177055.1 Atherinosoma microstoma
ATGGATGGATGGATGGATGGATGGATGGATGGATGGATGGATGGATGGATGGATGGATGGATGGATGGATGGATTAGTATGATCTGTTTTATGATGTTTCTCTTCTGGCTGCTGCTTGTCTTTATAATTTCTCTGTAAAACTCCTCAAGAAATAAACTTATGCTCCTTTTCATTCAACAACTAGGAGGTGTTCCTGGTCAGGAAAAGATTAAGTGATAATAAATGTCAATACCTCAAAGAAATTAAAATGGTAAAAAAAAAAAAAAAATACAGTGAAATAACACAAAATCCAAATTCTATGGTAAGAAAGGATTCATTCATTAAATCTAAAAGTAAAAGTAACTTGTTAGAAATTTCAACTATACCACATTTTCTGTTACTGTATATTTATTTCATGTAATGGTCAATTTTGAGATTTTTGAACATCCTACATCCACATCATGTCTTAGCAGAGAAGTCCAGAAAATACATAAGTGCTTATTTAACAAAATATTTTCACTTTATGCTAATTGGCCCAAGTTTGAGATTAATTTAGAAAGTGACTTGTTTGAATAATTAAACTTAAGATTTCAGAGTGCAACTAAGTTTTAAAAAAAAGGTTGTTTATAGGTGAGTTTCATATTTCTTGCTTCTTTCTTCCTCATATTTTTATATTTTTTCATATTTAATAATATGTTTTATGGACTAAAAGCTTTTTTAACAAGGAAAAAAAGGACAGTTTAAATTAAAAAATATGATTGATTAATTCATTTATTGTGATATATATATAATTATTTTGAGTTAAATCGTAATTGAAAATGGGCAAACCAGAGTTGAATTCTGGAGCATTACTGACTT
Organism: Atherinosoma microstoma; assembly: GCA_037177055.1. NCBI lineage: Eukaryota > Metazoa > Chordata > Actinopteri > Atheriniformes > Atherinidae > Atherinosoma > Atherinosoma microstoma. The sequence goes on from JBBBVU010000017.1 coordinate 20,979,132, forward strand.
GTCGGTTTTTGCCAACTTTGCCCTAAAAAATCAACAAATACTCACAAAACTTGATTATAAGATAAGACAATAAACATTCGCCCAATACCTTTTGGGCAATTGATTTTGCAAAAGAATTTACACAAAATCATCCCGATCTTATGCGTCTGTTTTAACCCATTATGGGTGACAAATCAGACTGAAATCTAAGTGGGAACCCTTTATTGAGCTAAAATGGCATGACTCATTTTCTTTAAGACAAACTTGGAGCAAGCTTCTTTTTCCCGCCCCAAGTCGGACACCTCTGTGTTTTCTCATGGCTTGAGGAGAAAAATCCTCAGTGAACCTGTCATGTTTTTGCCTTCTCCCTCTCCTTCTCCATCTCACCATTCCCACAGGAGCAAACCTGAGACTGGCTGTATATATCAGTGTATCACCTGCTTCCATCTGTCTAACCTCCAGCCCCACCTCCCTGCAACCCCCACGAGAGGGAGCAGGGGATCAAGAAAAGGGGAAAGAGTAGAGAAAGAAGTGAGGGAGTGAAGGAAAGAAGTGTGTCTGAGTCCCAAAGGATTGGTCTCTGTCTGTCTAAATCAGGAAGTGAGAATGTGATGGCAGGAGAGACAGAGCGCAGGCATCCTTTTAGTGAGTGTGTGCGTGTATTTGTGTGGACCTTGTTGAGCTGAGGTGTCATATATGTGAAGATCACAGCTTCACGCTAGTGGCAACCAGGAATGATGCTCTAAACCACTGAAACGCCAGAATCAGCCTTGCTGGGATATGTAGCGTGTCTGTGTGTTTCTGTCTTTTGGGAAACTGGATGGAGATTAATACCGCTTTTAGAGTCTGAAAGTGAAAATGTTATCAAGTATGTCACCTTAGGAAAAAAAAGTAAAAAGAGTGTGACATTGTCTCATCTGGGCCCTGATCTACACACACATGTGCACACAGTCTGGATCACTAAGTTCTCAACTGTATTTCAGAGCTTGAAATTTCCAATGAAATATCCATGACCTTTAATGTTAAGCATGACATTGATTTAAACTGTATATATATAAAAAAAAAAACCTAATTAAATGCTGATTTTCAGAAAGACATAAAATCTAATATGAAATATAAAAGGAGACTTAGAACAAGGAGGATGAGGACGGAAGAGCAATGAAATGAATGATATAGAATAAAGAGTGGTAAAAAAGCGGAAAAATTTGTTCCTGTCAATAAAATGGTCATATATCACATATCACTTTGTGTTTTGGTCAAATTTGGTCTTTAAAAAAAAGAAGCAGGTATTCTGATCAATTGCTATATAATTTTTTGATTGCCAACAGATGTCACACACTGTCACAATCCCACTCATCACTTCATTTGAACTTTTCTACAAACCTACTGCTGACATTTTGGTCAAAATCATTGGAACTCCTAGTTTGCAATAATGGAATTTGTAATGTCTTCACAAGGAAGCAAAAGTAAATAACAATCAGAGTATTTTGATGAGATGTCAATGTTGTTGGGTCACAGCGACAAAAATAAGGTTTTCATACACCGACAGTGAAAAATACACAAAAAACGATATTTCTGATTTAGTTCTTAAAAAGAAAAGTGGTCTGCATGTGTCTAATAACCTTAACCAGTGAACCATAGTTTCCCTAAATGAGTAAACAACCTGAATGTTTCTATCAGACGCTATTCTCACAAAAAGAGAGAAAAATCTCAAAATCCGTAGTTCATAATGTTTTCACAAAGCTTCACATTTATAGGATTGTGTGTGTATATGGACATGGCAGTGAAAAGAAACTCAGATGGGCCCTGTGATAGACTGGCGACCCGTCAAGGGTGTACCCTGCCTCTTACCTGCTAATTGCTGGGATAGGCTCCGGCTCCCCTGCAATCCTGAATTGGATTAAGCGGTACAGAAAATTAATGAAGAAAAAAGAAACTCAGATGGAGTTTGTTTTTTTTTAAATACCCCCCCTGCCTTCAAGCTAACTTGGAGTAATCCGAAGTGGTGGTTTCAGTCTACAAAACGCTGTATGATGAACCAAATATAAGTAAACACTAAATGGAAAAACAAAACAATTCTCATGTTTGAAAAAAATTGTAAACTAGATTGATGAAACAAAAGAGGGATGTTTGGGAATGTGATGCATCAGTTGGTTTTTAGAAAGCAAAATGAAGCTCAGGGATAATAAGACATCCTTTGTATTGTAAAACATGGCAGCAGTTCAATCATGATGTGGGATGCTTTATTGCCTCTTAAATCAGGAAATTACCAAGGAGTAAGATGTTACTCAGTGTCAGGAAACTTGATTTAAAGTGAAAGTCTTGGGTCCTCCAACAGGACAAGACAAGAACCCAAAGAGCACATCTAACAACACAAAAGCAAACAGGGACCAGGTAATTCAGATTATCTTTACAAATTGATCTCACACCAGACTTCATGGTTACTGAACAAAAACAAGCAAAAAAACAAATAAAAACAGAAGTTGCAGAGTGACTTTACAAATGTTTTCTAGTTTCTATCTTTTTTTTATGACTGTAATTCAATCACTTGAAAGTCATGGCTACCTCCAGTGTGTTTCTGGCCTTTTGTAGTTTATGTGTCAGTTTCCTCAGCAGATTCCCACACACAAACACACCTTACAAAATAACAGGCACTTTCTCTCTGTGGATGAATAATTAGATCGACACAGGGACATCTCTTTGTCTCTGTCTTCTCACACATTCAGGCACATGAATGTAGGCCAACTCGCTGTCGGCTTCACTTCCTTCCCAGCACGGTCAAAACAACACACGGCCATTGTCTCCCGCTTGTTTATCAGCCTCTACGTATCTCTTATAACCTCTATAACTCTCTCTTTCATGAGGTGTGAGTCAAAAAGAATTGTCCAGCATATCAACAACACAACTGTTCCTGTGAACACACACACACACAGTCCCACACGGACACTGATGCAGTCATGGTCACATCATTATATCCGTATTAGCAGGGAAAACCTTCACGCTCCAACACCTATATGCCTTCACTGCATGCCATCTGCACTGACTCGTCTGGGCTCTGATTCATTTTCTGTGTGTCCCTGTCCAGTTCTGTCCTGACAGATCACTCAAGAAATACACATGGCATAATATGTTCATAAAGTGCTTTCCTATTCATAATATGCTCTATAATGTAATGCAATCCTCTTCTCAATTATGTTTCAAGTGGTTCTGTTTTTACAGAAAGACAAAAAAACAAGACAAAGTTTCATTTAGTGTTTATTTAGCATAATAAAGATAGAAAAGGCAGCACAAATGGGATGTTTTTACCACTTAGTGTAGTAAGTTATCTGAAAGTATGTCTCTAAATAATTTTGCATCATTGATAAAACAGCAAAGAACAATTTATCAAAACTGCATCACCTTAATGTATAACTGGAAATCAGTTATTGTAAAGATACGTAAGTACATAAATGTGGGATACACATGCATGTTGCATGTGTATGTTAACCCCGGGCAAGTTAAGCGGCCCAATAGTAGAAGTACTGAGAAGGGACTGGGCAGCACTTGACATTTTGAGCATGCACATAATCACACTCTCTTACTGTGTTAACGTTAGCCAGAAAAGGTTGTGTGTTAGTGTGTTTGACAGTCCTCTGACCCTGGCTGCGATGTTGACATTAGTGGACCAGGACACTTCACCTCTGCTTTGAGAAAAGGCCGACGGTGAGCCTGCCCTCCAGCACAGCACGGGGTTCTCTGCAGGTAGTTTTAGCAAGTTTTTATAGTCTTTGTGAAAGCAAAAAGCAACAAGACATCAACAGTGTTTTAAGACCTTCAAGAGAATAGTCTACAGCTCTTTGATAAGCGCTTTCATGTTTATTTTCATGTGAAAAAAAAAACAAAAAAAACATTGATACGATGTGTTGCCTTCAATGTTGGTCTCATGATAAAATAAAAAGTCCTGAGAATAATATCCAGGTCTGCAGCTTGCTGGAAAGATGGTAATATGATTTCTCTCTCCATCTTGAAGTCCTGATTTTGCACTTTGTGCAAGCTTGTTTATGCTCACTTTTTCCAAAAATGAACTCCTGTTAAGTTTTCTGACCTACAAATTGTCATCAGGCTAAGTCAGGAGGATTGATAGAATGGAAGAGGACAGCGAGACACAAACAAATACATATGTAGATGAATAACGCAACACTGATGTCAAGAACATGCCTGTCATCGGACGGAGAGACACAGACTCCCTCAACCGTGACTTGTAATTGTTACACGGGAGCAGGAAAGATAAACAAAATAATGAGCCAGAAAACCAAGAAAAAAAGCTACAATCCGCTTCAGCTTTGACTCTCCTACTTTTTTCTGTCTTACTGTCTTCTTATCTCATTTGTTTATGCTTCACATGGGTTTATATGTGCACATATGAGTGAAGTTGAGCGCTTCGTCTGTCTCTCATTCGGTGTACAATGTCAGGCACGTCTCATCATATTAACGAGGGATCGCTTTAATGAAGGCTACTTGACAATGGACATTACAATCCTTCAGCTTTCAGTTTTCCCAACACCCGAAGCTCTTGTCAGTTGAAGGGTCTATGCCCTCAGGAAGGGGAGGTTGGGAGCGAGACTTAAAAAAACCGACCAATCTAGGGGAAAATTGTGTTTAGAGAACTGATGAAGACGTTACTGTAAAAGGAAGTGGTTTTGTTTTCACGTGATGGTGATGACAAATCATCCCTGGCACCTTTTTGTATGTTGTTTTTCATTGTTGCAGATTTGTGTTTCAGTAGGTTCTTCAGCATTGCCCAGATCTTCTTTTATTGACCAATATTTCCATATATTTAGCTTTGGCCTTCACTCTTAGCAGCTGTCTTCCTCATCCCTTGATCGCTAAACTTTTTCCTTTACTTCCCTCTCCGAGTTTCTCACATCTGTCTATCCATCGAGGTATCCTTCCACCAGTTCTCTGGTGGATTGTCCATCCCTGTATCTGTCTCCTGCCTGGCCTCGAGCAACATTAAGCCCAACCTCCTATCTTATACTCAACCCTTCCACCTCTCTATCCTCCAGCTTGTCGGCTGCAGGTAAATGCAGATCTGTCACAGGGTGGCAAATCTGCCATTCATCGTAGATGTGGATGACTCTGTGTGTGTGTGTGTGTGTGTGTGTGTGTGGTGAGAGGGCGTGAAGACAGCTGTCACACTCTCTCAGGATCATATGCAGGCTGTCGGATATGTGTGCTGTAAAGTAACTGACATATATCCTTGAAAACACCAAACAACACAAGCATATATGTGTGTGTGTGTGTGTGTGTGTGTACATATACATGTATATAAATATAAATAGGAACAAATATTTCTTCAGGTAGTACTTATCAACTTACTACAGTTTTTACATTTACAATTTTTACAACAATTACATGAAGACTAAGATCAAAGTTATTGAAACCACACTCGAGGTGCACAAAAACCAAAAGCAGTGCAAAACAGTTAGATCTCCCACACAGAAACAGCATTCCTTTAAAGCAGCAAAAACATGTTGAAGAAAAGCTCACAGAACAAGACAAACAATCTGAGATGTTCGCCTGGTCCCCAGATACCGATCTGATGTCATCGGTGGGAAACAAGCCCAATCCACAAAGACCTCAACCTCATAACCCACAGGGACCAAATGATCTATTCCTATCATCCCCCATTCCAGACTCTCTACAATATCCTTGGATCTGAGTATCTCCCTCAATCTGCAGATTTGGTCTTGCATTGTGTTTTGTGAATTCATTTTTTTTTTACTTCAACATGTACTTAATTATAAATGGTAAAAGTGTTTTAAGTTGAGAACAGTAACTTCATTGTGTGACACATTCGCTACATTCTATGACAGCAAAATAGTATTTGTATAAATAATTGAAGAGTTGCAGCAACAAGCAGCCATTAACACAATAAAGCCAATAATGTAATAAATTATGATGCTATTGGTTGGTTATTGGCCTAGCATGAAAAAATAATAACTGCAGCGATGATCTAATCATACATGAATAAGACAGCTTTTTTTTTCAAATAAAAGATTTTAAGCAATTTCTTTGCAGTTTGCTCATCAAAAATAGCTTTGATTACAATATTGTTTGCTTCATTACAATCAAAAAGGCCAAAAGTAGTACATTAAACGCAGGTATAATGTTATTTGCGGTTATTACAGTATCGCCTACTACAAGATTTTTTGACTGCAGTGTTTTATTTTTTAAATGTGTTAAGTTTTACTAATTACATGTGGTGTTTTGACAAAGATGGACCTGTTTTTTTAAACTGTTTGAGCAGTTGTGTTTACACTGAAGCATTGTCAAACTGTATGCTGAAGCCTGACATGTGACATCATTCAACGATTAATAAAACGTAGTATCGTTCACATCTATCTTTCACAACAGTTCCAAAGAGCAGAGTTCATAATGTTGATTATTTATGTATTTTTTTTTTTTTAGCATTAAATGGATAAACAGATTTTTTAAAAACAGCCTGTGATATTTGTAAAAAAAAAAAGAAAAAAAGATGCACTTTGGGCCTTTTCAGCTCTTCCACAGACCTGTGTGTTTTATTCTTTAATTCCCAATTTTCTATTCTGTATGTGGAAGTGTGTGAATGTACAAGTGTGCCATTCATGTTGGTGTCTGCACGCCTGCGTCTCCACGCGAGTGTGTGTATTTTAGGATCTCTCGGGAGAAGGTGAATGATTCATCTTTTTGCTCCCCAGCCTGTCCAGGTAAATAACACATTCACACACCACTAGGCACTCCATTGCTCTCCTCTCCACTCATATCACCCCCTTTTTTTCTTGTACACCATGGATCCTCTACACTCTTCCCTTCATCTAGAAATGCCTGCACAGCTCCTCTGTGCTGTGTGTATTTCTTTCTGATGTCCAGCGAGACGAGGGAGGCGAGCAGGTCTCCGTTGGCCACAGTGCAGCTGTCGTTTCAGGTTAGTGCAGGCGAGAAGTGGCAGAGGAGGAGGTAGAGAGGGATGAATAAGTGAAGAGGCTGCAGACTGGACTCATGTTAAATGTAGAAAGGCTAACGGACCAGACTGCTGTTGAGCTGTGTGTGTGCGTTTGTCTGAGAAACGGAGAGACCGAGTATGATTTTACATGTGCACATGTACACTACAGAGGACCTGCTGCCTGTCCCGCTGAGCTCTCAATTAGCACACACCACTAGAGCAGGACGCGTACACACAGACACACATACGCAAACACACACAGAAGACCCTAGAGGGATGCCTCGAACCTGCCTGTCAGCTGCTGTTAGATCACACTGCACTTGGCTGACACCACAAAACACACAGTCACACACACTTAAATGCAAAGTTTTATTGTGATTTGAGTTTCGAAGGAAAACTTGAATTCATATTAAGTTAAGTTTTGGACACGTACTGTACTACTGTGGTTGTGGTTGGTTTTTAACAATAATTCAAAATACATGTGTGTGCATTGTTTTAAATTGCATTTTATCCTTGACTTTTTTTTCTTTTTTTCCTGCATTTTATATTTTATCTTCTTTTTAGCCTATTTTTTTATGTCTTTGTATTTTATCTGTTTTATTGTACCTTTGTAAAGTGTCCTTGGGTGTTCAGAAAGGCGTTGTTAAATAAAATATATTATTATTATTATTATTATAATAGTAATTAATACCTATATGGGTATACTCTCTGTATTTTCCACCATTTATTATTAAAAATATGTTTCTCTCTCCACACATCACCTATTTTGTCCTTGTGCATATTTTAATGGCATCATCAATAATGGACATGTAGACATTCTGTGGAAGAGCAAGCTGGTGCATCGCAGTGTGCTACCACACAAAAAAAAGATGTGCACATATTCATCATAATGTGGGTCAGACTGGTTGGTTAATGTAGGATATTATCAATAAACTTTGCTTCAGCTGATTTGTTACAGAGCCCATTAGGATGGCTGTCACTGTGCCACACCATCAGCGTTACATTGTAAACATAACTTCAACATAATCTCTCATTTTTTCATATTACTAAAACGTTAACCCAAATTCTCTCAAATAACTTCCCAGTGGATTTAACCCAGTTTTTGTAAAAACTGAAAAGCAAGAGAAAAATGTTTCTTTGCATTTTTTTTCTTTCAACTTTAACTAAGTATTTTATTGTTGAACAGAAGGTGCTGCACAGGCAGGATGAACAAGGATCCACACGGAAAGCAACAAAAACAACATTCTGCCAAGATCTCAAGACTGACTGACCAGCTGAAGCTAACGTGATGACCAGACACAAGCAACACAACAATTATTGGAACCCCAACAAAGGAAAATGAGGAACTGTGACTGATAATGAATAAGAAGCAGGTGTGACAATTAGGAGCTGAGACACAGGTGTGACAGGGGATCAGGAAATGAAAACTAACCGGAACACAAAAGGGACAGAAATGTGAGTGGAATGAGTCCTGTGTTCAGAAGGAGGCGATAATAGCTGACATGGTCCTTAAAGTGGGAATTACAGTTACAAGTGCTTTTAAGATTTTAAAGAAATATAGTGTTAAATGCATTACTTTGATTGTATTTTTTTGTCAGGCCAATGAATGCTCTGTCACGTTTTTAATCAGATCTGATTTGAGTATCACTTGAAAACAATAATTAGATTTGAGCAAAAGAAAAAACATTAGAGGTTTTGTAATTATTATTTGATGATTGTTTATTGTATTTACAGTTCTGAAAAAAAGGTGTCAGGTACCACCTTTTGTAAAAAGCTTGCAGTTTATTAACTGCTGCTAATTTTGCTGACATGTACCAAACTGAATATATTACATCACAGCTAAATTATTTTGATATATGAGTCATAATCAGAGGGAAAAATCTTATGTCTTTGTAAAAGAGCACTAATGCTTCCTGACATAAAGCATAAAGACAACATAGGTCATCACAGATTTAAAAAAAAATGTAATGTCTAACTTGACATCACTGATTCAATAGATTTGCTCATTTTCTCTCTACATCTATTTCTTTCTCTATAATGCACGTCGCTCACCACCAACTTCCTCCGTGAACCCTCAATCTCAAGAGCGTCTATCCAGAAAGCCAAACAAATCTTGCTATGCTCCCTTTGGTGCGATCGACGTGACACCACAAACTCAAGGCCAAATAGAAATGCAGGTAGAGAAATGGCTCAGGCAGATGATGCTGAACTGGTGGCTTTTCCTCTGCCTGCTCAGGGAGAAGATCGTCCTTGCTTTGTTAAACGATTTCTTCCAGCTGAACTTTTCTCCCAATATCAATCAAAGGGAGATCACTGAGAGATCACACAGAGGTAACGAAGATTGCATGTATACCCAGAGTTCCCGGAGTCACCTTGGCAATACAGCTCACATTTTAAATCAATCCTTTTATTGCCATGCGAATAACCATTCAGGTTATTCTTGTCACAAGGTGCTGTGCAGGGGCCAAGATGCAGTCAGAACCCCCACAGTGTTTTTCTTGATATTTTTTATGGATGTAAATGTTTCAAGAGATTAATAGAAAAATGAACAGGTTGGATGTCAGCTCATTTCAACAGAAAGAAAGAAATGATTCAGACAAACCACACAGGATGCAATGATAGATGTAAAGAACATGGAACATAAAGAATACACTGGAAACAAGGGTTTGATCAAGGAATTAATTAAGGGTTTTTGTAAAGTCAACTAGAAGTTGATGTCAATACCAAAAAAATGAATTATAAAACGACAGGGCACTCATGTGTTACATCTACTCCTAAAAACATAGATTAGTCTTGAATCTCTTCAGTCGTTTTGTGTCTGTGCTTTGCATTCATTTGTGTACTTTTGCAGCAGCCTGTCTCTGTATTTTCATTTTCCATCTGTGTGTAATCCTTTTGCTTGGATTTGTGGTAATTCTGTGCCTTTTTGGTTGTTATCTTTGTAGCGTCTCAGTTTCTTTTTTGAAAGAATTTTACATGATATTGTGATAATTTTTCATTTTTTGGGGATCTTGTTCCATTTTTTGGTCATTTTGCTGTTATTTATAGTCATTTAGCTTTTTTTTTTTCCTTTTGCGATTATCTTTTGTCTTGTGGTAGATTTTGCATCTCTTTGTGGTCATGTGTCTCCAAACTGACATTTTTTTCTTAATAATTCTGTCTTTCTGTGATGAATTTGCATCTCATTCCAATGATTTCTATTGTTTTTAGTTGATTTTGTGTCTGTTGTCATTTCCCATCTCTTTGTTTTCATCTTGTGTTTTCTAGTTGTAATTTTTCATTTATTTCTTGCAATCATGTGTATCTTCTGGTCATTTATTGACTTTCTAGCAATGTGTAAAAGCCCAAAAGGCCTGTTCTGTAATCCTTTCATGCCTAAACACTGTTACAAAGATGTTTCCACTTTAACAAGGGAAATTTGAAGAATCGGGATCCCCTACAGAATTGGTATATTATGTATTGGCATCACAGGAGGCAACTTTTTCAAAGATTCAGTGCCATTCAGTTTCAAAAATAGTTTCAGAAACGGATCCCATCCTTCTCTCATATTTGGTAGCTGTACTTCTCAGTACCACTAGATGGAGATGTGATACTGACACTACAGCCACTTTATCACCTAACCTGCTCAATGGGTGCACCAAGACAAGCCTTTTATTTACAAACCGAGGATGACATCGAAATTTAATACCACTAAAATGATATTGATTCTGTATCCATTAAGGTATTTTGGGCAATTCAATCTGAAGATTTAGAGGACGCCAGTTCAGTTCCAGCCCAGCAATATAAATGTGGATGGGAAAGTAAAGTAGCTTGTTATTTCTTCATTACCGAGATTTGATGTGCCACAGAGCCAGGAATTAAGGCCGACCTGTTCTAGCTTAGCTACTCAGGGTCAACACAGCGCACGCATGACAACTCTCAGGTCACTGTTTAAATTCTTCAACTCCAGCATAAATCATTCAGTCCATTTTTTTTAAACAGAGAAACACACAGACCAACTTTACCATGAGAAAAACTAAACAGAGGAGATTTAATCATGACATTCATTATTCATCTCATCTGTTTCTTGTTGTTGATGAGTTAGGGCGATCCACAATGTCATTCGCTGATGACTGGCGACATATGGCAGCACAGGCCCCCCTCACATGAATATACCGGCCATGTGCACACATGTTCCCGTGACATACTAAAAGTAGTGGGTGTGTCGCAGCATATGTCTGCTACTGGATGTTACAGACATGCGAGCTAAGTGTCTGCTTTCTCTGTGTGTGCGTGAGATAAATTCATAGTATGACATGTGCTTGGAAAATACATGTGTCAGCAAGTGTTGGGCATGCATGTGAATGACATATGCCCATGCAAACCTTATGTTTGCACGTACTGATTTCTCTGAGTGTGCGTGTGTGTGTGAATTTATACATAAAGTGCAGGCCTGTGTGTGGTAGTAATCCGCACTGGGCAGCTGCGCTCATTTGTATTCAGCCCCAAGGCAATTCTAGGCCGTCTTGCTGATTAGGGATCAGAGACGGAGGGAAAGAATGAAATGGTGGAAAGTGAGGAAGAGAAAGAGTGAGAGACAAAGACAGAGAGCTGGAGATAAAGGAGGAGAGAGAGGTCCCCATTTAGTAAACAGTTTGTTAATGTCCTTAATCCCATTAAGCAGAGGGAGTAGCCTGCCCCCCTCACATAACATTCATTAATATGGGGTTGCATTGTACATTCCCTTTTTCTTTCTCTCTCTCAAACACACAAACACACACTCTAGCACACCCAGGAAATGAAATTGATTTGCCCTCATAAACATTTGATGAAGCCCTAATGTAACATTGCCAGCTGTTAAGGAGGCCTGAAGAGAGGACTCATGAAAATGACATGTAAATCAAATGAGCATTGTATATTTTCAGGCACAATTTGCTAACAATTATTGTTTTGACCTGGCTCCTCAGTTGACAAAAGAAACCTGCTCCCTCTGAGGAGCAGGAAATCAGCTTTTCAAGTGCTCTTGTGTTTGAAGAGCGGAGAGCAAGGCAAGGCGTGATTGCTGCACTCTGCAGAGAGGATCAGATGTACTGATTTCATACAAGGAGAGAAAACGCAGCAAAAGCCAAGGCTGCTTTTTTTCTTTGCCTTCACATGTGATACACCAATAAGCAACATTCACATAACTCGTGCTGATCTGAGACAGAAGAAATAAAGACTGTCTGACTTTTAACACTTGAAACATATTGTATGTGTTTCAGCTTATTTATATAATATCTGGGGCAGAATAGAACTCAACTGTCTTGGGCAGAAGCTACAGTATTAATCCATCAGCACTCAGTACATAAATATGCAAGGCAATACAACAGTATACATTTGCAAGATAAGAAGAAATTAAAGCATACACATATCTTTCACCTGCAAAGTAGATGTGGCAGCTATTTGCAGGGTCAGATGGCATTGATATGCTAACTCACTCAACGTTCATTGCTCAAGTAGAGCTTCAGGAAAAAACCTGAGACTCCATACCAAAAGCAAAACTTTTGAAAAATATATGTTTAGGTTTGATCCCTGTTCTGAGTTGGATAAATTAGCCATTCTAAGTTTTACCAATTGCTTATTTTTCATTGGATTTGGTCCCAATTTGAACATCCACAAAACACTAAATTTATTAGCAAATGAGTAGTTGTTGCTAAATGTTTTAAAGCGACTATGGATGACTAGATATATCAAACTTACAATAATGTAAAAAAACAAACAAAGAAATAAATAAAAACAAAAATCTTTTTTAATATGCATTTGGAGATGAACAACAACTTTTAAAATGTTTTCAACCCCCATTCAAAGGAATGATAAGAAATAATCAGGATAGTTTTTAATGTAAATAAAATGTATCTAATTGAAAAAGAAAGAATAAAAAGAAAGGGTTTTGTCAGGCCCCATGAACTGAATTTTTTACATGAATTTTCTTCATAAAGAAAGTCCATTTTATGCTTCATGATGACAGACAATGACCTCCCAAAAGAGAGATGCTGAACCGTCAGCTGAATCTGTATTTTAGTATCACCCTTACCAGCAGTAGTAAAGATGAAAACACAGCTAAAATATGGACAGTGTGTTTAAAAGTTTTCCTGTAGTATTAGGAAAAAAGGTTTCTTTTCTCTTTTTATGAGTAATGATATACCATGTAATCAGCAGCAGCTTTAACTTGTTGACCAAACTCTAAATGACACCATCTCATTTAAATAAATTCAATTAAATACATAAATTATCCTTATAGAAAATGCACAGTAACAACAGTAACAAAAACAAAGAAGACAAATGGAAAATTCATGTTCAAACACTGATTTTGGTGAATCAAATTACTATCATCCTGAAAATGGTCAAAAGAAGGACTTGCTGATTGGGATGGTCCTCAAGACAATTATAAAACAAAGTTATCCCCTTTTGGAAAGAAGTATCATTACAGTGTTTCCTTATGTCATTATAGTTTTGTAGACAGCACATACAAATGTAAATATATTAAAGAGTACTTTAAAAAAACACAAAATTTCCTCATGTGTGTATTTTTCATTGATAGTACTCTGATATTTGAACACAATGAACTTTGAGTGTCAGTGAAAACTCAATGATGTTCCCAGTTAATGATTACACTTTAGTGATTGTATACTTCATGCAATCTCAGCAGTTTATAAATTCACCGACCGACATGAAAGTATTACAAACATGACACCACATACAACAGAATGAGTGGTTTGATATTTGAACCTGATAATGGATATTACATTTACATTTAGCAGAGTACACCCTGTATGGGTCTACAGAGACAAACAACTGTGGACGCTCACAGTCAATTTTAGATCACCAGTTAACCTCACATGCATGTTTTTGGACTGTAGGAGGCTGGTACCCTGAAAGAAAACGTGCATGCACAGAGAGAACATGCAAATGTCATGTTATAAGCCCCAGCCAAGGTTCATGCCAAGAACCTTCATGTTGTGAGACTCGAATTCAGATTTGACTATTTTAGACAAAATTTCACTTAGTTACTGCACCTGAACCTTTCTTCATGTCAGTTATATTAAAAGTTACCTTTAACCTTGTTATCCTCACCTCATATCAGTAAATTAAGACCAATTTTAGCAGGGGAGGGGGCAACTTATGTCATTAGAAAAAAAGAAGAAAAAAAACCCCAAGTACAATCGAATTTGATAATGGCTGCTATTAATTTGACTATGAGGTCAGTAGAAAATTTGCTAATCTAAATTATAAGCCACTAACAACAATTTTCTTAAACTTTTTAGATGATAAAACTCAAAAGCATACACAAAACATACTGATACATGAGGTCCAGAAATATATAGGGATATGAGAGCACTTTCTTTGAAATGACTACTACTATGAACCAATTGGCTGAACAACCAATTGGAATTACGAAAAGGGTTTACAGACACATAGAGACTTAACTGTACGCACATCGGTCAGGGTTTTGGCCCTCTGAAAAGGTATAAGGGAAGTTAACCTGCCTTGAGAAACATAATTTGCTGCTGGACTAACATTAGTGTACCAGGTTAGTATTGCCCTTACAGCTGCTATTACATATAATGGAAGTCTAATTGAACCAGGTGCAATAGACTGTTGTCTAAGAAAATGTAGATTTCCATTTTCCCAGTCCAAAACTGGTTTAATCATCATCCACATTTTACGGTAAGGCAAGGCAAGGCAAGGCAAGGCAAGGCAAGTTTATCTGTATAGCACATTTTCAGGTTCAAGACAATTCAAAGTGCTTTACATGAAACATTAAAAGCATTACAGATAAGAAAGAAAAAAAAGTAGAATAAAAAAAAGCAGATAGAATTGCAATAAAATCATTTAAACACAAAAATAATCATTAAAAAGATTGAAAGCAAATGAAGTTAAAAGTTACCGTGCAGGTTTCATGCATAGATGCATGAGAACAGAAATGTTTTTAACCTGGATTTAAAAGTT
>JBBBVU010000017.1:20994664-21016055 GCA_037177055.1 Atherinosoma microstoma
CCAAATTCCTTGTAACGTGAAAATTACTTGGCAATAAACCCCCATTCTGATTCTGATTCTGATTCTGATTCTGATGTGCTTTCTCTGATAAAGGAGAGGATTCAGAGGCATCTTCAGTAAAAATGCTTTATGCGTTGACCAAATACTGTGAAAGGTGTCGACTGCCCTAAATCTACATGCTAATACAGTGTAGATTTTTAAAAGGTCATTCCCAAGTACATAGTCCTACCAGCAAACATGGATTATTACTATCTGGTAAAAATTTATATTTGATTGACTTGATGTATGACCAATCGGATCTGAGTTCTGGATTAGCTTCTGTCCAATCATAGCACAGAGACACATACTGGCTCCTCCCCTAAACTAGATACTGAAAAGGTACGTCATCTGCCTCGTACGTGTAGCTTTAGCCAAAAAATTAGCTCGGTGTCAAAATCATAGATATACTCTGCCTTCTCGAACGTATTTCTTTTCTACCGACAGTCTTAGTTAGAGTTATTTATTTGTTTCTCCTTATATTTAAAAGGTGCAAACATGTATATAAAACCCTTATTCCGATGCAGAGACATGCTCAAAGGAGAACTTACCGTGTGAAATGCTAGCTAGCTCAATCAAAGCTAGCTGACGACCAGGGGCCGAGAATCGAAAGCAGCAGCCAGCAGCGTTAAACCAGCACATCTGCCTTATCAAACTCTAAGCACAACAAGGAGGACAGATTGAGACAGTATATTTCATACAACGTAAGTAAAACCTAGTCCTCCCAACAGGCAACGTTTCAACGCCGGTTAGTCATCCGCTAACGTGTAACATTCATACTTTGACAACTGTAAACTTCGCTAGCTGCTAATCATTTAATGTAAGTGGCCTCATGTTCAGTTAAGAACAGCAGACTCTTACCAAACGCCAATTATGGATCAGAGCCGTGAAGTGTAGGTATTTCTCTGTATTTGTGAGCATGGTTATTATACCGGCCCTGCTAATGTAAGGCTCGTTAACACGTCCGTAACCTACTTGGTTAAAGAATTTGACGTTAGGCGTTTTCCCCCCCAAACATGTTATCGTCTTAAGTCAGTAACATTATAATTTCTTGCATAGAATAAGTGAACGAACATCAACCTTTTTTATATGCCATACATTTAATAAATAACAAGACTGTTACGGTGGCGGCAAACGGTTGCACCCCTAACACAGTTGATGAAATTTGACTTGCGAAATTTTGTATTTCATTCGTCTTCTATGGGATGATACAAGAAGTGATGTTTTTTCCCTCTTTAAATCTGACGTATGAGTGTTTTCAACAGGTGTGGTGCTGGTTGATTTATCCGGATTGCTGTTCGTTTAGAAAACAGTTTCTCCATAAGAGGCCCATATAACAGACTCTTAATCCCAACCTACTTTGTACCACCATGGAGTAATTAACAATCCCGTAATCTGTTTGTACTGCTGATGAATATAGCCGATGTTTACTTAAGGTGTTTGTCTGTGTTGTATTCCGGTTCTTTACATATAACATCACCACAGGAATTAACTTGTTTTATTGCTGTGTTGTGGGTATTTTTATTGGGTTGTTGATGTGTGTGGCTGTGCAAGTGGCAATGTTTTTGTGTGACAGTGTGTTCCAGAAATGGCAGCATAATCAGTGGCATGTTTGTGTTGGCACCCTCATGTGAAATCCTGCACTAGCCATGCTGTTTTAGCCTGCGACTACTGTGAGTTTATGGGCTTGTCCAAAGACATTTAGCTCCACTCTTTTCGTGGTATCTGTTTTCACTGAATCCCTTCACAACCAGATGTATGCTCAGATACACTGTTAACTGAAACCCTGAAATATAGTTAGCATCAAGAGGGCTAGATGGATGAAATGTATGCATGTGGCTGGACAGGAAAAGACAAGGGATAATTGAAAATAAATTTTCTGATAACCCTGTTTAGAATTAAGATATTGCACAAACACTTTGCATGTGCTTTTACCGTTTATCCCACAGGGATTGCTCCTAAACCATTTATCATGTGATAAGTACTCTCCTCACTGCATCTTATCGTATCTCAACTTTTGATGCCTGGAAGAGAAATTAATGGCAGGCAGGCTTCTGGACGAAAAGAGCAGGTATATACAATCTCACATGCTCTTTCTGTTGCCAAGAAACCACTCACAGTCTAGTATAACATGACACATTTACTTTCCGTCCTCTTTGGGCATGGTCTGATAGACTCCAGTCTGGTCAAATAACTGCCCCATAGTTCCCGACGCCACTGCATCGAAGATGATTGTGTCCAAAGAGCTCTCGTTCCAGGAAATTGACAACTTTTGATATTACTTCAGTGATGAGTCATCAAAGAGTGTTTCACCTCTTCATTTTGGAGAAAGCAAGAGTCTCATTGTTGGTTAACCTGATTCCCTGCTGGTCACAATTTTTATCAAAACAATTGCCACTTTGCAACATGAGCTTTGTAAAAAGTAAAAAATCTTATCTCAACTTCATCAAAAGCGGATATGCAACAATGGATGCTTAATCGACAGAAAGATGATCCCATACCTAAAAAGCAAGACAAGCATGTTAGAAGAAATTGATCATTTACCCATACTGTCAGTATTTGTGGCTTTCAGCTGAAAATGTAGGCCAAGTCTTATGTCCAAATTAATGAAAAAATGTCCAAGACCACGTGTGATACATATGACCATTGTATGTGTTTTTATAGTTCTGGTTCATTCCCATGAAAATCTCCTTTATTTTATTGCTGATTGACAGCTGAAAATATATTTAAAAAAATCAGTAACCCATGATTGGTCAATTTTAATTGTCATTGGCATTATTAGGATCCTACATGAATTTTCATTCTAGTAAGCTTGGATAAATATCACAATCATAAATTGTAATATCACTTGAATTATGATCAATCCCCAACATTCAGAATATAATATATGATCTCCTCAGTCTGTAAAAGATTATCCTTGTTGAAAGGATGTTCTACCATGGCTGTGTCCAGGATTCTTCTTGTGTTTTCTGAAATCAGAATTACAGTCACCTTGGGATTTCAAGTGCAAAATTCAGAGTATCTTTACAAAAAAGTGATTAACTTTAACACTAACAGAATATTTTGATAATATGTTTTAAGGTTAAGAAAGACAAGCCAGCAAAAAGAAAGTTATAAAAAGTCTGGAACTTTAAAGACGCATTACGTGACTTTCCGTCGTTCAAACTCCACGTTCCGTTCTCGTTTGAGTCACATGCTAGCAAACGGATATTAACTCACTGGCCACTTTGAACGTGCACTGTGGCTGATTCAGTAAAGAAACACAAGAAGACATCGAAGGAAAAGAGAGAGAGAAAGAGACAGAGCAAGAGATGAGACAAAGAGTCAAGATAAGACTGTCTTTTACTGGCTGGAGAGAGCTCAGTACAGGTAGGATGCAAGATGGATACCGAAATAGGGGCGCATCACTGACAAAATTACAAAAGTTCTGCAGTGTGTCTTTGATGTAATATAGTTCACAGTTTTATAATTGGTGTTGATGCCACCATCTCTTCATGGGAGTTAGATCATGTTTGATTTTCGAGATGGGCCACCGTAATTTTCTTAAGATGAAAGTTGTTGGTCATTTGGCTTTGCTTATCATGGTGCCTGAAGAGACTTCTGTTTTCAGAGATAATGTTGATGTTTGACGTAGGTGGTTTCAGACCACAGGAATATTTTCTTAGTTGTTACCAATGTTGGAGGAATAATCATATTTTGTATCTATACCGCAGCAGCTGCAGACAACCATAGTAAACAGAACTTAGTTTTTAATGCCTTTTTAAAGAATTCTTCCAGTATAAAGGGAAACTTATGTGATTTTAACTGTATGGTGATTGCTTCATGCAGAGGAATGCATGGTTTAGTCTGGTTTTTATGGTGCCTATATGTGGTTTAATGAATTTGAAACTGATTTGTCATATTTCTACCTGGCTGGCTGTTACTTTTTGTCTGCCTTCCTATCTGTGATTTCAATACACCCATAAACGTCTGTTAAAGTTATGTAATAGAGCAGGGCCTGTTTTCTTAATCCCGTGCCAGTCTGCTTCCACTGCTTTCTGACCATTACCATCTTCATCTTCCATGTGTGTGTTTTTTCTAATGCTAATTTAGGTGTTGTCAAAATCCACTAAATAGATTTTGTCTTCTCCCATCTTCCATTTAATGTTAAATATGTTAACTGAGATTATTTTATTTATTTATTTTTTTTAAGTTACATCTAGACGATCTCAGCTTAATTTGTTTACTCAACCACTGTGATTTACGCTAAATAAGAACCAGAGCCTGTGTTATAGTTTTCCCCCTCATCTGCAGAAACTTAAAAACCACCTATCCCCATGAGATTTGCTTCAGGATCTGTGGGCTCCTTAATACTGATTTCTTGTATTAACACCTAGCTTTATAACCTCAGCAAGAAAATGGAAATCCATGTAGTCGTTTTTTTTAATTATTATTTAAATTTCAATATATTCTGTTAATCTGTGTCTATTTCTTGTTGGCAACTATGTGCTAATGGCCTTAATGTTTCTCTGACAACAGCTTTTGCCACCATTTTTTATTGCAAATTCAGTCCATTTAGGACTTTTTCCTGACATTTTTCCACTAAAACTGTACACATGAAATTTGTGTTATCGAAAACCACTACACCAGATAATAGACATTTCATATAATCAAGCAAGAGTCAGAAGAGAGCTTTTTATGTATCAATGGTTGTACACTAATGTTTGCAGGCTGCGGGTAGCGCTTGACAGCCTAATCCAGCCCAGTGTGGATCCCATCAGCAACTGAATGTTAAATTGAGTTAGCTTGTTAAAGCTGTCCTGCTTGTCTGAAGTCTGAGAACAGTGGTTGTTCTGAGCCAGTCTGCTGGCCAGCTTTCAACCCTGACTCTCACACCAAATGAGCGGAAAGAATTTTTCAACATGACTAAATCAGACTAAGGTCAGTTTTACCACCTTTTAGCCTCAAAAAATATCAAATGCATCAGCACTCCATAAATGACATCATGAATGTTCACAAACACATGGACACACAGTGGCATGGCTATGTAGTCCTCTGGTCACATGCTATAAGTACTAGCATCTACTTGTTGCTATGGCAGCCACTCAGGTGCCACTCCAAGCTGTGTAACCACACAGAAATAGGACTCTTGGTGATATCACTCTGAGTTTTTGGTGCTGGTAAAAAAAAAATTGTAATTATTGAGCATGTTGTTCTGTATTATTTAGTTGTAAAACATTTTTGCCCTTGCCTGTATGCTGTATACTTGAAAGAGCTAATTGGTTTTGGGGATTTAGCGAATAGCTTTGATAAATGCTCAGTTCTAAATAGCATGCTGTGTATGAAAACATTGGTTTTGCATGCAATTATTTAGTGCTTTGGTCTGCTAATGCTAGTTAGCACGTTGATATTATTCAAAAGGGTTTGTGTACTACACACTTGGAGCCCATTTTCTGTACATTAAAGAAGAGGATGTTCAACTGGTTTATCGTGGCTATGCAATTGATTAAGTTCTTTGAACACACTTAAAAAATAGTCAAAAGATAATCAATGAATAAAATGCTGGCCACCGCTCCTATTCTTGGAAAGCTTCACCCACATTGATTAAAATCAACAAATGAAGCTAAGAAGAAGATTGAAGAGGCCTTAACAATACAAAAGTAAAGTAGGACAGTTCTCCCACCTGGACTCATTCCTGTGTTGCTTCATATTAGGGATGTGAATCTGACAACTCATGATTTAAATTCAATTCCGATTCTTGAGTGACAATTCGATTCCATTTTGATTTTCGATTCAAACCGATTTAGAATCTTAATAAATAAGAATATTAATTCTTATGTGAATTGATTAGTTTATTTAATTTTCTGGCCCCTATATCATATGTCTAACACACCAAATAGAAGATGGAAACAGGCACAAAATCTGTGGATGTATTGTGTGAGCAGCAGTCATAATGTTTGCAGTAGCAGGTGGTGACGGTCTTTGATCCAGGGGCAGCAGACAGGAGAAGACCGCACACACAGCGAGAGCTTTATTTTGACAATAGTCCCACACAGGACTCAAACTGAAAGTCATACAAACACACACAGTATCGTGTATATTCCATTGGCAGTTGTAATAAGAATAATTTGCTTTCAAGAGATCTTGTCATCTATGCTTCTCCTTTAGTTACTTTATTTCAACTCATAATAAGACCATAAATGTATGCTGCGGAGTGAAAGCAGCACATGAGCTGCGCATCAGGGAAGGAGCCTTAAATCTCTTTCACTGTGATGCTATGGCAGTTAAGCCACAGCAATGCTAGTACTCAAGTGAATTTAGTTTTCCCAGTGCAAGGTAATGTACCTGTCTGCAAACATCTGAAGACTTTTCTGTTACCAGTATAAGCATGTTAGACTTAATTATTATCAACAAGCAAAGATGGCATAATTTCTGAAAGATTTATTTATATAGGGTGAAGTATTTAACGCTTTAAAAAAAAAAAAGAATAGTACTAACTGACTAGTCTTCTTGTCCCTAGGTAGTGTTAATTTCAGTCTTTTAAAACTTTTTTTAATCAATTTGATGAATAGTTTTAGCTTAAATTTTAAATCATGTTTGTAGAAATGAGATATGAGAATCAAGGCATTGCTTATCCCCAACAAAATCTATTAGCCTTTTAGCTCTATCCATATTAAGAAACTGGGTCCATGAGTGTGCCTGCATTGCGATTATTACATTCCCATGGCCAAACTGTTGATAAGTAGCGCGACAGTAAGAGTGTATGTTCTCATATTATGTAAACAGTCAGCACCGGTTTGATAGAGAATTAGTCCCTATTAAACAGCCTGATGTTGTTCATTTAGCTAATGCAGGTGCAGTTACTGCCAAATATCATCATCTTGAAACACTCTGTGGAGTTTGTTAATGCTTTTAGTAGCCAGTTCTGGCTCGCCACAGAAGCTTTTAAGCTTCTCCTCATTCTTTATAAGCATAAACCAAAGTGGGTGTGCTATTTATGGATACTGAACTATGATTACTGTTTGGTTAAACTATTTCTTTTGGCCAATACGAGAAAGGCTCTTTCAGAGTGTGACAGTTTCTATCTGTCCAGGTCTTTATAACCGATCTTTGTCAGATCTTTGCTGGGTTTTACATTTTCAGACATTCATCTGGGTTCTGTAATTGTTTTTTGTTTGTTAAGAAGACACAACCACAGATTGTGTGTGTCCTCCAAAATTATAGACATGCTCGCAAATGCGTGTTTTGCTGCACCGCTTTGGCTTGTGTCAGTTTTATTCACCAACACACTTTATAGCAGTTAATTTAGAAAGAAATTATGCAAGAAAAAATACCTTTTTATAGAGTTGTAAACTTATTGTGCTAAAAGCCAAATGAGGCTCTGCATTTTCTGTTATTGCTATTGGAAATTTGCACACATGAACACAACACTGAACAAAAGGCAGAGCTTGAACTTTTCTATGAGTTTGTTTATTTTTGCATACCACACTGATAAAAACCCCCCAAGAAAATAAAACTATTTTAGTTTTTGATAATGTGATCTCTGCTGAGTCTGAGCTTTTTGCCCAAAGATGGATAAGAATCACGAAATGGAACCGATAAGACTGGAAAATACATTCACATTTAATATTTATTGGGCTATTCCATGTTTGTTCAACTATATCGAAATATCCCCAAAATATTAGAAACATCAATATTGTTGCATTTTCTCTCGTTGAAAGGTGAGTAAAGTAATTTAAATACTCACAAGAAAGATAAACAGGACAAAACGGTCATAGTAACTTGGTCACAACTTCCTCACTGATGGTTTCTGCGACAGTCTGTGCCACCAGGAGAACTCTTACCATGTTGTGTACACACAGATTCACCAGCATGTCATTGCAGCTGGTATATAACTTGGTTTAATCTCTTATTATTGTACAGAGTGATGTCCAGTATGGTATAATTAATCAAAATGCCCTTCAATGTCTGAGTTTTCTATTTGTCTTTTTTGTCTTTCCTCTCTCCCACAGTTGGCAGTGGGTCCGTCTAGGACAGAGCAATGGGTGCGTTCCTGGACAAGCCCAAAACGGAGAAGCACAACTCACACGGTGAGGGTAACGGCCTACGCTATGGACTCAGTTCCATGCAGGGCTGGCGGGTGGAGATGGAAGATGCTCACACAGCTGTGTTGGGACTTCAGACTCCTGGTATGACTGACTGGTCCTTTTTCGCTGTGTACGATGGTCATGCTGGATCAAAGGTTGCCAACTACTGCTCTAAGCACCTTCTAGAACATATAATTACTGCTAGCTTAGGAGCTGGAGGTACACAGGGTTGCCAGGTTGGATCAGACGGCTCCGCCAGTGACTCTCCTGCCCCACTTCCTCCTGCAGTGGAAGCTGTGAAAACCGGTATCCGGACAGGCTTCCTGAGGATCGATGAGCATATGCGTAGCTTCTCTGACCTTCGAAATGGAATGGATCGCAGTGGCTCCACAGCAGTAGGAATTCTTCTGTCGCCAGATCACTTCTTCTTCATCAACTGCGGGGATTCTCGAGCTGTTCTGTCCCGCAATTCACAGGTGTGCTTCTCCACACTTGACCACAAGCCTTGCAACCCACGTGAGAGGGAGCGCATTCAAAATGCTGGAGGCTCAGTGATGATTCAGAGGGTTAATGGGTCACTGGCTGTTTCAAGAGCATTGGGGGACTATGACTACAAATGTGTGGATGGCAAGGGCCAGACAGAGCAGCTGGTTAGCCCAGAACCAGAAGTATTCGTGATGGTTCGGGCACCAGAACAGGATCAGTTTGTGATTCTGGCTTGTGATGGGATCTGGGATGTCATGTCCAATGAAGAGTTGTGCGAGTATGTGAAGTCTAGGCTTGAGGTGTGTGATGACCTGGAGAAGGTCTGCAATGAAGTGGTGGACACCTGCTTGCACAAGGTACGTTAGTTTTGTTTAACCTAATTTTGGCATGTTTTTAGTGAGACTGGGTGAAATCATATCCGCTAGTCAAAGGAGCAGTGATCTGTTTTAGAAGTTTCCATTAGATCTGAATGGAGACAGATGGTCAAATAGAAAGTGGCCTTTTTTTTTGTATTGTAATGTAGCAGTCCATATCTACACGCTATCATATGCTATACAGCAGTGAATTGTGATGCAGACTTTTCAATCGCTTGTTCCCAAGAAATCATCTGCACTTTTTATTTGAGCTCTGCACATTAACTCCATCTCTTAACTGTTATCTTTGTTTCTTCTGTTACCACCCAACTTAGGGGAGTCGGGATAACATGAGTATTGTGTTAGTGTGTTTGCCCAACGCTCCCAAAGTATCAGAGGAAGCTGTAAGGAAAGAAGCCGAGCTCAACAAATATCTGGAGACTCGAGTAGAAGGTAAGAATGGATGAATGGAGAGAGAAAAAAGAATCAATATTTACTGGATGTGCAAACATGTTTAGGAATGTGGAATATCGAAAGCTTTTTTTTTCTTCTTTTTTTTTTCTTTTTTTGCCAGCCTTTCTCGTTTCTTCTAAAAACAGTTCTGGGAAATTTATTCTTTGTGCATTACAATATTTGGGGGAAGTTAATTTAGGTAGTGTCTTGGGGAGGGAATCAGTACTTTGGTTATGAATAAGAGGGATGTAGTTTGCTGTGGAAATATGTGCTTTACTAGCCATTACATTGTTGTTAATCTAAACATCTTTTTAAGAAATTTGCAGTTGGAACCATACTTCTTCATCTTATTTTTATTTATTTATGTTTTGTTGGAGACAAAATATCTTTTCAAAGGAAACTGCATATCTTATCAGAATGTGTATTTTCTCGACTGAGTGATCCTGCTGCTTCCATTGTCTAGCCTCCAGCTGAGTTAGCTTCAGCTCAGAACAGAAGAACAACACTATCACAATCTCCTTTTCAACTTCAGCAAGCAACTCCTCTTTCTATTCCCTCTTCGCTTATTTTCTCCCTTTCCCTTCTACTCAAACATTCACTGTCTTGTTTAGGTGGATTCCCTGCTCCGTTGTTGTTCTCTTTGCCCTTTTTAAATTTCATCCTGTTTTTTGCCTCTGGATGCATGAGAGCCTCTGATTAACATAGTGCAGTCTTTTCTAGTTATCTCTTTTCCGTGGTTACTGTTAGTTTACATAAAACCAGGGCTTGTCATCTATTTCAGGCATTGCCTTTTTCCCCCCTTGTCTTCTTTTTACCAGTAGGCTAGCAGTTTGGTGATTCACAGGATGAGAAAATAAGTTATATCTATTGCAAGGCCTCGAAATGCAGGGTGTGACACAAAGAGGTAGGCATAATGCATTACAAAGTAGGTTAAACTGATTTAACTTCTCAGAAGACAGTGAAATAGAGCTCAGAATTTTAAAGTTTTATTTAGTTCAGATAGAGTAGATGTTTGACTTAAGGTCCCATCTAATGTTGGAAGACAGAATAGAGGGTGTTGAAAAAAATAAAAGGAGAGGACAGAGTGAAAGGAATGCTCTGGCTGAACATTAGTCTGGCCTCATGCCACTCCCAGCTCAGCTGCAGGCCTCATGCTGTCACCATCTTTCAGTCTCTGACACACTCATTTCCACAAATTTGTTTGGTTTTCATCCTCACTTTCTTTCCCCCTATTTTCTCATATTATTGGTTTCTCTGCTCAGCTCCATGCCCCTCATCTTTCTACACTTCTTGGCTTTTTCAGTTCTGTTAATACTGAATTGTGTAACATATTTCCTGCTGCTTTTAGAGATGCTGTCTCGGCCAGCAGAGGAGGGATTCCCAGACCTGGTAACAGTGATGAGGAACCTGTCTACTGACAGTGGCATGCCCCCTCTGCCACCAGGGGGTGGTCTTGCCAGCAAGTAAGGAGAACCATCTTTTAAAGAAGCAATATAATGCCCTATCTCTACAAGGGGACACAATTCCCTAAGGTCCTAATGAAGTGACATTCTTTTAGTCAAAACAACACAGACATTCAGGACCACAGCTGTCTTCTCCACCCCATATTATCTCCTATGTTTAAAGCAGTAGGTTTTAGGGGGGGTGGAGTGAGCCACCTTTCTCCACATTACCTCTCTCTTCCACAAGAAAGTGTCAGATTTTAGTTAGGATATAAATCATTAGACAAAGTAACAGTAAACCATTAGAAGCTCATTTTAAAAGTAAGCTTTATAACTGCTGATGAGAATTTACTGTTGATAGAAAAGCAGGAGATTTTGAACTTTCCCTGTTTTGAGGTACAGTAAAGGCCCATTTATGCTCCCTTTCGTACGTAAATGGGGACGTCCGTTTCTAACGTTCTCATGCGTCGCCGTCCGCATACTTCCATGCGTCTTTTATGTTGCTATGGTTGACCTCCACTAGTGGGCAGTGCTGAGTTCATAGTTAACCCCGCGATCCTACGACGGTTTCAGACACTTTTGGCGGTGGTAATGCGCCGCTATAAAGTTGTTTCAAACTTCCCAACACCCCCTGAACACTAAGATAGTCTTATTTCAAAAGCTTGTGCAATTTCTACAGTTTTTGTCCTCATCTTCATTCTTTCTCTACAGTTTTTTCCTTCGTGTTCCTCTTCTTTTTCTGAGTTGTTTCTGCAACACTGCCACCGCAGTTTTCGGTGGTATTACTCCGTCTTCTGCGTCGAGTGATGGATGTTGAAGGAGCCTGAAAATGCACCAAATTACGCGCTTAACCGACGCAGGAGATGGACGAAACTGTCCGTGCGTCTGCGTATCCGTCTTCTGCATCGAGCATAAATGGGCTACACCATGGTTTTTAAGCTGTGGAGAGTTGTATGTTGTGAAGTAGAAATAAAATCCCCAAACATTTGTGCATATTATGGTCTACTGCCTGATACATGTGGAATATTTAAACTAACCTCAACAGACCCGATCACAATTTTGCATTTGCATTCTCCTTGCAGGCGAAAAGTTATCGAAGCAGTATACAACCGTCTGAACCCATACAAGGAGGAAGATGGAGTAAGTATCATATATGAAGAATATGAGCTTTGTTCTTTCATTCATTTTTACAAAGTACTCACAGGAGTGTCAAACTCCCATCCTCGAGGGCTGCTATCCTGCAGCGTTTTGTTGTTTTCCTGCTCCAACACACCAGGTTAAAATTGAATGGATCCAAGCTGCTTGTTGTCATGTTCTTCACAATGACCCATTAATTTCAGTCAGGTGTGTTGGAGTAGGAAACCAAAAAGAGTTTGACACCTGTGTTCTATGCAGAGGTTTTGAGGCTGCATAACTTATTTTATAGCAGTCAGTTGTTTTATTAGTTCATCTTTCATATTTTTGTTTTTTGTTGTTTAATAAGTCTTCTTGGTTTTTATGTTGATTTCAACTCGTTGTATTAATGTGCTTTTTGTCATATGTCCAGAGGAAGCAATTTTTGTAACTAATGCAGCTAGTTATTTACCTATGTTACAAGTTGACAAAGAATCAAAAATGCATAAAAGGGGAGCTACAAAAATCATTATTATTTTAGTATTTTCTTTCATATAGTTGTACTTACAGCCCCAATTCCAAAACAATTGGGATGCTGTGTAACATGTAAATAAAACCAGAATGCAATGATTTGCAAATCTCATAAACCCATATTTTATCCCCTAAAGAACAAAGAACATATGTTGAAGCTGAGTCATTTTACCATTTTGTGGAAAATATTAACTCTCTTTGAATTTGATGGCAGCAACACATCTTAAAAAAAATTTGAATGGGGCAACAAAAAACTGGGGAAGTAATTGGCACCAATCTGAAACAACTGGAGGAGCATTTGAACATTATTTGGGTTAGTTGGCAACAGGTCAGAAACATGACTGAGGATTAAATGAGCATTTCAGAGAGACAGAGCGTCTCAAATCTAAAGATAGCCATAGCCTCACCAATTTGCAACAAACTGCCTCTAAATATTGTGGAACGACTGGATAAAAATCTTCCTCCAAGTAAAATTGTTAAGACTTTGAAGATCCCACCATCTATAGTGTGAAATACCCTAAAATAATTCAGAGAATGAGGAAGAATCTCTGTGAGCACGGGGACAAAACTGAAGGTTAAAAGTGGATGCTCATGATCTTCATGCCTTCAGGTGGCACTGCACTAAAAACACATGATTTTCTACTGGAAATCACTGCACGGACTCAGGAACACATCTAAACATCACTGTCTGCACACAGAGCTTTAACCTGCATTTGTGGATTGCACAGTGAACTATCATGGAAAAAAGAAGCCATATATGAACTGGATCTAGAAACCTTGACAACAAAGTGGAAAACTTTGTTTCAGTCAGAACTTTAAAAAAGTGAAATTCTTTTTTGAAACTATGGACACCGTGTCTTGCAGGCTTAAGAAGAGATGGAACATCCAGCTTCAGTGGGCAGTTAAAAAAACAAAACAAACTGTTCCCAGATGCTTTTTCATCATTGCTGAAAAGTACAGAGGTTTCAGAACAACATGTTCCCCTCCACATAATGTCTTTTTCAGGGAATACTTTGCATATTTCAGCAAGACAATGCTAAACCACATACTGCATCCATCACAACAGCATGGCTTCACAGGAGAAAAGTTGAGTTACTAAACTGGCCTGTCGCAATCCAGACTTTTCATCAACAGAAAACATTTTGCAAATCATAATGAAACAAAAAAATCCGGCAGCAAGGGCCCAGGACTGTACAGCAGCTAGAGTCCTGCATCAGACAAGACTGAGACATTTCCCCCTAAACCTCAAGAAACGGATGTCCATACATCCCAGATTATTACAGACAGCTGTTAAAAGACGAGATGTTACAAAATGGTAAACTACATACACGTTATTAAAAGTGCTTTATAAATAAAGTTGGCTTGGCTAAACATCATCCTCTTACAACTTTTTTTCAACATGTTATTTTTGTTTTTTTTGGGGATAAAATATGAGTTTGTGAGATTTGCAAATCATTGCGTTCTGTTTTTATGTTTTACCTGGACATGACTTTACAACAGTCACATTTACATCTTGAGGTGTGCTCCAGATACCTTCTGTCGTTGTTGTGAATGGGTGGTTGCAGTACATACACTGATCGGCCACAACATGATAATCATCTGTATAATATCATGTCTGTAAAATGACTTTTGGGGTATCTTACCACTACAGGTTTCCCATAATGAATGGCTACTGGACTATTTCAGTGGATTTTTCTTGGTCTTGTTGATGGATAGTTGTATAGGGTCTTTGTCGATTGCTCTTCTTCCCACATATCCCAATGACACATCCAGATCTGGAGAGATAGGCCAGACCACAACTTGGGCTCTTCGTCTTGTTTTATAAGTTGATCCTGAGGGCCTCGTTCTTTTAGGAGGCTCTGCTGTGATCGTTGCCATGGAGGTTGTTTCAACAAGCTTAACATGGTAGTAATTTTGAAGCCCCACTCTGGCAGTTATTCATTTATTAAAAAACTTAAACATCCCTTAACATTGTACATTTAAAGTAAAGATGTAGAACAGGAGTCCTCAAAGTCCGGACCGCGAAGCACGTCAGTCTGGACCCAGGCCAACTTATGTTTTGAATTCCAAAATGCTAATATGCTAAGTCTTTTTCAAAATTAATCTTCCATAAATAGGAAAATAAATTGTTTATAGTGTCCTTGGATATAAAGAATAGTGGTCAGGTGCTCATGTTGATTGATCGTTTTTCTTTTCCTATCTGTCATTCTGAATTTTTTTCCATAATGTGGTGAATTTAATTTATGTTAAATATTTAAGTTGTTAGATTATTTGTAATATTTTTTTATTATTGTTGTCATAGTTATGTATGTTGTTTATACATGAAAGAAAATACAAAGAAAAAGTTAAGTTGATATGTGTTTTTTGCAAATTTCCAGACCCCTGGCCTTCAATGGAGAGTAGATATGGACTAGCTCAAGGTGGTCTTGGCTAAGTGAATCTAAGTTGGCTAGCTTTTCAACTAGCTCTGGTTTTGCTTAACTGGCTTAGAGCCTTGGCTGGCTCCTCACTCAACATTGCATCTACTGTTTTCCTCATCTAGCTTTAGCTAACTTTTCCTGCTAGCTTGCAAACTTCTTGTTTAAGTGGTTCCTTCATGTTTTAAGAAAATAACTGCTCCGTTCTATTCTGCAGGCAGCAAGAATTGCTTCTTGAAAATAGTGTATATAAAGCTCACAGGTCATCTGAGCTCACCTTTCTGGGGGTGATTCAAGGCAGAAATCCTCAGCCATAGCTGATTTTTTTGCTCAAGATATGCTTTGCAATGCACAAAAAACATTCATAGACATATTCATGAGGTTAAAAATGATTTTCAGCAGAGTGGGACTTTAAAATTGATTAATATACACATAAATGACAAAATGTAAAGTTTCTCAGCAAGACACTGTATTGTAGGAGGATGAGCAATGTTATTCAATTCACCAGTCGATGGTATTGATGTTGTGTGCTTTTTGAAGGACGTATCAGATGCGTCTAAAGAGTGTCGCACTTTGGCCGTTTTCAGAATGATTAGCTTTGCATTGTACAGCTCTGTCCTCCAGCTGTTCTTGTGTGTGTCTGCGTCTGCTTGTGATGAAAATGACTAATTTTCCAGTGGGGATCTCTGGGTTTGTTTCACAGCTTGTACTGGGGGTGATGTTTGCTGCAAACTGTTGTCTAGTTTGACTTTGAGGATTTAGTTGTTTGCTTTGTACACAAATTCACATACATGAAAAGATATTCCCTACTCTCCAGTGGGTTGACACTCTTAAAGGCTACTAACAGGGGGAAAAAAACAAATATTGTATCATTGCAACACAATGTGCTGGTCTTACTTCCCATAGCTCAACATGTACAGTAATGCAAATGGTGTGTAGTAAAAAGCACGCACCTACACTCATACACACATTGATAAGGGATGTATCAATATGTCTAACTGTGTGTTCACCCTCTGATTAAAGCAGCCCTCCTGTTTCATTTGGTAAGTGATCACATATATAACTGTTACACCCCCACCCCCTTCTTCCAACCCCTCATGCATACAACCACACACAAACACACAATCTTACAGGCATGTAAGTGGTGACCTGCAAGGCATATTCCTCTGTCACACCTTCGTCAGTCTTTACTCCCTGCTCTGGTATACTCTTTAGCATGTGGATCTCCATTTAGAGTTTAAAGTGTGTCTGTGTGTGTATGTGTGTGATTGTCCAGATTATGAGGAAGACTGTTAAGGTGTTTTGGTCCTGTCCATCCCTGTCTCACATCACAGGCACACAAACACGCATGCACTGGCCCTACACGCATGCATCGTTGTCTCACTCAGTCTTTCAGCAGCTGCACGCAAACATTCGAAAGTCTCCGTTTCCGTGTCACTCCCTGCAATAAGGCAACAGGCCAGTGAATTATGTCGCTGTTTTACCGCAGGAAGAATCTACAAAGTCTGACCTGGCTTAAATTACTGTTGGAATTACTTGTGTAACTTTATTTTATTCATTTATTTATTTTTGGTGTTTTGATTATAGGAAAGCCTTGCCTTGAAGTCCAGGTTGGGGGTTAAATAATCAGGGAATGTGACTGTAAAGTTTCTACTTTTTCTAACATTATCCCGTCTTTTTCTCCTCCTCTTTCACCCTACTGTCCTTCCTTTCTCTTGTTTTTATTTTCTCTTATTTCCCCCCTATCACTATCTCTTCTCTCCTCCCTCTCTCATGGCTTTCCTCCTGCAGAGTGGAGCAGATTTGGAGTGCCACTGGTAGCTGTCCAGCTCAACTGCCTGATCCAAAAAAAAAAAAAAAGCAACAGGACCACTATTCCACATGAGATCACATTCAAACTCATTCTTTTAATTTCACTGGGAATTTTTTTTCTTTTTTTCCTCCCCACACTGAGAGCTTAATCAAAACAGAAACCCTGATTTAAAAAGAAAATGCACCTAATGTGGAGAACTGCTTAACAGACTTTGCTGGTTCTTTTTATGAACAAATTAGGGGGGACTCTGCACTACAGAACAACATATATAATACAAAATGAAATGGGACACAAATAAGCACAGTTCCTCTTACCCCCTTGTTTTCTTTGTGATGGTTGTATTTTTGTGGATTGATGGACACACGGGAGCATACCTACTCTGAAAGCTTTGGGGCTTTATGGTGCCTTGCTCAGACCTGAGAGAGGGAGAGAGAAGGGAGGACCACACAACTAAACAACCAACCAGCCAGCCAGTCATTACTGAAAACCAGCCACTCTCAGTTGTTTGCCATACGCTGAAATGGCTGAAATGATTTGCGGCATTATTTGTTTTGAAGTGTAAACTTTCTTGCATCTGACTCGAAGTTAATTGACCACACAAGCTTGCAACTCCTCTATAAGCTAAAGTGTCCAGTTGAGTCTCAGGGGTTCTGGGCATTACTGGTGCTCCAACAGGGCCCAAAACTTCATCTGCATTTTCACCTGACGCCTCAACAAAATCCCAGATATAAAGCTCCTGAAGTCTTACTATCCAAAGACTTCTGGGTGAAAGCCAAACACCTGAGTCTCCAGACCTGAATACAAGGAGAACCCTAATGACTGCTCACAAATTTCAGTTTGGCACCTCAATATGTCCAAATTAAAACAGGAGATGGACTGGTGTGCTTTGCTGCAGTTGCATTAAACTCAAGTGTGACTCTTCTTGCACGTCTCTGCTCACTTTCTTCTCTTATCTCTTAAACGGTGTAACAGTTTGCCACTTTTCCTCTCTGTCAACCTCTTTTTGCTTTTTTCTGTCCAAGTAGCTGAAGAGACTGCTGTCATTTACAAGGCTGACATTGCCAGAATCATTAGCTTTGAGCCTGCTGTTTAGGATACAGATAAGAAATTATATATTAAATTCATATAAATATATATATATATATATATATATACACACACACACACACGTACACACGTTTCAGTCAGTTAAATTCCTAACCAGGGTATTCATTGTGGCCTAATAGTTATGCGTAATCAGTGTGTGCATACGTGTGTGTGTGTGTAGACCAAAAGAATCAATGGTGTACACACAAATTGTTCCAACACAGCAGCGATCCAAAGACAGGCTTTGAGGGTAAAGGTTTTACAACCTGACTTTCCTCTATCCTCGACACATGCACACACACACACACACGATCCTGCTCATTCTACAACTTGCCTTTTTAATATTGCTCTAATACCCTGCTTGTTTAAAAAAAAGACCTTTTTTTAATTCAGTTGGAAAATTCTCTCTTTTTTTTAATGTTTTTTTTGGGGTGGTATATATGGCTTTTGTTAGTACTATCTCTGTGATCCTCTTACAAATGGATTAAAAGAAACTGACTGGGTGAGCATGAAACTATATCTACATATTAGAAGAGAGAAAATTGCTTTTTGGTATTTCACTGTATAAAGTAATGGAGGGACAATGTGAACAAAGAAAACGGACTGTACACGCTGAGATATGCTCTGTCACTGAAAATGCTGTCCTTAATTTCTCCCACTGCTAACTTCATGGACTTGCATGGATATGCACTTATAGATTAAACAATATCGATCAGATAAGAACGACCTGTTTTTATGAAAACCTTTTTTTTCCTTTTTTTAAAAAAAATAATCAAATGTGAGCTTAAAGTAGGTTTGCATACTTTGTGTGCGTTCTTTTCCTTAGGTTGATTTGAAATATGCTAGAAAATGTAAAGAAACCTGTAAAATACACTTTTCCAATCATTCAATGGCAAATTTATTCTTTCTAAAGTGGCAGTATTGGAAGAGAGAAGGCCAAATGGAGATTGCTGGCTGTTTAATGTTCTTGTGGTACACTTGCTCTTGGTGCCATATGACAAATAGGTACTTGAATGTGTAGTTCTTTTGCAGTTGTTTTAAAGCGATGATTATTTTGTTTGTGGTGAAGGGAGTGGGAGGGGTGGGGATCTATAGCGGTGCATGTTTTGTGATTGATGGCGGGGGAGTGTATTTTGTGTGAAATGCACCGGGTGGGTGGCGGACAATGTGGACACGTTCAGTGTGGTGGAACACAATGTTGGAGAGGAAGCATGGTGACAGAACAACAACCTAAAGAAAAAATGGAGCGCAAAGAGTGTCTTAATTTTCCAACTTCATAGGCAGGTGTTATACGACTTGAGATGGATCCATTTTGATATCCTATACAGCATGCTCTTTCACTATTTTTTTTTTTTTTTTTTTTTTTAATATCCAATCATTCATTGTGGGTGTAAGTTTCCTTTTTTATATCTCACATTCTGACTTTTTAACATTGTGCAAGGTTTTACCACATTGAACAGTCCCCAGTTTATGTTTAAGCTATATCAGACACTGGGCTTGGAGGGGAATTGAGGGAGGGAGGGAAGGAAGAAGAAACATTTATTTTTCTGAATGTAATTTTTCATTACTCACACTGATTCCAATGCATGGACTGAATACAAGCAGCATTGCAGCGTCACATTCTCCATTAGTCATTTAATGACAAAAACGAGCTCTCTTGGCTTCATTTGTTGTGGAAACTAGATTAGCATATATACTTGATCATTATTCTGATGGGAGGATGATATAAAGACTCACATGGGAGATCACACACACAAGAGGTTTTTTGGAGGGGGAGGGAATAAATTGACCCTGAAACGTTGAGTAAAGAGTTTTACTAAGCATATTGTCTCATGAACCTGTCTGTTATCTTGGACCAGCTGGGTTGATTTAACTGTGGGGACACTAGTATTTAGAAATGGCCACAAAGTGACAACAGAAATGTAGAAACATTTATTGTGCAAGCTTTTTTCAGATGGAAATGGCCTCTGAGTTGACCTCCAACCTCTGGTGTCTCTGGTCACTGTTCTAACCTGTTCATTTAGGCCTGACAGATGTATGATTTTACAATGGTAAATTCCAGATTTTTTCTTTATTTATTCCAAGTGTTTTAGTTCAGATTAGAATGCTTTACTTTCAGGACAGAATGAGGTAACTTTGACATTTGAGATGACTAAAAGAAGGGCAGGCTTGAGCATTTGTCATCCCTTCTTCCTGTACTAATTTCCCAGTATGCTGTTGTGAAGTTTACAGACCATACAGTGAACATAAACATCAATAAAAGATGAATTTAAGTTTAAACCACTATGCTTTTTTTTTTCTCCATTCCAACTTGAAATATGTGCTTGTCTCTGTGTAAATACTCCCTGCTGAGTAAAGTAGCGAAGTTATCTAAAGATGGCTTGTGTAGGTGTATGCTTCCATTCTCGTTTCAGATCTATTCTCTTGTTTACAAGTGTTTTCTTAAATATGATTTGTTAGATTTTTAGCAAAAACATGGCTGACCTTTCTCAAACTTATTTTTAACTATTAAAAAAGTCAAACATTAACGTGCTACAGTTCTCGGGAGGGTCAGCATCAGATTTTAGTACTTCACTGCCCAAAAGCTGCCTGAAACAAAGAAAACGATACCAATAAAAAATAATCCCAATATTTACCCCTGTTTTTACCTTTGTTTTTTGTTGTTTAGAATTTTTAAAGTTGATTGTGATTTCTCTGTGGGAAGTGGTAATGGCAAAGCTAATGTTTGCTTGCCAGGAGATTCTGTCATTGTTGGAGTTACTGTGATTTTCACTAACTTGTCCTCATGCTGTGTAGCTGGTAGTTTGTTGTCTCCAGCAAATATTCTGTTGGCTCAAGGAAACCATTACAGTGGCTCTTGCCTCATCTAGTGATATATAAAGTTGGAAAATTCAGACCACGCCTAAGGTTGTCTAATAAAATATCTCAGCTACTTATTACATATGCCTTTAGACAAAAAAAAAGACATTTGCAAATCATTCCTGGCTGGAGGGGAATTTTCATGAATATGAACATTTCTACAAAGCACCCTGTAGAATGGCCAAACATTCATTGCACCCTATATTTATCTTGGCTCATTTTACCACCGGGAAGGGACCCCAGAGAAGACCTAGGACATGTTGGAGGTCTCAGAACGCCTCAGGATATCCAACAGATGAGCTGGAAAAAGTGGCTGAGGAATGGGAAGTCTGGGCTTCCCTGCTGAGGCAGCTGCCCCCGCGACCCGACACTGGATAAGCTGGACTGAAAAGATAAAAGCTAATATGTGGTGGATGTTCTTTTAACTAAAAATGCGTCATTCTGCGATTTATTTTCTGGAGACCGAATCTCTCAGACCATTGGTTGGCTTGTTTTGAGACCCATTTATGCAGTTTTACACCAGATCAGTCACAGGGTGTTTTGCCATCCTTAGTGTGTATACACTGAGATTTCCCCAAACTCCCAGAATCTTCTTTCATTATGTGCTGCCGATATAAAATATACTAGTCAACTTTTGAAGTGGATCAAGATTTTTCATAGAAGGTATATGAACACAAAAAATGATTGGTACATTATCTCAGTGCAGCTTGTTGGTGTGATGTATTGGCAATGTTTT
>JBBBVU010000017.1:21016155-21048400 GCA_037177055.1 Atherinosoma microstoma
GATGACCTTAACTGAGCACAGGTCATCATTTAAGGCTTTAACAGCTTCTTTTGAAGTGAAAAGCATCAACAATGCCACGTGCAAATCATAGAGGAAGAATCAGTGATGCTGACCTGAATAGGGCTATCGGGATGCTGCAAGGAGGAAGTTTCCGCTGCCATTGGGACAGCACAAAGTGTCTTTTCCAGGGCATGGGTTCGATACAAGAGGTCTGTGATTGAAGTTTGAGGTGCTAATATTGACTATTGAGTTGTTGAATTGCTGTTTTCAATTCGTGATGTCGCTCTTTTTTTTTACTTAAGTTTGACTTTCTTTCATGTTACCCTCATTTTCTCATGTTAATCACTTCACATCTTTCCTCTTTTGCAACTGTACAATAAATCAGACCTTGTTTTGTTGACCCAATTGAGCTCAATTCTCATTCTGAATTCCCAAATTTCCAAATGGTGGAGCAATTTTAGTGCATCCACAACATGGCACCTTCATGAATCCTTGGGGCACTCCACTGTAATGTTCACACTGCATTGCAGGCAATGAAGTGTCAAACGCATTTTCAGTCCATTCTGACATTGTTTGAATCACCAAAGCTCTGAATTAACCACTCCTTTTTTTTTGGTTCCACAGTGACTTCACTAGTCATTTTGCACCTTGCTTCAAACAATCATGTCTGGTGACCATCACAGTCACTGAAGCATGACGATCTTGATCAAACACATTGCCAAGACATCAAGTTAACATTTTATACCAAAATTGTGCAGCAACAACTGATGTCAGAATTACTGTGATGGAACTTCTTGATCCACTTCAAAAGTTGACTACTGTAGTTCAATTCTTCATAATTTGAATAATAATAATAAACCATCTCTCCTTGAAACTGATCAAGTCTTTGGGCTGTTTGGCACATAGTGGTTATAGCCACAACCTTCATAATGAGAAAACCTTTATTAATCCTACAGGAAACTGCTTATTATCGTACAGACACGAGCACAAATGTAAACAAAATATATAAAAAAAATAAGCAATATAGAATATACATATCTATAACAAAACAAAAAACTAAAATGAACCTAATAATCAGGATGAAATATTCTTTATTCATCCCAGAGGGAAATTGCAAAGATGAAATACTACTAGACAACCTACTTCAAAGCACATCTATACGGGTAAGTAATCATTTTAAGTGATAAAATATTGCATAACTGGGCATTCTGCAAGGTATGTAAATCTAACGGTAATAGCCCTTTGAGCCTAAAGCATTGCAAATCCAGTAAAGGTATAGCATGCACTATGGAAAACAGTTCTTGTACTAACAAGCAGAATAAAAAGGATGTATTAGGAGATAATGTATGGAAGAGGGGAACAGAGAGACTGGGGGAGGAGTTGTAGAGTCTAATGGATATGGGGGGGAAGGGAAGACTTCCTACCATGTCTAGTGGTGCACTTTATGTTAATCAATCTGTCCCTAAAAAAAAGCTTTTCTGCTGAACTCGGTGATAATTTTCAATAATCTACTGAAGCCCCGCTAGTACTCTCTGCCTCAGATCCTTGCTTGGAAATAGCAAGACTTTGGTGAAGGCTCTTTTATCCAGGCTGATCTTCGTAATACCCTTACCTGCCACCAACGAATCTTCTGATTAAAAAAAACTCTAGAACGCCTCTTAATTGTATATTTTGTACATTTTTGTCTTTCTTTGCCTCTCTGCCAACCTCTGTTTTTTAGTGCCTTGGTGCCATTAAATTGATCAGCGAAGACACTGAAAATCAATTTGTTGTCTGTTAAATTTCAAATGTCGTCTGAAAACATTCAAATGAATGAACAAAAAAGTAGGAAAAAAAGTGGGACTTCTGTAAAAGTAAAAAAGTGCAAAGTTGCATAAAATGAATTCATCGCGTACACATCTAATTTACACTGACATACGTTCATTATATCAATTTATTTCACTCCAAAGTTGATATGACTTATTGAAGATTAATATTAATAACAACTAAACTAGAATGAAGTTATATCCACTAAACATATTTCATCAAAGCCTATCTTACATTTTATGGTGTGACTGGTACACAACTGGCAACACTTAAGCCCAAAACAAGACTGAACCCCAACAGGAGAATTTCGCAGGGGATTTTGGACCATATTTTGGGGGGCACTACCCGCACATCGAGCTGCGTTGCTCATCCCACATAGAAGCACAATCCAGAGAAGTTACACCTGGTTGTGTGATGAGGAGGTATAATCTGTGTTTCTGTGGAATGACAAACAAAGCTCAATAACTAACTGCGGTACAATGTATAATACCACCTAGAGTATAACACCAACTAGTATTATTAAAGGGGGAAAATAATCTACCAAACACAAATTTCCTTACTTTTTGTGCTAAATATAGATTTCTGATTTGGGAGCACTTTAAAACTTCCCAACTTTTCTGTAGCTTTTCTTTCACTTTGTATAGTTTGGTATTCTTGACAGCTGTAGCTGAGAGTCAGACTATATTATTATGTCATATTCAACTTATATTGAGCTTGAGAACTAAAAGGAATGGCTGCAGAAGATCTGAAAGAGGCAACATATGAATATAATTTGCTGCTCAGTCACATATAACTACACCTGTGCATCCCTGACACCACGGTGCTTGTGGATTGTAAGTAAGGAGTAAAGAAGGCCCTTTCAGCTCTGCAACAAGATAAGAAATGCTAATCTGTAACCAATCCTCTCAGCTGTCCAGTTTCAGTGTGTTTCCCACATTCCACAGGTGGCACTGGTGTGTGTGTGTGTGTGTGATTGAGTGGGAATGAGAGGAGTCTGTACCGTTTGTACTCTGACCCTCCCACAGCGGTCAGGTTACTCCTCTGAACACCGGCTCCTTGACTCACTTGGGCCAGTTTAGTGTTCAGGTTTTGCAGTGAATATCTAAAAGAGATGAGTTTTCATAAAGACAGCGGTGGCGTGGAGCTGGCGGAGTGCGTCAGAAATCCGGGGTATATGGACGCAGACGGCGGCGAGTCGGCGGACACCGGCAGCAGGTCGGACCCCGAGGAGAAGCAGGACTCCACCATCGCGGTGAAGCGGGACTCGGACGCGGCTGCTGAGGAGTACACGCAGGTCAAACCGTACGCCGGGATGCCAAAGGAGGTGCTGCTGCTTTACTCCTCTCAGGCCCGGTACCGAGTTCCCAGAGAGATCCTGTTCTGGTTGACGGTGTGCTGCACGCTGGCGCTGCTGGCGATCACCATCACCATCATCGCGCTGTCCCCGCGGTGCCTGAGCTGGTGGCAGGTGTCCCCTGTCTACCAGGTGTACCCCCGCTCCTTCAAGGACTCTAACGGGGATGGAGTCGGAGACCTCAGAGGTAGGAGACTATGGAAGAGGATGTAGATTAACTATAAATGAACGTGCAAGTAGCCTGTTGTTGCCTATTTTCCCTCACATTTGTATAAATGATGCATTTATTGACTACACTCTGCACAACCACGGATGGAACAAATGTTCTAGAAGTACATTAATCCTCAATTAAAACTTTAAAAGTAGTATGCTATAGGCCTTAGACTTTTTAAATTAAATAACTAAATGATTATTAAACAAAGCAGCAGGGCACAGGCAGGTGGAGTTTAAATAACAAGTTGCTCTTATCTGGTTTAAAACCATAAACTGTTCATATAACCATAAATCAAGCTTGTATATATGATTTTAATCAACTGGTCACAGTATTGCATATGAAGATCAGACAGTGCTGGGGGAAATTCACATGAATAACACACTAAATAAGACAAAATTGACACAGTTCTGTAAATACAAAACAAAAAAGAACCCTTTTTTAATTTGAGTTTTCAGAAGACATTTTTTGCTTTTTAGATTCAGGCAATTTAGGGACAGCAATAAAGAAGGGGGAAATAAATCAGTGATTTTAATCATGATTTGGTGCAAATTCAGTATCTGTGGAGTCCTGATGGGCATCTTCATCTTCATCGGAAACAATTTGGATTTTTCTGCCCTCATTGCGCATAATATCCAATAATTTAAGGACTCTGTGTAAAGAGCAAAGATGCATCAAGAACCATCATTCAGCAAAGCTGATATAGGGGAGGGGTTACTGGAGGAAACTTTACAATATAGAGTTACATTCAAAAATGCCACTTGAAACTTTTCCGTGAATAAAAAATGACCTACATTAACCTTGTACCGAGGCGTTGTTGACTTTTCTGGGCTCAGATGCATCTATGATGGACCATCACACCGTGCAAATGTATATTGTGTTCATACAAATCAGTACTTGAGATCATTCTGGGAAGAAATGGATGGTGTGTTTTCCCGGACCAAAGATGAAAAGGACCATCCATGCAAGTCAAAAAGTCGGGGTCCATGATGACATGAGGGGTGTCTGGCAAGGCATGTCTATTAATGAATGAAGCTAAGCTAATACAACACAAACATGAACTATCTTGGTTTCATTCTGTTTGCAATGACATAAAACTCTAAATGTAAAAGTTGCTGCTTTATTCAGAAAAAAATTATTAACATTTCCACACAGTCACCTTTTTTGGATTTTAAGGGTCCAAATCAGTTTCTACATTGTTGTCCCTGGTATGACTTCTTCACCTCACACACCTTAACTCTACAGCTGACAGCACCAGTATTGGGTCTGTGTATCTCAGTAACCAGTTTTCAGCATCGTAATGTCTCTGGTCCGGCAGGAATTAAAGAAAAGCTGGATCACTTCCTGTACCTGAACATCAAAACTGTGTGGATCAGTCCTTTCTATCGCTCTCCCATGAAGGACTTCGGCTATGATGTGGAGGATTTCCGGGACATAGATCCGCTCTTTGGAACCATGCAGGACTTTGACGAACTCTTGGCAGAGATGCACAAAAAGGGTGTGTACATCCAGACGCCTTG
Source organism: Atherinosoma microstoma (assembly GCA_037177055.1). Lineage (NCBI taxonomy): Eukaryota > Metazoa > Chordata > Actinopteri > Atheriniformes > Atherinidae > Atherinosoma > Atherinosoma microstoma. Next base: position 21,021,047 of record JBBBVU010000017.1, read on the forward strand.
TTTTCTGTAATGTGTGTGGAGGAGAGTGTATCTAGTGTTGTGGTATCAGGGTTTGTTTTAATGGCAGGTTCTATATGTTCGGTCTCTGTTCCCAACAGGTTTGAAGCTGATCATGGACTTCATTCCCAATCACACCAGTGACCGCCACCGCTGGTTCAACTTGAGTCGGATTAGAGATCCTCACTATGATGATTACTACGTCTGGGTTGACTGCAATGCTTCTTCACCAAAGCCAAATAACTGGGTTTGTATTTGCATTGGTGCATTGTATTATACCGTATAGCCATCAAGACTAACCCACCCCTCACCAAACCCCCCCCCCCAAAAAAACAAACCGATGCATCTTTTAGGCTTTACAGGTTTTTTCTTGGTATATTCATCAGATTGTTTTTATTTCCTGCAGGTGAGCATATTTGGAAACTCATCATGGACTTATGATGAAGTAAGAGGACAATGCTACCTGCACCAGTTCCTCAAGGAGCAACCGGACCTGAACTTTAGGAACCCAGATGTCCGCCAAGAGATAATTGTAAGATTACCTGAGCTCACATTACCTCAGCTACTGACTCACTTCTTAAAATGTTTTCCAGCAGCTCACACACACTCACACAATAATCTTGTACAATGTTTTCATCGGTTTTGTTCTTACCACTTTGTTGAGGTATCCAAAATCCTGAGTAATGTGTGGGAGTGACGTGTGATTAAATAATTACACATCAGCTCAGTCCTGTCCACGCTCATGTTTCAGAAAGCATGACAAACTGTACCCGTGTGTCTATTGTTTGTACTCTACAATCCTTTTCAATACACATTTTTACAATCTGTGCCGCTTAGTTTTCCACAATTTCTGGATAATCAGCATTTTTTATTATTTGACTTTAGGATCTTATTCATTTCTGGCTGGCGAAAGGGGTGGATGGGTTCCGGATGGATGCAGTGAAGCACATCTTCGAGGCAGCCCACCTGAGGGACGAACCACAGGTGGATCCAAACAAACCACCAGTGAGTGTTTACTTTGCCCCAGATGAAAATCCAACCTCACACTTGACCATCAAAGATGTTAACGTCTGCATGATCTGCAAGCTTTAAAAGGGTAGATGTTGAATAATGGAGGAAGACTAACACTCTGCCGTTGTATACTCGCCTCTAATCAGCAAAAATGCAAATAATTGTTGTTACATCAAACAGTTACCATAAAGCCTCATTTTTTTTGTGTTGAGTTGGTCACAAGTTCCTCCGGGTTGTTGTGTTAAATTTTAATTCCCACAGCCAATAACTTTCACCGCTCAAAGTTCAGTTTGGTTAACAATCGTTGCTGTAACCTTCAGTTATGTAATCATAATTTTATTCTCCTGACTCATACAGGAGATGTCAGAGTCCAGATTTAAACAATGTGATTCATGAAAGCGGCGCTGTGGGCAGAAACGGCTCCAGCGACTGAAACAGCACTTTCCAGTGTGGGTTGATAAAACAAACACAATCAACAGCTGAGTGGGACGTTTCACGCCGTTATTTATCTCTGGCTTAAATGTCAGGCTCATCTCGTACCCTTCAGAGGAAAATACTGTAATTGCAATTCAAAGGAGTTCATGACACACACGGACTTAAGCTCAGTAAGAAAGAGTTTTTGTTCCGCAGAGACCGAGGTCGGTTCTCACAGAGGAAAGATTAGTACAAAAGAAGCATATTTTAGAGGATTAGCAAGTCACTGGGATTTACTAACTACTGCAGAGTAATGCTATAATACTGGGACTGAGTCACACTTAGAGGCATACTCCCTGATTTTGCATTTAAGTTATATTTATAGACTACAGAGTCAGAGTTTAGAGAGTCAGGGATTGTTAAAGATTGAAAAGTACACAATATAAACAATTGCATATGTACAACTGTTTATTTTTTGTATTTGTGTTATTACTGTTTTAGTGGGTTAATGCCGGTTGCAGCTTTAACGTCAGAGTGACTGCTGATTGAATGGCTCACTTGTTTTGCTCCACATGAGCTCAATGATCGGAGTTTGTCTCGAACAAAAAGACACCGAAGCTGTTATTTACCATCCTTAAATAAAACGTTCAGCGTTTTATTTAAGGATGGTAAAGTGAGTTGATTCTTCAGCAGTTTCAACATGGTGAGTTCAACTAGCCAGTACCAATATTTTAAAATATATTTCTCTGCCTGGGTCTTTTATTCTGTGTATTTCTTTCCTTCTTTATCAAAACTTGTAAAAAGTTATACAACAATAAAGACAGTGGAACTTTAGTTTGGACATTACTCTCACATACTTTCAAGTACTTCTTGATTAATTAAACTGAAGTTTGTTATCTCTTGGCCTCGTATCTTTGTGTATCTGGTTTCTACTTACCTTCCACATATCTCTGGCCTTTAAGTAGACTCTGTGCTTTTGGCCTGAGGAAGGAATAGATTAAGAGACAAGCTCTCCTTACTCTCTGCAAGGAGAAAGAAAAACACCAGAGCTTCTTAAGACTCCCCTCATAGAAACTCTGAAACTCTGGCCAAACAACAATCCTGGCGATGATATTTGAACTCAGATTTAAACAGATTATAAATGGCATAATGACATTATTTCATTCCAGGAGCTCGTAACTACAGAGTGGGACCTCTATAGTGACTACACAACCAGCCAGGTGGGCTTACATGACCTGCTGAGGGAGTTTAGGGCGGAGATGGACACTTACAGTCGTGAGCCTGGCAGATACAGGTACTGAGCCTTTTCAGTGAATTTTATCTAATGATAGACCAAGACTCATAATGGTAATGCCTAACCAATGTGCTTTACATGTGATGACTGTGTTATTAGCTCTATTCATTTTGAAACAGCCCTTTTACTTACTACATCCCACATAAGTCAGTCTCTTTTTTTTGCTGTGTGTGTGTCTCTCAAGCTTTCAGTGATGATGGGATCTCATTTATAAACATGTTATGAGTGTTTATTTGTTTTTGAGCATAAAGAAATGCTTTTGCAGGAATCCCTTATCACTTCCATTATGTTCTGTGAATGTCAAAAGCCTGACCCTATTTTGTTATCTTAACTTTTTATTGGACCTTAAAGCAAAATTCAACCTTTTTATTTAATGGATAACAATTTGTATAATTATTAAAGGCAACCATATTGAAAATGAGTCCTTAATACTGTTTATAACATCAGTCAAGATGTGTATCAAATTGTATTTCAAAGGATTTTAAGGAATGTTTTCATAAACTAAGTGGTGCATAAGTCTCAGAGACATGTGGATGAAATATGATCCATTGGGCATTACAGGGAAAGAAATTGTGATTTTCCCCTCATTTAATATCATAAACAGAGTTTAGTCAGTAATGATCATGGACCAACTAAATAAAATTAAACTGTTTGGAGGGAGCTCATGGTAGTATTAGAGGAAATTTAAGTCTGGAAATATAAATTGTCTAAACTACATCTTGTGCATTGTTTTTTTTTGGTCACAATTTTTTATAAAAGATCATGTGACATTATGGACATATACAATCTTCACAACAAGCAGGAAAATCATTCATATCCAATTATGACTGTTTAAAGATGATTTCCATATCAAAGAAAGGTCTCACGAGTACTTCTTAAACGCAACTAATCAGTCTTAGAGCTCACATCCTCAGTCAAATATGATTTATTACACAAATAGGTTAAAATAACATGAGATATATAGTGCCAAGAAATAAATTCAAGAATAATTTGATATCTTAGATACTAAGAAATAAAGCCCACACAATCTGAAACATTGTATTATGAGTTTAATAAATTAGTCAAGAAAAGCTAATAAACTTAAAAAGCCTGATGTGTCAGTCATCACCAAGTTCAGTTTGTGTTGTATGGCGCGTCCATATTTCTGCAGGTTCATGGTGACAGAGTCATACGATTACCACGAGGTGGAGAAGACCATGATGTACTACGGAACCCCCCTGGTTAAAGAAAGCGACTTCCCCTTTAACTTTTACCTGCTGGACTTGCCTCAGAACACCAGCGGCGTGTGGGCCAAGCATCTGGTGGATCTCTGGATGTCCAACATGCCCCGAGGAAAATGGTCCAACTGGGTGGTGAGACACCTCAGAAACATTTACGCAATAGTTTGTCAGGAAAAAAACAAAAAAAAAGATCGGCCTGCTATACATGCAGCTCCTTTATGCTTTTGTTCTTCATGTTTGTTTTCCTTCATATGTTCATAAACACGCTTCTGTAATTGCTTTTTATAGAGTGCAAAGAGAAATACCTTAAGTACTGTATATATGTCCAGATGGCAGCATTAAACGCAGAACCAGGAACACACATGTGTGCAGCTTGTTTGTGCTTCTATGGTCATTGATTAACTGGGTGGTTTTAGTCCTTGGCTCGCAGCACCAGAAAACGTAATTTTCCAAATCTGACTGAAGCGGCATTATTTATTTATAATTAGCCCACAGTGTTGCTCAGATTTCTCTCCCGTCCTCCCAACATCATCTTGTTTCTTTTCACTCTCCTCCCACCGTTATAAGGTTGGGAATCACGACAGGCCTCGAATTTCTTCCAGCGCTGGTTTGATCTACGTTCGTGTTATCAACATGATGCTGCTGACCCTCCCTGGCACACCCACCACCTATTATGGCGAAGAGATTGGCATGGAGAACATTAATGTCACAGACAGTCAGATACAGGACCCTGCTGGCAAATACAATGCGGTCAGTACTGTATTTACAATGACGAAAAACAAAAAAGCTCCCTCATAAAATTGACCACTTTAATTAATGACATTTCAAAACAGGTAAAACATGGTAAAAGAACAGTGTGCATATAAACACTGGAAATAATGGGAAAAACCTTCATAAACTCAGGTTTAATGCTGATAAGTTGTAGTTTACACTGTACACTTTGCTTATGCTGCAGAGTGCCAGTCGCGACCCTGAACGGTCTCCAATGCAGTGGAATGATGACTTGAATGCAGGCTTCAACAACAAAACCAACGTCACATGGTTGCCTGTACACCCCGATTACCAACGCGTCAATGTGGAGGTGCACGGCTCTTTTGTTCACGTTCAACGCTGAAAACAGATCTGACCAGAGACATCTCAACTTTATCTTGTTGATTATGTATCTTTTCTAGGTCCAGAAGGAAGATGATGGTTCTGTGTTGGCTCAGTATCGTTTCCTGAACGGACTGCGTCAGTCAGAGCTCCCCTTCCAGCGCGGCTGGTTCTGCTACGTCCATGCTGATGCGAGTGTTTTCTCATACCTCAGAGAGCTTGACGGACACAAACAAGCTTACCTCATGGTGCTTAACTTTGGTAAAGGATCTGCCACCACAGATCTATCTTCTATTCAGGAGTTGCCCGACCAGTTGAAGGTGCTGATGAGCACCAACCCAGTTCAAGATGGAAAAGTGTTTCAGAAATCTCGTATCCAGACGGAGGCTGGAGAAGGTTTGCTGATTCAGTACTCAACCCACGCTCGGTTTCATCCCAATCATCCTGCAGAGTGCTACGTCTCTGAAAAGGCTTGTTATTTGGAGACTGTTGGCATACTTTATAAATGCTGATATAATTTTACAGCCAAAAATAAACTCACTGAGATTCTTTAGTGTCTCTTTTTAAAAAGGGACTTCTGTCACTAAATAAAGTAGATTATTACAAATGAAGTCACTGCTGTTAACATTTATTTTTAGGCAGGATTCACACAAATGCAGGCTTTAATGCTCTGTGGGCAGGCCTGATGCTTGGACTCACAACATCAGACATAATTATGCAACTTTTGCTACCTCCACTGCCACTTGAAGTTAATCTGTTCTCAACTTTCCATCACAAGCGACACTAGCAAAGTGAAGCAACAGATCCAGAATTCATTTTGTCGATGCAAAGATTTGGACATCACCGTCTTCGGTTATTTCCGGCTGTAATGATCAATTTTTGGGGGATTGGTTTCCATTTGCGACCACCTCATTGGCAGCATTGCTATCTCCTCCTTTTGCGTTTGGGTCGGGGAGGGTCCAGGCCGAGCTCTGTGTATAGAAATGCAAGCCTGAGGGCTTCCTGTAACAGAGAGAAAATACAAGGGTTAAATGTCTCAATCTCTGCCCTTCACTTTAAATTACTCAATTTGAAATCTTTGTTTTTTAAAAGGTAATGAAACATATGCTCAATATCACACATAGCTTCTAACATGAATGCTTTAAATAATCAGGCACTGATCACATATTGCCAAAGAACCATAGATATGATAACATGAAGGAGTGGCATTATTTCTAAAGGCCATGTTGGACCAGAGTTTTCTGATAATCAAGTAGACAGGATTTCTGATGTCAATCCCACACAGCTCCCTTGAAAGTTGCTGCTGTCACCTTCAGAGCCTCCATATTAGACGTAACAGCCTATAAATGTTTTTTTTTCTGTAAAGTAAAAGTGAGCTGTGTCCATCCTTGCAGCCAGGTGTTTGCAGGTTTTTTGACAAATATAAAAAAAAGTTCAAGTAACTTATGTGGGAGCAGTTTTTTTTTTTTTAAACACCGGTGCTTTAAAACTTCTCCTTCTTTCCACTTCTAAGAATGGATTTGCTTTCTCAGTGGATTGAAGAATAGCGAATAGTAAAGCATTCAGGAAAATACACATCATAATTTTTTTGTTGTTACATTTGCAAGCATAAATTTAAGACAAGTTTGTCTTTCTTGTGACCCCCTAAAATCTCAGTAGAGCTTCTTACCTCCTCTAACATCTGCTCAAAATCTTCCGGTCCGAGGTGATTTCCTCCGGGTTGGATATTCAGAACTATGTTTGGTTCTGGTTTACACTCTAAGGGAAATGGAAAGCCAAAGAAATCAAAGACAAAATGAAGGAAGAGATAAAGAAAAATCCTCTTTCAGATCATTTTTATTTTATGCACGTCCAGTATCATCTGCTCATCGCCCCTCTGTCCACTTGCCTGGAACCTTTTTTCCCTCTAACCTCTGTCTTTTCTTTCATTCATTCATTCATTCGCCCATCTGATATTGCCCCTTTCTCAACCAACTCCTTATTATCCGCCTCCCTTGTCTCTCTGGTATGGACTGTTTCACAAGTGTGGTCTTGACCTTGACAGCTCCCAGCCTGTGCTGGCTAATCTCTTGCTCTGATACACTATCTCTTTTACCATGCTAATGGGCCTGCCCACCCGCCTAGATGTGTCTGTGCCATCAGCACTTTATCAAAGACTCCGGAGAACAGAGACAGATTAGGGAGACATATACACACATATACAGACACTGAAGCTGCCTGGTGTGTGTGCATGAGCAACAGAGGCGTGAGACGGTGAAGGAGGCCAGATAATGTGTGTATCTGAAATGGGAAGAGAGGAGGCAGAGCGAGAGAGGGGTGTAAATAAGGAGTACCACCAACTTGGTGTAGAAAGATTATAAGTGAGAGGGAGAAAGAGCTCGTCTGGGGGGGAATGAGAGCAATTAGCTGACACACACATACACACACATTTGCAGGCTTTACCACAAGGTCACCTAGCTATACTTTGGAAGCACATCCCCTGACAGACACCCATACATCTATTACTGCTGCCTCTCCTGACATGCACATTGACACTACTTCAGGGAGATGACCCCGAGCTGTTAAAACCTCTGCTGATGCAGAAATTACATCTAAAAGAAAGTGGAGAATCCATGTGGAATACAGAATTCCATTTGGAACGCACCCAGATAAACACACACACACACACACACACACCAAATAAAGATGCACACAGAAGCAGAGTGAGAGCTAAACTTCATTTATAGTTTTAGGTGAAAAAGTATCTGAAACTAAATGTGTCACAAGCACTTAGATTTATCTAAAAACACTGAACTACATAACATCCGAGAAAAATGTATTAGGGAGAAATATACACCTTACGGTCATTTTATATTTACATAGTATATTTTTCTAATCTGTTATTTTAGAAAAAAGGATTTGTGGAAAAAAACAACGTTTGTGGTTTGGAGGCATTTATCTCAGACTTATAATTTACTGAAATAAAAGTGACTGCATTCTATAGCTACACTGCTCAGCTTTTTTTTCAGTTCTACATTCAAACGAGTCTCTTTCTGGCAACAAAAAGCTCTGATCCATCAGAGTACTGATGCTGGATCTCCGTGTGTTCCGCGATATGCGACTGCAAGGTTTCTAACGGTTTAATTACATGAGCATTGTGACCTATTAAGAGAGGCCATTGTGGTGTGTGTATACAACACTGTTTAGGTCGATTGTAGGAGTAATAATAACCCACTGTCTGCACCCAATGTACTGATGTTTAATAAAATGATCAAAGATGTTCAATTTCCATGTCAGTCAGTAGTTACGTGCAGAATGAAATCCTTCTACGGTTACAGTTGGACCTGCGTATTCAGCTGGACCTATTAATAGATGTCGTAGATGTCGAACTGAAGAATTTAAATACCAAAATGTTGTGAACTGTGAGAGAAAATGTTGAAGAGTCAATTTGAATTTTCTTCATGGGAGATCATGTGCATGTAAGTATAGCTAAATTCATTACACAGACACAGTCTTTGAGTCACTTGAATGGTGATTTGTTAGATGGCATGGCAGCTACAAAAGACTTTATAGAAATGCTTTACTGAACAGAGTTGACAGAGAGTATTAACGAGTTGCTTTTCAGTCACAATGTCTGACCTGTTCGGTGTCTGACAAAGGAAACAGTAAGTATGTGAATGAGAGCAGCTTTATTGGGAATTTGGCTGTATTAAGATACACGTATGTGGTTTTTACACACACAAAAAAGCAAACCAATAAAATAAAAAAACAACAAAAGAAAAGAATTTGGATATTGTGTGGTGTACCTAGATCTATTCGAGTGTGCTTGACCATATATATGCAGGAGTTAAATCAACTGTAACTCCATGCTCTGGGTGTTTAAATCTGGTTTTGAGAAACTTCATTTTGTATAATTTCAGTGTGACTAACATGTTTACATCCGGTTTTTCTGCTGTATATAAACATGCTCAGTGGCTTTAGTGTTGCAGCTGATCAGTGACCTCATGGTGAACAAGTGATCAAGGTGTTGCATGTGTGTAGACGTACCTGATGAATAGACGGCTTTCTTTAGACGTTCTGTGTATTTTAGGACACCTGCCAGAGGAACCCTAGGATCACCACTGTAGGCTGTCAGCAGCATTGATGGGTAGCGCTGTCTCCCGAAGCACACATTCAAAGACATAAATAACCCAGATTTAATTACAATGCTTAGCAAAAGTTAATAATTATTCAATTGGATCAAATATCACTTCTAGTCAATGTTATTTAGAACATCTACAGACAATGACATCCATCCTTTGTTTAATAAAATTCATTGCTTTCACCACTAATTCAATCAGCGCTATTCAAGCACAGCCCTGATGAGAAATGTGGGACATAGCATTTTAAATTGCTTTTATCTTCAGATTCATTATCACCTGGTAAATTTATTTAGCTGGAAAACTTACTAGCGGCATCTTCACAATAATAAACCACAAATCATCCAACTAATTATACATTATTTGTATCTGCTATTTAACAGAAACTGAGATGTTTAGAGTATGTTTATTGCTGAAAAAAGATGTGCCCAAGTGGTAGCACAGCAAGCTCTTTTCTTCTTGGATGGTACCTGTGGGGTTATGTTGTGAAGGGGACAGTAAGAGGAGATGATATGTTGGTGTTTTGGATTTCCCACTGGGTCGCCCCATTCATCTATATCCTCCAAAGTCAGAGGCAGGCTGGGATCCTCCATCGTTCCCAAAACATCCAGGAAAGGAGCCTGAACACAGAAAGAGATGTCCCAAAGGCATCTTTAATGATCAAGGACAGAGGTGCAACTAATAAACCGACTCAATATGTATCCAGAGGAACGCAGTCCACAAGATTCTTCTCTGAACACACAATGGGAAAACAATAATAAAAGGTATGCACTCCAAGAATCGAGCACATAAACAGATAAACCTAACCTTCAGCATCTTACCTGCAGTGTGACAGCCTGCATCAGGTTTGGGTGTCTGTTGCACAGCGTTCCCACTGGCACAGCTCCAGCACTGCAGGCCGTAAGGGCAGTTAGTGAAGGAGAAGAGATTCCTTTAGAGAAAAGGTGTTGGAGACAAGCTTGGAGATCCTCCATTGCCCTCTGCTTTCCTTCCACACGGGCCTGTCTCTGCCAAGAGAGGCCGCACTCCCCCCCACCTCTTCAGAGTATAAAGGCAAAGAAGACATTTGTGTGAACACATGCAATTCTAGGCCTCTCCGTTATTTCAGTTCCCACAAAAAAATAGAAAGCTTTTGAGAATTTAAATATGCATACTTTTGGTTGAGAATAAATTCCGATCAACAAACACCTTGCTGAGTGCACCAAGTAACTTTTTAAATGGTTGGAAGGGTAATACATTACCTGATGTGACAATAGGCCAGAGCCCAGCCCTGCTCTAACAGCAGTCTCTTCTCTGGGCAGAACACCATGCTGAGATCTCTGCCATAAGCTCCATAAACATGAACCAGCAAAGGAACCCGGTTTAGATCCTCCATTGGTCCTGCGTGAAACAGTGTCACCGGCACCAAGGTGCCATCCTATAAGGGAACAGCAGAGAGAGTATTGTTCAGACTATATGTGGTGACTTTAAGATTTAACAATAAAGAAAATAATGAATACGTTTTGTGAATGTCATCACTTGCCCTACTCTGTGTGGTGCATAGCTGCGTGGTGGCGGCCAAGTGTAACAAGAACTCCATCAGCGGACAAAATGCTTACCTCCCTGCTGATACTATTACACTGTGTGTGCATGTGTCTAGCAGATCAAGTGTTCTCACCTGGCTGCAGGCCTCCAAGCGTGTGGTGATATACTTGGCTTGGCTCTCTGGGAAGGACTCATCTTCAGTACCTGATAAAAGGACCCCTTTCTCAGGGTTCAGACAGTATGGCACCGGTGTATGGACTGGAGATGATACCAGGAATTCTAAGACATTTTGTTGGTCAGCCTTTGTTGGTTTCTTGGTTTCAATGGCACAAGCCCAGCAGGGGAGCTTAGGCGTTTGTGTAGAAACGCAAAAGTATGAGCCCGTTATTAAATAAGCCCAAAATATCAAACAAATAACAGTGGAAAAGACTAAATGAAAAAAGCAGAATAATACAGATTTATTGGCAAACTAATAATGCTCAAACTGAGATTTCCCTCTAATTCACCAGTTACGTCTGTCATACTGACCTGTAACACATATGCTTCTTTAGGATGGGTCAGTGGGACGATAATTAGAACAAGTTCACTGGCTGGTGTCCTTGCAACCAGCACACAATGGTCCCCAACCACATCCATGTCTTTGATCACAGTGCCAGGCCCAGGGGCAAACAAAGAAACCCAAGAGGCCATGGATGGCTCTGAAAGGGGGGCCTGCACCACCTAGTAAACAAACAGAGGAATAAATCATTTTCATGTTTTACTTCTATAGAATGGATGCATCCCATAAACAGTATGTATCTATACTGTAGACTACCTGATATTCTTGTCCTGGCCCTGTATTTGCTAGTATAATTAACCATCGTCTCCAGTGCTCTACATGGTAGAGGAGATCCAGCTGGCGAGGCTGAACCACAAAAGGTTCCAATTGGGATGTTGCTATGTCACTTAGCAACACCTCTGAACTGGTCCGGCTGCTGCAGTTGATGGTCAGGATCTGTCGGTCTCTGGACAGGGCGACTTCCACAAACACACTGAGGAAATTGTTGGGCTTAAAAATCATGAGATTTTTCATCACTAGAAAATCATGCATTATCATGCCAGATCATTTACACTTACTCAGGCTGAGTTTCTTCATACACAGAAGTTATCTTCTTTCCACTGGAGGTCAGATCCAGACGAAACACCGTGCTGGAACGCAGACCTTCCAGAGTTGTGTAAAACAGGACTTCATCTGTGGCCCACTCTTGACCCATGAACACAAATAATCATATTACTATTCTATTCCAACTAATAATCTGATATCTGAAGCAAAATATTAAACTTTACCAAAGCTGAAGACTCCGTCCAGTGTGACCATGATGTGTTGGGGATCCAGAGGAAGAGATTTTCTCTCTCCAAGTCTCACAACCACAAACCTTGTTTACCACAGCATAATTAGTAATCTTTAATCAAATTAGAGGGATGGTTACAGTTTTGATAAAAGATGCTTCATTTACCTGAGCTCCTCTCTGTGAATACATTTCATAGAGGCAGCGAGACGCTTTTCTTGTGGAGACAGACGTATTCTCTGGACTATCCACTGAAACCTCTGCTTCTTCTCTCCCTCTCTAGATACTTGTTCTAGATTTAACACCTTCTCCAGCTTCTGATCCACTACAAATAGAAAGAATGAAGAATGAATCAAACAAAAACACTAATAGCTCAAATAATGGATTGGATGTAAGAAGCATGCATGGGAACAAGTTTATATAGTATATCAACTTCACACATAAAATAAGAAATTAATGTTTGGTGGATTATTTATTGTAACAATACTTCTTGGCCGTAAATCTTATACTGTTGAAAAGCTGGTGTATTTCCCTTTTACATGGTGCCACATTTGTAAGAAAAATGCCTTTGTAGGATGAGCAGCAGAGTTGAATTTGTGGGTTGAGCCATGAAAGACTTGCTAAATATTCATTGCTATTGCCAAACAGCTGATTCTGTTATCGGCTCTCGTTTCTTGTTGTTTATGGGATTGGATTATTTGGGAGATGCTGCCCCACACCATCAGATTGCCTCCACCAAAAGCAATTACCCTATCTGTGTCCTATCAATCAGTGTAACGTTATCTGTGTCTTCTCCACACTTTGACCCTAATTCTAACTGACCGCTGCAGCATGTGTTTGTATCCCACAAACACATTTTTCTTATAAATGTGGCACTATTGCCAAGAAGCTTTGTTAAAATAAAGGAAATAATCCAACAAACACAAAATGTCCTTCCTTTTTGTGCTATGTTTAGAAAAGATCTTTTAGTTGATTAAACTAAAAGTTATACTGCATTCAAATTTTCCACTTACTCGGTTTTTTGTCCATTCTGTAGATGCCATCGTCTTCAATGAAGTAGACATGGCGATGTCCACAGACCTGTAATGTGATAAATCACAATGAAAAGTAAGAAAAAAAAATGACTTTTTATAATATTTAAAATGAATGGACTATGTATGTAAGTATACAAATAAATAAATAAATAAATATGTCCCAAGCAGAAATACAAACAATGTGCTTCTTACTCCACAAAGCTGATATTGGTGAGTTATCTAGCAGAGGGATCATGACATAAAAGGGAGTTTTGTCCTCATGACAAGGGTACTGATGAGAAACTTATCTCTCTCACTTTCTTTTTTTAATGTTTGGCGTTTAAATGTTTCATCCATCAAAAGAGATAAGCTTATACTCAAAAGTAAATGTTTCAAACCAAGAGCAGACAGCAAACCTTACCACTGAGTGATCTGGTGTATCGGAGAGACAGTGGTATGCTGCCTTCAGTTTTCTAATAAAATATTTCTGCAAGTCTTTGTACTTGTCAATCCCAGAACTGAGACGACCAGATGTTGAAACAGAGGTGTCCTGGAAAAAAAAAGGAGCATAAATTATGTATATTATATGTATTATTAGAACTTTAAGCTTCGGTTAAAAGGGGAAATGCACTAATCAAGGAATGATTTCTGCAAAATAGAAATTTGGATGTAATAGTGACTCTTATGATATTAAGTGAATTGTGCTGTATGTTTCAATATCTTAACCAAAAACCTTCAGCACAACGATCAACCTCCACAGAAGGTATCACTTCCCGTGTCCTTATCTGTGGCTCAGTACAAGACACATTTTGTCAGCCGGGTGAAAAGCCACCGTATTGAATAATGAATGAGTTTGGAAACGACTAAGCTAATCAGTCAGCCGGTAATCTAACACCAAACAGAATCTTTAATGTTTCCTGTCCACACTTACCGACGTACAACAACGCTTGACAGACAAGGACAGCCATGTTTTCCGTCTGACAACTGCGACTTTCCAGAAATGTACCCGAGAAAATTTGGGGAGATGAGCAGAAGAAAACAGCAAAGACGACAAAACAACCATCATACATACTTAACAGTTAATTAGCGCGTGGTGTTAAGCAATAATCCGTCACGACTATGTACTGCGCGCTATATTTACGACAGCACTGCATGCGACGAATGAGCATACTGTTTCAACATCTAATAATTAGGGTTTCGTTGCATTTTAACGCTCTGTTGTTAATTAACTACTAAATGTTACTAGGCATTTCTACGCACGTGTTTTATTTCCTAAACAAAGCCGACTTGGTGACGTAGCCTTGAATTTCAGACTATAATAATCAAACCTGCTCACTCTAAGCTAGCAGTTAAAATTGAAAATTGAGTTCGATATTTTCGGCAATCTGCTGTCAATGTCTCAACTGGTAATAGTGTACGGAAGTAGCATGCGGCGTTGGAGGTGGAACAGATTATTACAGTTAAGCCATATCTGCCATCATTTTTGCGTTGTTGCAGTTATTGAAATAGGCCTTATTTATGTTTTTTTCCCCTTTATTTATGCTGATAACATTAATAGTTTTGTAGCCTGCTTTTTTTGCGGACCTAACAAGAACTCTAACGATAAAATGGAGAAGAACTCCACCGGCACTGCAGGAAAAAACGAACCGGCTTCGCCTTTGAGGGAAAATCTTGATGAAGACACCTGCGTAGCTAGGACCCTCAACTCCCACAGAGGGACTTGCAGTGGTAATGATGTTGCTCGAGCCAGATGGACTCTATTAAGACAGGTATTTAAGCCCTTGGCTTATGCTGTATCTTTAAACTTCCTTTCTAGTAAACCCATTTTTAATGGAAATGTAGCTTCTAAAAGAAGCATAGAGCCATTTTTGTAAATGAAAAAAATTCTGCCTAAATAATTTAGTTTGACACCTGTGAATTTTTAGATTTGTTGCTTCAGGCGAATTGTCCCTCAAAATTGTGGACTGATGATGATGACTAGCAGTTAGTCTTTCTTCCTGCTTTATTTCCAACCTTAATTTTAAACAGTGAGTGAAATAGAGGGGTAATGTTTTTGGTTTATTTTATGTTTTAATCTCTTAATCTCTTTTAATCCCTTACCTGTTATACACAAAAGCACATAGGACTATTTTTCCTTCCCATACATGGTGAGATTCAGACCTAGAAGTGTGATGGAAAAAAGAAGGTGAAAAAACCCTCCTTGTAATGGGGACCATCTTAGATTCTTCATATTTTTAACCTCTTGCGTGCTTTACTAGAAATACAAAAAAGATCACTTTTAAAATTCTGTTGAGAAATTGGCCCTGATATTGTTCAATATCTGTGGTATTTCAGAAAATGTGATACTCAAAACTATTTAATGCACACCCATGGGTGCTCTGTCCTGTGGAGAGTAGACTATCTTAACTGTTAGGGATTGAAAAACTTCTCCGTTTTACTGAAAATGAGCATAGCCAAAACCAAGTAAACATGGGTCTGATTCATTCTGCAAATGCATCAGTTTCAAAGACAAGATGGAAACTAATGGCCTTTCCAGGACACTGACATTCATCGGCTCTCCTTTATTTCTCTGACAGGTGTTGCGTCAAAAGCAGGCTGACAATCCAGAGGTCAAACAGGTGTCTGTTCGCAGATTTGCCACATTTGATCTTTTTGGTCGGAAAAAGGTTATGGCACATGACCGTAGTGATACCTCAGATGACCAGTGGGTGGAGTACAGAAGTGTCTACTTTACTGAATACAGTGCCTTCCTCAGGTAAAAACATTTGTCTCAAGAGTCACAGATTTTGTAATAACAAAATGCTACAAACTAGTGAATGTCACATGGATTTTGTAATCAAAGGTAAAGGTATTTACTTAGAGTATCCAGAATTTGAAATTAGTGCTAATACTATAATAAGCAGCACTGTACATCATGTCATTTGATCATGTGTTATAAAAGAGTTCAAATATGGACATAAGCTGTGGAAAAAATGTTTGTGTTTACTCAGAAAATTACCACAAGTTTTGGTAAATGTCAGTATAAGACGTGTAGATTTTGGACATGGAGCCTGGAAGAAAATATCTAAAACCTTTCAAAACTACAAGGGTTATTTTGAGGAAACCATTTTTAAACATTTTAAATGTTTTAACCCAAATGCTCTCTGAGATTATTAGCGTTGAAAGTTAAATCTTTTTTCTCTTACTTCATACTTTTCTATGAAGCAGTGCAAATAATGATTGAGACTTTTGTTCTTTCATATTCAACCTGGTTTCCTCATGCATATGAAAACACACTTCTTTCCATATTTACTGTGTAATTGTCTATTTTTTTGTATTCCTCAGAGACAACCTGGGACCTCTTAGAGTTAATGAAGTGCTAAACAGTTTTGACAACACTGGGAATGTCTGTAAGTACATGTTGCTTCTTACTACCACAAAGTCATGTATGTATTATTAAATCTTGTAATTGTACATGCATGTGCAACTGTGTTTCCATTGTGGGTGGTTTTTACCATTATGGTTCCCTGGTTTTTATATAGCTTACATACACTTGCGCAGATACATCTGGATTAATCTCATTCTGGGTGTGCTGTTGTGTTGGAAGTGGGTGGTTCAGTCCCATCTCTTTCATAAAAGTGTGTGTCTTTTGTGCCCTCTAGAGTTGTTTGTCATGTACTCATTTCTTCAAACTGCTGTATGTATAATCATCCTCAAGTTACCTCTTAGAACTAATTAGAGGCCTCTTTGAGCTAATGAAGAGCTCTGGTTTTGAAAGCAAACTGCCTCATAATATTCGTAACAACGTCAAAAACTCAGGGAATTAGTTATGCTTCGTGCTGTGTATGATTGCTTACTCATTTAATGTAGATTGTGAGATTGCGTCTATATATGAAAAGATGCCTCCTGTGTGCCTTTTAGAGCAGTTTATTTTGTAGTCACTCCATTCCCGCTTCCACACACCTGACTCAAATTTATGGGCCATTGACAGAATTTGACAACAAGTTGTTTATATCCATTTCAGCTGCCCTTGATGATCAGAATTGGACATCTCTGTGGTACTCTTTTTGCATCAGTTTGTAGTCTTTTTGTTTTTGGTGAAAGGAAAAAAAAACAAGAAAGACATGACTCAAAGAGATTTGCACATGATGTAATATGAATGGAAGCAGCAACATTTGACACGCTGCAGTCTTTATTCTGACTTCACTTCTCTGATGTAGTTTTAAAGTTTTATAAATGACTGATTTTACCACAGCTGTGTTCTATATTTGTAAAGGTAGGCTTGGTTAGGGATTTCAAGTAGATGTATATCTACAACACTGCTGTTTGCATTCAGCTACACTTCTTTAATTTATTTAACAATCCAGGAATCTAGTCTGGAAAATGTAATTTTAAACAATTGTTGTTAGTTTTATGTACTTTACGGTATGAAAAGTTTATATAAGCAGTGCCAACATAGTTTGGTCAATCTGTGGATGCAACACATCTTTTAATCCACTATAGTGGACTACATGGAAATTGCCCTTTCCTGCACTGCAGTATAAAATATTGTAACATTAAGACACAGATAATTAGACACAATGAAGATAAGTCTGTTGATACAGTAATAAAAAAGAAAAACATGAATAATCAAAATATTTGCTTAACTTTACAACCCAACATGTAGTTCTTTATGAGCTTTTTCTCTTTGCTTGTTCTTCTGATATGTGATTGGTTTGGGAAAAGTCATAGACTAGCTTTAACCAGGCAGATGGTTCCACAGGAGTTAGGGGTCAAAGGTGAACGTCATGGCTTGTGGCTACTTCATTGCATGCTGGAGTCAGAGTTTATAATTCATGACAAAGCTCAGTAGCAACTCCCATTTTCAAACTGCTGGGAAGGGTAATCCCTTTTTCTTTACAAGAAGACAAGAGGATCAGTACTTTTCTCTTTGGAGAATAAAGAAGAAGAGGTCATTCTGTTTCTACCTTGTGCCACCTTTGCAAAAAAGCCCATTCAGTCCGTTCTTCACGGGCTTCCTCCTCTAGTATATACAAAGTAATAACTAGTATAAAGACTTTCCCCCTCACACAAGACATTCTCATGACCATACCCCCCTCATTCACATTCCTGTCTCTCAATTTACAATCCCTCCCCATCGCTCCGCTCATTTTTCTTTCCACCCCTCCATCTTGCTCAGCTGGAGTCATGCTTGGCCAGATGGGTAACAGAGTTCCTGACTTGGCCAGTGGATTAGCACAGCCGGAGATGAGAGCATAGAGGAAGGGAGAGGAGAATAGGGGGAGAAGGTGGGTGGGCATGCCAGAGGTGATGTGTGTGTGTGTGTGTGTGTGTGCGTGTGTGGGTGTATAAGGAGTGTAGAGCCACTAGCAAGGGGGACCTCGTTCCTCAAACAATGGGGCAACAATCTCCCCTCCTTCTCTCCATCTCATGTTTGGGACTAGTAATGCGTGAGATCAATTAGGATTGGTTGAGAGGAGGCTCTGAAAGGCCCAGAGGTGACCCTGTCAGAGCTCCGGGGTATATTTTTTAGGAGCGGGAATGAGACAGAAACCCCTCTAAATACACAAACACACACATTCTGACTTTTGTCTGCACTGTCATAGATCTACAGTCAGGTGCAATGTTTGCAGATCTCTATCACTGCTACCATGTTAATAACCACAAATTCACATCGCCCACCCTTACACCCTCTCCACCTTTCCTGCTGTCTTCATAATCCCCTACCCCTGAAGTGTGGACAAGCCCAAATCCTAGGGGTCCTTGTCCTCCTGAATAGCAGGCTAAAAAGCCTGGCCAGATTAGCCCACTACATCCAAAATGTGTGGACTCAGCTTAAAAGTGCTACCCCCTCTCAGCATGACCCTCTCTCCTGCTATTGTGCTTGTTCCACTAGTGTGCACGTACGTGAACAATATGTTGTTTCTTAAGGTGAAGATAAGCCAGAGTCAATGATTTTATTTCAACACCACAGGAGCAGAAAAAGCACCTCAATGAAGATTTGAGGAAATGGAGAGTGTATCTTAGTGATGACATCATACTCCGGAGGAAACTCAGACAACATGTTTTAGACACGTTTGATGAGCACACGTGGCCAATATAAGTGTAACTTGTGTTTGTATATCAATCTGAATCTCAACATTAATGTATTCATTTAATGAAAGTACATGGGAACAAAGAAATTGAAGAAAGACATACTAAATGAAATCTTAAAAAAAAAAAAAAAATCCAAAACAATCATTTAAACACACTGGGATGTCAGTTTTTTTAAGGTTCTAATTTAGATTCAACTTGTTTGACCTATGAAGACCTTTTCCTGGAGTCCCCAGGTGTGTTTCAGGATGGGCTCTTTGGCCAGGTGAAAGGTGATGTTGGCCCTTGTAAAGTATCCATGTAGAAAGCCTCTCGCATTGTTGTCACCCAAAGCTCATAAAACTGCAGTTATATTTATTGCTCAGTATGTGTTGCTAAGAAATGATTGGACCCCTGTCAGACCAGACTTGATCACTGAACTATCTGAACTCTGAACTACTGACCTTCACGGTTCTTTAGCTGACGGCGGGGGCTTGTAATTGTAAGAAAGCTTTGTACAGGTCTTGTCTAGGATTTTAGAAGTACTTGTTTCCTGCTAGGGGTCAGGATTTTAGGATACAATACAGGTCCCTTGGGGTGGGGTGATTAAGAATTCATTACAGAATGTGTGGTTGAGAGGGTTTAGAGCTTGTTGATGTTACTGGGTTTTTGCTAAGACGGCTGTTTGGGCTGTGGGGTTACTTATTGGGTTCATGTTTCACGCAAAAGTGACAGCAAATGACTAGTGGTCCCTTGCACACACACACACACACACACACCCTCAAGTAATATAGACACAATTATTGTAATTGTGTGGTATAGTGTTTGGGATCCAGACTCAGTTTGATCATTCCTTCCTCGTTCCTGCATCTTGTGCCAGTAATGTTCTGGAGTCTATGAAAAAGCAAGAAAGATGCCTTCATGCTAAATGTCCTCTGGAGTGCTGGAAACATGGATGTGTATGTGTCTGTGGGTGTGTATGTGTGTAAATCCAAGAGCCAAGCATCCTAATGAAGCCTAATAGAGACTTCTTCACTACAGCTGTCATTGAGTGAATGGCTAGCAGCCTTTCAGCCTCTCAGTCATCCCTATTATCTCCCACAGACTTCACCTATCACCCCTGCTGGTAAATACTATAAGCCTTGAATGTGTTGAGTGTAGTGAGGCAGCTTGGTGGGGAGCTGATCATTTCTGCATGTATATCTGATATTTGCAAGGGAAGATGTAGGCATATCAGTATAGCAGAGCGCACATAAATACCATATCAAATAAGCCAAGCACTGCACATAACAGCCTCATGATCTTGTCACCGTGTGTTGATGAGTGGGACAGGTGTTTTTGTGCATTTTCTGTATCTAAAGGCTCTGCATGCATGTCTAAAATGTTAAACTAGTGTCAAAGTGTTCTTTGTGATTACATTTGTGTGTGCACATTTGAGCTTGTGCATGTATGTTGTAATAGGTGCCCCCCGTAGCCTTCTCTTGTGCCAGGCCTTTAGCGCAGCCCTGTTTGCATAATTATGCTAATTTATTGTGCCATAGTGCTAATTAGACCTTGTTAGACAATAGCGCCAGACTGGGAGCTGGCAGACCCACACACACGCACACAACCATACGCACACAACCACGCGCTCGTTCAGACTGTTGTGTCAATGACAAGATTTGCACTCCCCCTCTGTGCTGTTTATAACATGCTTTCTATAGAAATCATTCTCCACTGGTGCGCTCTGGATTGAGCTCAGGTGTCTCTTACCATTTTGATTTAAACTAGTGGAACAAAATCAATGTGAAGCAAGAATCTCACACATGCTGTTTGAAAATATATTACTGATGTTTCACACTTATGTTCTCATTCTCCCTTATTCCTCATCATTGTTTTAGCCCATAATACGCACCTCAGTTTACTGTCAGATGTTTTACTGTATGTTGTTATTGAAAGCCAGTCCAAGTCCTGAGCTCTGAGGGGAAAAGCAGATCAATGTTATGAGTTATTGAAATACGGCTTTTTCTAAAATTCTGATTGCCAGAAAGTATGGCATTTAGAAGCTCAAAATGTTTATTCTTGAACTGTAAACGTATTTTAGGACACATTCACTGGATGCCTGACATTACAATTAATAACAATGTGGATCTTTTGTTTAATGACAAAACCAAACAAGCTCAGTTGCTTTGCTGCTGAGCATGTTGCCGTGTGACAGTGAGTAAGCTTCTGACAAACTACATGAACAGCAAAATGATAAGAAGTGATCAGTAAATGCAAGAAGCCACTCCTCACTGCACAGTTTAAGTTCCCTGCTGACATTTTAGCAGCGTGGTTAATTTTTATGCTGCAAACATTTTCTTTCTTAACAAAAGGACAGCAAGAAATTGTTTGGTTAACATGTCTCAATTAAATCAAGGGTATTATACAAATCACAATTAAATGCCATTTTGTATGATGTTTTCTATTGTATGTTCTGTACAGTTGGATAGAAATGACAGACTGAAAACTGCTGTTCAAGAGCATTTTTTAGCCATTGCCACAGTAATTGTTTCTTGGTCTATAATTTAACCACAAAACACAAAAAGACAGTCACACAGTAAGTGGATGTGGCTTTTTTTTATGTGTGTATGCACATGTGCAAGTAGTATGAGTGTCAGTTTGTGGTGTAGGAGTGGGGGTTGGAGATACTGCAAGCAAGACTTGAGTGGCTTGAGGGCACATTGAAAGAGTCGCTGGTTGACTTAATTGGAAGTAATTGATTTTAGCTTCTGTGGCCTCGTCTCCTGCGCCCGTTTACTGGAGGGAACCAGAAACAAGGATTCGCCTGCAGTACCGTTGGGTGTTTGAAGCTTCTTGACACTCGAGAAGTAAACAGTCGCAACCTAATATCCAGGCACAACTTGATGCAGATATAAGTGTTTGCGTATGTGCACTCGCGTGCATGTTGACATTCCCTGTTGTTAACCATCATTATGGCTCTGAGCACAATAGGGATTGAAGGTGAGCTGTTGGGTGTAGCTTTGCTCAGGGAGTTATTTTCCATTATAGCAGGCGGTTGATTATGTGAACGCGAGCTTGACTGAGAATGTGTATTTGTGTGTGTCCAGATGCGTGTGCACTTGTGCACTATTACCAGTAAGCGGCGAGGATTAAGTTCAGGAAATGAGTAGAGCATTAAAGGGTGCTTCCCTGCCCAGTGCTCTTGTATTGTCACCACTGCTAATACTCAGCTAATTACAAGGACATACTTTAGCAGCAAGCTCAGCTGTAACCCTCATCTCTCTCCACTTCGTTCCTTCTTTTTCTTAGGTTACCCTTTCAGAATTTGGGGGTTTAATGAAAGAGAGGAAAAAAAGAGAGAGTAATAGCAGGTCACCCTCCCTTCCTAAAAGCTCACCCTCCCTCTGGACGGATACAATTATTGGATTTTTCTCCATTTAAGTCACCCAGCCCCTATATACCCCTCCTAGCAATGTCTCCTGTGGTGTCTTAAGCATAGTATACAGGGGATACTCCAACCATGTAACACACACACACACACAAAGAACCAGTGTTTGAGAAGTGTGATAAACACTTGGAACCTTATCAACTAACTTTTTCATGCATGAAGTAAAAAAAAAAAAAGCACAGTTGAACACACACTGAACGCTAAAAATCTGCCACAAAGATGAGGAACTGGTTGTGCTCTTAACTCCTGTACATTATTAGTTGCTATGCCAACTTTTGTGGCAATCATGACAAGCAATCTTTTTTTTTTTTTTACTTTGTAATAATTTAAACTTTTCACTATAGATTTAAGTCAAAACATAATGATCAATTCAAAGCTATAAAATGTTCAAAAATATCTTATTACTGCTAGTTATAGTATTTAGCTATGATTGCAGACTTCCAGGCCACAATCTAACTTAGATTCTTTTACATCAGCCTTTTACAGGAGTACCAGCAGGCGCAATGATGAACGCCACTATGGATATAACTACACAATGCATGAGAGGAGGTCTTATTTATTTTAGAATAGCATATAAAAAACTCTGCCTCAAAAATGAGACGGATTCCTGCTCTCAGAGAAGGGATAGAAATCTTCATTGCTATAGATCAGCCGTTTTTAATATTATGATAACAGTACACACATATTTAGTTTTTGTCTGTTGTGTGTTTTGTAAATATATTTACGGACATGAATGTGCTGAGTGTGCTTCCATTAAAGAGCAATTAGTGTATGATAGTTAATTTGGCTCTCTTCCCACTTGTACCCATGAAGTGCACCACTGAGTCCTTCCAAAGGCACAACTGCATGAGTGCGTTTGTTTATGCATGTGCAAATCTGTATGTGAAAATCCCTAATGATGTTTTAAAACAAATAGATGATTTATGTGATTAGTGTATGGGATAGAAGTGGAGCAGCTATTGCAAATGGCTACATGGCCACATGGGAATAATCTTTGGCTCCTCTCCAAATATTGGTGTTTTTGTGTTGCGTTGGGTGTTGCAGTGCTTTGAGGCTTTGTATTGATTTATCCGAATTAATACTAAAAAGGATAATGAATTTGCAATTTAAGACGATTTTTCTCTTCATATTTACAACACAGAGGCAGAAATTGTTTCAGAAGGAGGCATTCTGTCAAACTGTTTTCCCCACAGATAGTTTTATTGTTTCCATTCAATGTTTTCTAGTAGATTGGAGCGTAGTTTGTATTCATCAGTAAAGCTTTTGTGGAAAAACAAAATCTTTTTAAGAATGATAGCTATAATCATTTGTTTTTGACAAAGCCTTCGTTTTTGTTCTTAGGTTGGCGCTCCTGAGCCCAAAAGGTGTGAAGTTGACGAGGAAAATGTATTTTCTATATTACTTAAGTATGCACAGTTACTGATGATTAACAATAAATCAACACAGCATATGGGAATCATTAGTACTTGAGCCTATTTTGTCAAAAAGCCCTCCAGAGAGGTGGAGCAGCTGCTTGTCAGCCTTCAGTCTGTCAACATGTCTTTGCAAAAATGGCTAATGTGTTTGATATTTAGCTAAAGAGCCATTAACTTGCTTTGTGACTCACTGTGCAGCTTTAATGCACAAACTGCTAAAGTCACTTCTTCACTCTGTCAGTCTCTCCGTGTCTGGAGACTCTAAAAAGCCCCACAGGGGCCCTTAACTGTCAGTTGACTGTGCTAATGCTAAAGTAGACGGTAATTGATGTACTACATGCTAATGTTAGCAAGTGTCGGCCTCTGAGGGGGGAAAACTAACAGATTTTTCAAGTGTCCCCCTGAGAAACCGCCCTAACCGCTAACTGCTGCAGCATTTCTCTGGGGTCCAAACTACTGTGGCTATGCTAATGGCTAGCTGATCTATTATGCAATTGCTTTACTCTTTATTATGGAGAATTATAAAGTTGTCTGAATGTGAAACATTATGTGAGTTTTTATTATTATATTATCTATTTTTTCATTTAGCAATGCAAAGTTGTTGCAATACATGTATAATTTGTGACATGGTTTTATGTGGGTTTTTTTTTTAACCTTATTTATATAAATTTATATGAATTAACTTTATTCATTATTTATATTATTAATATTAACTGTCCCTTTTATTATAATGTCTCTCATGTAAGCACGCAAACAGACACACACTTTTCTCCTACTGTGTCTCTATCTGCCCACAGCAGGCCATGGCGCCACACACTTTTGTGTCTGCCCACTGAGGCTGAAATATAATCTCTTTGACTCTTTCTACGTTGCTCACATATGCAGTGGACATAAGGAGGAGAAAGGGAAACACAGGATGAATGTACTGTCTAGAGATGGAGACCTCTCGGTTTTTAAAATCAACTTGTACCTTTCAAACTCATGTTTTACAGAAGCTCATCAGCATGTGCTGGTTGTTCTCTACCCATAACAACAGTCTTCAGGGTTTGTTCTTCACTTTGATTTTAGGAGCTTAGATTTCACACAGAATGGTGGAAAGTATCTCAAAATAGTTTCCTGCCACTTCAGGTGGGGTATGTAGTCTTTTTATGTTCACTGTAGCATCACCCTTAAAAGGGAGTTGAACTGCTGTCATAGGCAGGATGCGACATGTGATTAGGACTGTTGTGCTTTTGGACCACAGGAACAGTTTTTAACTCATGGAGGAAGTTTCTTTCTTCAGTAGTCATCATTCCATCACATTAAATCTCCATTTACCTGTATATGGTGCAATGTGAAAGGTTCAGTAAATATCATCAATTCTAGCAAGTCAGAGGAAATATTATTATGATAATGATAATATATAATGTTGATAATAAATTGTATTTTCCATTTATCGTGAATAACTCCAGTTTTTAAGAATAATCTTGATGTTTCATTTGAGCTGAAATAGTTACTTCATGACGTTGTAACTCAGCAGATTCATAAACTAATGGTGCCAATTAATATTTTGAGCAACTTGTGCTTTTATCCATAACTGTGAATAGAAAAATTGACAAATGCTTTTGCACATGCAGTTAAATAAGGTATTTTTCGTCATGAAGGGAAATGTATAGCAAGCACATAATTACTCAAAAGGGGGATTTAAACTTTTTTTAAAAGAATGAGTATTTACCTCTATTCCTCAGTCTGGAGTTATAGTACAATTTAAAATACACTTAATCCATATCTTTAAATACATTTTGAAGTTTCATTTCATGAAAGGTAAACAGGTAATTAACAAAAACACCACTAAACAAAAAGTGATACTGACTGTTAAAAAGCAGCTTCAGTCCCACAAAGCAGAGGTATAACTTTCCGTTTTGATGCTACAACTTTAAATTTTCTTGTACTGTTGGTACAATCTCCTTTTATTGCTCTCTAGACTCTGAGTTGTGCTTCTTTCCTCCCTCTCTGCTTCCCTTTCACTCTCTCCACCCAACAGTGATTGCACATCATCTTCCCATCACATCCACAATCATAACAACCCAGATTCTGTGCCAGTATATGACCACAGCCAGTTAATACACACTCTAAAACGTACACAGACACACACACAGATGTCCTCGAGGAGGCATACAGTCGGAGCTTTTATGCTGCTTTCCCCAAGTGGCTGTTTTCAAGCACAGCCACAATGGAGGCCTGATGTGGATTTGTTTAGAGAGCTGGTTAATTGGTGGAGGATGCTCTAATTGCACCTCTTTCACGGTGTGTGTCTGCGCTTGTTTAGATGTGTGTATGTCACCTGGCCTTTGTTTGGACTGTGTGTGGGAAAACATTTGCTCAGCTACTGCTACACAACACAAACACTGTAAGCTAAATAACACACACGAGGGCTGTGAAGTACCCAAGTACAGACCAGGAGTGAAACAAATAGAGAAAAAGAGAGGATACATAAATAGTACACTTTGTAATAAGTACAAACTCCTGGATGTGTGCAGCGTGACTTTTGGTTGTACCTGTGTCGCTGTACATTTTTTCTCTCTGTCTCTTTTTGTCAGGGATGTCCCCCAGCTGGGGGTGCTGTAAGTCTTTGTATGACTCTGGTATTGTTGGATGTGTTTTTTTTTTAGTGTAGAAATCCCTGGTACTTAGTAAATAGCAGCTTCAGGCCAGCTTCAGGATGTGTGTTATCAAACCAGAGATATTACATTTGCTAGGTGTAGTAAGTTTGGCACCACATACGATAAACATGGTGGACACCATGTCGTCTCTATAATATATTATTTGCAAATTATTTTTTGGTTGAGCGGCATAAAATGAACAGAAAAACACATTGTCAAATGCAGTTGTTTGAATGTCAGCCATATGTAGCACCACCTTCTCTCACTGTTTATATCATTATGCATTTATACTTGTTCTCAGGTTTTGTGTTGTTCAGTCTTTTTTGGCATATATCTCCGCCTTTAGTTTCTCACTCATCTGCATGTGAACTTGGCAAATAAACTACTAAAAGAGGAATTTGAGTGATTACAATACTGAGGCGGTTACACAAATGACAATACAAAGAACTGTAACATATATATAATGTTTCAAATATGGAAGTTTTTAAACAATTGGAAGTAAGCCTATCTCCTCTGTTTCATCCCATTCTGCTCCTCTATCATAGTGCATTGGTTTTAGACTGTCTATCTAAACGTTTGGTCTCTCCGCGTCTCTTAAGTCTCAGCTAACAATCGACTGATGATAACTTAGTTCATATGTGTGGGTTTTTCTCTGTGAGAGAGAACACATGGCGTGCTCTAAGTGGGCCATAAGCCTAAAGCTAATCAATGGTTGCCGTTCAAGCCCATTCTCATTCTGCTAACACACACACACACACACACACACACACACACACATACATACATACATACATACATATATATA
>JBBBVU010000017.1:21051511-21062250 GCA_037177055.1 Atherinosoma microstoma
TATATGGAAAATAAGAGTCATTCACTTTTCCTTCTGCTAAAGGACATGTGCATCTCTCTCTCTTTTTATATTTTGCTTTATATTCTTTGTCTGTATTTATTTTTGTATTGTGTGGCATATAAGACAATAAAGTGACCTCTTTTTGTCGTTGCAAGCATATGTTTGCCCTTCTCGTTGCTTATGCACGCTTCTGTGTTTGTGTGTCTGTGTGTTCATGTGCTCTGATGTGTTTGCAGGGTTAGTCTAAATGGATGTATTATTAGTAACCATTCTGAGTTTGGTCACTGCAGTTCTCAAGGAAGGCAATCAGATCACTTAAGAGGCTACTTGGTCTATGGCCTAAAGCTTTCTGTCTCTCCTTGTATGTCTCTTTCTCCCTCTGTCCTTCCTTTAATGCCCCTCTCCAGCACACAAAAAACCCCAGCAGCCATGGCCATCACCCCTTATCTTCTCTCTTCTCTCTCTGCTGCTCTTCCTCTCTACCACCCCTGTCCTTTACCTCCATCGGGGGAAAAAGGACAAGGTCATGAAGATAAACATAGAAAAGTGAAAGTGGATGAGAGAGGGAGAGAGACAGAGAGAGCTGAAATGAACCATCTCATTTGGACATTAGCCTCTGGGCAACTATGGTGAGAGGCTAGCTAGCCTAGTGGATAATGCCCAATTGTGTATAAGGCATTATTTAGCTTCAGTTAGCCGGCTGCTTTGACAAACTATTACTGGAAAGGATGAAGAGTTGTGTAATGTAAGGTTCGTTGGTTGGGTGACTGTCTGTGTATGCATGCTTGAGTCTCAGTGTGTGTGTGTGTGTGTGTGTGTGTGTGTGTGTAAGGCGGATGGGTAACTGACCTATAGATTCAGTGGCATATACTTTGTTTTACTTACACCTCACTGGTGCACTGAACAGTGTGTTACACACACAGTTGCATGTTAATATGTGTGTCTTGACAGTATGCTTACTGCACTATTTCCATCCATGAGTACAGAGTGATGGACAGCATTACTACAGAGAGTCAGCTCTTTGTTCTGCATATGAAGCTTGTTCTTTTGAGTGGGATATATAGTGAAAGGTCCCTTAACCCCAAGTGACTCTGTGAAGGTTGATCATGAAACCTCTAAATAAGACCCTTTGGAAGTAGAGAAACTGTAGTCCACAAACAGAAATAAGCAATCCTTGCAAAGCAGTTTACTACAGAATATAATTTAACCGATGATGCTTTAAGATGCTTTAAGCCAGATATCAAAGAAAAAAGTAAAAAATGTAAGTTGTATATAAGCTGTGCCTATGGGACAATGGCCCAAGAGGTTCAGAGTAGGTGATCCCTGTTGTGCACCAAACACACTGTTTCTTCACAATGTCATTTCAATCATTGAGTATGAAATAAATCGACAGAGCCTCCGTCACGTGACACGTAGGTTATTGAAGAGCTGAATTGAAGCTCGGTGGGCGGTTCCCACCGTTGCCAACTTTGGCAGCGTCACGCATTGCGTCACTCCTGGAAAATACAAAAATGGGCAACAATGTGGCACTGAGAGGGGGGTTGCGAGTGCGGGGACACCCATGGAACTCTGAGCTGCCTGTAGCTAAGAGCTAACCAAGCTAACCTGGAGCTAACGGGAGCTAACCAGCTAGCAGAGGTAAGCTAAGGTGCGCTGTTAGCTGGCTAAAAGCTGGGGTTGTGCTACCCTCTACCTCTTTGCTGCTGGATATCCGAATTTCAAGATTAAATAACATCTAAACGGATGAGTTATAGAAAAATTCACTCCCCCCACATTTGTCATGAAGGTAAATTTGACCTATTAACCCTATAATGGTTTTTTGTACCAGGCTGTAAACATGTTTTTCTGCTGTGAAGTTGGCCTTTTTAATATTGGAGTCTATGGGGATTGACTCCCTTTTGGAGCCAGCCCCTAGTGGATGAGGGGGGAACTGCAAATTTTTGGCACTTCTGCATAGGCTTCACTTTTAACCACAGGAGGTTGCCACTTGATTTCAAGATAACAACTGCTTCCACCTGCAGAGCAGTGTCCACCATGCTGCAAGAACTTCTTACAATAGCTGGAAGAATATGAGCCAAATGTGTCGACCTGGATAGTTTACCATCAGTCAAGACAGACAGAATAGCTGTTTTCTGCTTCCCTGTGCTTTTCTTAGTTTTGATATGCTCCTTAAAAGCTGGTATCCACTTACTGAATTATGGTTAAAAAAAAAACTAACAAACATCAGGCAATCTGCTAAATGCTTTAGGTCTAGCAGTTTAATCGATAAACTTGTGTCTATGACTTCAAACTTTCAACCAAGTCTCATTAAAGACAACTGTTAGTTAAGGACACAGAGAGCAAACAATATTTGGCACAAATATAGCCTACATCTGCTGCTTTGTTTTGGCCCATATTTGGCCTTGACTTACAGCATTGACTCTATGGGAGTGTGGCTGCCAAAACCCAGCCAAATGACCACCACATGTGGTCCACAAGGAACTTGCTGTAATCCATGTCAAGGTCGGCTCCTCATATTTGGACCTCTTTCGGCCCACATAACACTTCCCATTATCTACATCCAAGCCAAGAACTGATACCTGGCCCACATCTAGTGCACACAACACTTGCCATTGCTGTGACTGAGCCATAAGTGCCATTGGTTGCACGGATTAGGCCCAAACATGTCTGCTACTTGGGGAACCTCTTGAACTTTACTCTTAGGTATGAGCTGTGAGAAGTACACAATTATATATAAAATCAAAAAGATAAAAATGCAATCAGTCACTTGAAGGCGCTGTATCTGAAATTTGTTGAGCAGGCTTTTCTTCATTTGTTTTAAACGTACAAAAATGAACACACACAGAGGGGAGAAATGAAGACAGCAGAAGAGAGTGTCTAATAGAGATGTATATCGTTACACTGTTATATGTGTAATCTATTGTGCTGCCATTGAACAGCAACAGCATGGGTTTGGCAGTAGGCCATGCACACACACACCGGTATACACACACACATACACACACACACACACACACACACACACGCTGTGCCTCCAATGGGGCTGTAATAGATGGTGTGAGTGTATTAGTCGCTACAGTCCAAGTGTTAAGTGCTGGCCTGGTGTGTGTAAGATCGATGACTGCCGGGCGACCCCTCATTCTGACACACACATTCAGACACACACATAGACACACAGAGTTGTGACACATAGCCTGAGGTCAGGGGTCATACACAAACATATCAATCTCAAACGCAGGCAGACATCTCTATTTCTTTGTGTATATGTGGCTGCATCCTAAAACACTTTGTGTCTATTACACATGCGCACGCATACATACACACATACATACACACACACACCTACACAGACACACACACAGAGCCATACATATACCCATCTTGTCCTGCCACCATAGGGAGGGGCCTGCTGTCAAGCACCGGTGGTCCATCGATACTCGGGCAGAGCACTAATGCCTGCTGTCTGCTGATGGATGCTGGCCTGCCTCCAGGGACCATTAAACTCAATGGGACACAGACAAACACACACATAGACAAACACACATGAAACTAACATGAGACATAAACAAACGTGCACCCCAGAATTCATAGTAGCCTACACCACATACATGTAGTACAGACTGTACATGAATACAGATAAACGGTATTCATCTGTGGGTTTTGATGAGACAATATGAGGTTGGAAGACACTACAGGGAATGATATTGGATCATTGAAAAATGTTTGATGGCATCGCTTAAATGGTACTATCAGGATTGTGCTGGATTGCCTTATGGTATTAGAAACCAATACCACACAGAGGGGAAATAAAAACTATTAGAAATAAAAATATACAGAAAAAAAGTTATGGCCCAGTCTTGTAACGGAAGTCTTTGGTATTTGATATAAAGATCTACCTAAAATAACTTGTTACTGAAGGAAACTGAAAGAAACCCTAAAGTGTATGAAAATGGTCAAATGTTCTATATTTCTACCATCTTTTAAAGTCTTACGAGTTACCCAAGCTAGAGGTGGGCGGTACAAACGATATACGGTAGAAAAGGTATACACTTGGCCAGCAAGAGAGATTTTAGCTCTACCGGTATATCGCGATAGCCACACCTTCTTTAATCAAAAACACGAAGTTGGTGGGGGAGGATGAGGTGCTTCTTGTTAAGGAAACTGTGCATCAACTATATGGACCTGACAGAGAAGCCATTGAAATCGAGTCCCGCAGAATACAGAAGCGGTGTGGAAGCACCGCATGGCGGCTTCATAGCTGATTGCGCAACTCCAGTCAATGGGAGCGGTGGTTCCACCAGGGGCACCGTGCAGCACTTCTGAAGGCATTCTGCTTCTCTTGAATACGCGGCTGTTCTATTTTTGCCGCTTCTCCCTTTGAATTGGGAAATTAGGAAATTGTATTTGTTATGAAATGGCTTATTATCTTCTAGTCATCAGCGTTTTCGGATCTGATTTCACACATCAGCTGATCCTCCCACAGAGTGGAGGGGAAAAATAGTCAGACAGCTTCACGTGCGCGGTGCTGCAGCACCAGAAGTGTGACTGATGTGCTTAGGCTGGAACTTCTAAATAGTAGTTTTAACTTCATATTAAACAGTGTCAGCATATAGATAGTGTAGATTTTCATGACAGTGTTCAGTGTTTCCCTCATAAACACCCCCAGACGTCCTCTAAACTCCTTCGATCTGATCCGGGAATCGAAAACTGCATAAAATCCTGTGGTCAGAAAGAGCTGTCTCAGAAATATGTGGAAATTTCTACTCTTGACATAAACTTGTTACAATGAAAAGTTGTGCATTTTTAGTAGAAATCAGGAAGGCTTCGTGGTTTAATTTGAGTTATTGATTATGCCCATTTAGAAACTGTCTTGGCCAGCATTTAATGTTCACAAAATACCACAAAGATATATTCATCACTACAGGTTTTTACTGAAGGTAAAATGGTTCTGAAAATGGCATTTTATACTCTTTTTAAGTATTTTTTCTGCTATGATGTGTGAGTATGTTCAGAAGCAGTCATTTTCACTTTTTTGTAAATGGGAGAAAGAATATATTGCAATATATATCGTTACCGCACATGCTTCAAATTTATACTGCAATATAGATTTGAGGCCATATCGTCAGGCCTTAACCAAGCAACACATTTCTAACTTCTTACTTTCAGACTGAGAGCAACATATATTCTTTTTGATATCATATTTGCACTACTTATATGCTTATTTTATGGGTGTTTATTCCAACATTATCCATATGCACATATTCCAACTAAAAACCTTTATTAACTTGAGATTTTATATTCAAATTATATATATTTGTGTAATGATGTTTGATATGTTATTAAATGGTTCAGAATTTATATTTGAAAAAAATAAATATTCAGGAGTGACAACAACACAAACATTTGTTTTCAATAAACCAGCAATGCCTCAAAATTCAATGAGGAAAAAAAAGCTAATTAATTGCAGAGTACTTGTGAAGATGTGAATGTAAGAAACACATTATCTTGAAATGTCACAGGTTGAAGAAGGTAGATGTATGTCAAGATTCTCAAGGTGAGGAGTCAGTATTTGGCTAAGAAGTAGATGAAGACAGGTATTTGTATAGTTTTATGGACAGATGGAATAAGAGTGACTCTTAATGGAGCAGAAAGATGAAACTGTGGTAAATCACTAATGGAAACAGGGCACCACTGTGGATTAGGTGCCAGCAGGATAGAGGAGAGGTGCTGGTATGGGGTCTATAATTAAGGATGAGTCAGTTGATCCTTTTAGGTTGAAGATAGACTGATAACTAACCCGTTAAACAGAAAGAAGTCCACAGCATTTGATAAGGCTTTATTCATGCAGAGCAATGCTCCAATGCACACATATAGGTTATGTGTAGTTTTTTTCATTACTTGCCCAAAAAAGCCTGAAATAAGCTCTGGCACCTCTCCTCAGCTCACTTAATCCTGTAGAGACTGCTATGGTGTCTCACACTGTGTTGCATATAAGGATGAAAGCCCCTATCTCCTGTGGCATGTCTTCTGTGTGCCAGGCATGGAAAAGCCGTAAATACTTAGAAATGAAAGATGTAGAGAAATGGAATGATGGGAAAAGAAGAGACCGTATTTGGGCAAACTACTGAGATCCATACGATGAACTGGATTGCTAACCCTTATTTGCTCTTTGCTCATATTCTTGCGCAACAAAACCAACAATTAAAAGTTAAAAATCCAATAAGTAGACATGGACCGTTCTTCAAGTGCCTGATTGCACCAATCAGCTAATTCACAAATCAGTGTTATTTTTCAGTCTTTGCAGAGCCCAACCACCAGCTCAAAATTTGGTTTATTGAGATATAAGCACTGGACCTTATCTGTGGGTTCATTAGTTATAAAGATTTACTATAATCTTGGACTTTGTGATTTTCACTCAGCAAATTTATCCTACATTTGGTCCTGGTTAAATTTGATATGATGGGTCCCTGCGTATAGTGCAGAGGGGATCCGCACAACATGGTGTGAAAGCAGCTGCTCCAAATTACACAAAACCAAAAAAAGGCCCAACATCAGCTTTACATTTTCTCCCTAGAACTTGTTAGATTTTCTTCAAGGAGAAAACACTTTGAAAAGGATTTTATCCTATTTGAAATGATTTGTTACATGAAATCTAATTGTAAACATTTAAGTCTTGTTTTTCCCAATATGGTTGCTTATTATTTTACACTAATAATTTCCCAATCGCTGTCGCCACTCTCATTTTTCACTGAAAAGGATCTGGTTGGTTTAAGCATACTCCTGTCCTCATCTGAAACACTGCAGGTCATTTGTCTGGTCAGTGCTACTAAAGGAATACTTAACTGGGTCCTCTTTCCTGCCCCGGCCCATGCAGTTGGGTCATTAGGTCATAAACATTCACATAAATAACCAGACGGCTGCAGTACAGACACCAATAATGTTACTTTTTCTCTACTCTGCTGTGACTTATTCTTCATTCTCTTCTTTTTGATGAAAAAGAGTTTCAAGAGTTGATAGAAATTTATGGCACGGGGGGGGGGACTTGACAGCTTCTCAGAAGCCCGTGTTTGTGCAGTTTGAGGCTACATGCGTATAAAGTCTTATTTTTGTGTAAGTTAAAGTGTAAACATTAGAGTCGGAGGGCAAGGATGGGTGAGCAACACACAAGTGATGAAAACAAAGTGAAAGATGATGAGCAAGAAAACAGTGAAAGGACACCTTGACAGAAAACAAAGAAAGAGATGGGTCCTGACAGGAGAAGAGGACTGTCTGTAGATTTGCCTGCATCAAATCCAGGCGCCCATGGGCATCATCACAGAGCAGGCATACACAAGGGTACAAATGTACACACAGATGCACAGTGATAACCCATCAGCACTAGCCAAGTGTTGTTTAATCCAACCTGACTTGCACTCGACAGAAAAAGCAAATTCACTTCCACTCACAGTCTGAAAAACGGAGCGCTCTTCACATAAATGGCAGCGCTCTGAATTACCTCGTTGATGTGTGTGCCCGTGCCTGCTGGCACGCACACGTGCACACACTTTACAGCTCATGTTTTATTTTTGTGATGATTTTTCAGTGTGTCTGTGCGGGTGTTTACAAGTATTGGTGGTGACAAGCTCTTCAGCAGTACCCCCTTCATTGTTTGACAGGCAGATAGCTGGGCTGCTCTGCTCCCTATTGTTAGGGGGCTGTCATTAAACCCTGCTTGTACAGCCTTTTATATTGTTTGTGTGTGTGTGCTCCAGTGTACATTAGTGTGTGTGTCATATAGAGTTTGCTATTTTTACACCTCCTCATCTTCATATGGCTTAACCTGAGAATACTTTCCTTTTAGTTGTTTGTTAATAGTTGTTCATATACACAGACATGTATATATGAACATACTGTACAGTGTGCACAGGTGAGTGTGTTGGATTTGTTTATCTTTGCCACAATGAGACATGGAGGGGGAGATCAGGCTGACATGCCATTGTTTAACAAACTGGTAGTTTGTCTGCAGCGCTCTACTGTACTCTCCTCTCCATTGTTATGTGACTTTTCATTAAACCCTTGTTGGCCAGTCAAAATATGCAGGAGTGCTTGTTACCCACAGTGCTGTCATTTGTGGAGAAGAGTAGGTGAACTGAGCTCACACACACGCACATAGACACAAACATGCAGAGGTACAAGAGGGCAGAAACTAGAGTGGGTACTGCAGATGTGAAAAATGATTTTTGCTCACTATCTATGGTGCTCAATGTATTATTAACATTCTCAAATGGTGCTGTAAAAAACGACACAAGCTGTGCTGATGAATTTAGGAGAACAGCAGTGTTGAAAGAGCAAGGGAGAAAACGACTTCAGCCGTCTCTGCAAATACATGGTGACAACAAAGGTGAAAACTTGGGGAAGGAGAATCCAATGTCCAATAAAAGGAAGCCTCCATCTGCAGCCTTCAGGGATCATCTTATGAAGTTTTAAATCAGTTTATTTTCAGTTTTTACAGGTTGAGCATGGAATTGCATAAACCAATCCTCTTAAAGATAAGAAGTGAATACTGTTTTAAATGACCCACAAATGGATTTTGTATTAAAATCTCAGGAGGGAGAACACCTTCCATTAAATGTTAAGTATTATTGTTCAATTATTTTCCCTCTGTGTTTTTTTAATGCATTGCTGAAATTATGCTTTTTCCAAAAATAAGTTTTTACTGCCATTCGTTGGCATGTTGGAGATCCATACAGGTGAGATCTTAACCTTAATAATCTGTGCCAGTTACACAGATAAAGGGAGTTGGGATTTCAACATGAAATTAAAAGATATCACACTCAAGAAAAGTCTAAATTTAAAAGAAAATTGTTTGTATTTTCAACTTTTGAAAGGTTATTTGCCTTTACGTATCCCTCAAAACAACTTGAATACAACGCGCAGCGCAAACGTAGATCCTCATCCAACATTCCTGATATCCCATGGATGGGAAGTTTGGATGTTTTCATTTTTCTGTAAAATCTGTCGATCACCTGCACTGCTGCACTGGACACAGAAAAACAACAGGCAGGCTGCCAGCCACTCCAGCATCCCTCTCTGGTTCACTTCCTGCGTCGGAGGGGACGAAGACAAACTGGTGACATCACTTCCTGCTCAGGACAATCATACAGGAACAGGCCAGGAGCCTCCAGAAGCGCTGTCGTGTCCATGCCATAACAACCCTGATCACAACCAAGAACACACACATACACACGCAATAACATGCATATACACAAATGAACACTATTGTTAGCTCCAAACTGTGAATACACTCTGTTTATTGACATAATTTTGAAGCATTGTACGTATCTGTCTGCTTGGCTGTCTTTCCTCTGGTCTCACTTCCTTTTCTGTCTGCTTATTTAGTCAGTTTCATTGCTGTAAACTTCTTTTCTAGTTTTGAAATCCATTGAATTTGGTCGCAACTAAACAAAAGTATGTTAACTAAAAGGGCTAGAAGACACTTTGACTTTGGGAATAAGATATTTTTTAACAAAATAACATTCAATCCAAAAATATTTACCACAAGACTTTTTTTCCCCTTATTCCTGGTCCTATATTCACCCTGCCAAAGATGTTGCTTTGCTGGACTTTCACATTACCTCCAAATATGCCTACAGAGGAAAGCAAGATAAATACAGGAATTTAGTTAAACGTCTCTTAATGTCAGCAATCCAAACTTTAAACTTCTCAGAAAAGGTCACAAAGTCATTAATATAGAAAGTAGCCTATAGTAACGTAGCAAGATTTTCTACCTCCTCTGCATAGATAGATAGATGTGGAGTTTTGTTTTGTGAGACATTTTTAAAGAATATAACTTATTTGTATGTTGTAAAAGTAGAGGGGCAAGGCCTCTAATTTGTACAGTGTGGCTTCCCTTCCCTACAGTACCGCTTCTGGCCTGAAGGTGGGAGCAGTGGCTGTAGTTTGATAGCTCTGATGAAGCAGAGGAAGACCTACATCACACATGGAGCAGCTCCCTCAATAAGAGAACACTTTTCTTGTTTGGATAGAGACAAAACATACCATAGGGAGGAAATGCAGTGCATAGCAATGTCACTCAAGTTGTTGACTAGTAGTATACGGTATAATTTTGCTCATTTTTAGCTGATTTTGGTTTTAATAAGTTTAAAGAAGCATGGGTTCTTTATGCTTTTGGATTTTATTATGTTCTCCAATAATCTATCCAATATGGTGAAGAGTGAATTCTGAAAAAAAGGCTACCATAACCATCTGATTACACATAGTCACACGCTACAGATTGGCTTTGATGTGTGCCCGTATGTGCGCTTTTAATTGATTGACCTGTTGTTATGGATCGCCTTGTGGTCGCGATCCGTCAATACCGCCAGGTCTTAGTATTCTTGGGTGAGAAGGGGTAGAGGGAAAGAAAGGAAAAGAGGGAAAATATTGATCATTTGCAGTATGCATCAAATTCCAACTTCACCTGACCTTCCAAACTGCTGGCATCACCACCACAGCAACCACTGATGTCTTTTTCTTTCTTCATGCTTCCTCACTTCACTGTCCTTTGTCTCAGCCCTGTGTAGATTTTGTGTGTGTGTGCATGCTTGAGCTGCAGATAAAGCCTAAATTGAGCTGTTTTGATTGTTCACTGAGAGTGCCTGCAGCACACAGCCCCTTGGCTGAGGAGCACACACACACACACACACACACACACACACACACACACACACACACACACACACACACACACACACACACAC
>JBBBVU010000017.1:21062350-21080850 GCA_037177055.1 Atherinosoma microstoma
ACACACACACACACACACACACACACACACACACACACACACACACACACACACACACACACACACACACACAACCCTGCCCCAGTCACTTTACACTTGTCCTCTGCTGCTTTTTTATTAAGTGGTGTTGGCAATGGCGGTGAAAATTCTTGTAATTACAAGTCAGAATAACTTTCTATCTCTGGAAGGAAGCAGGCTATTTGTTAACACCGATTTCTGATGCTGCATATCTTAAGTTTTCCACTCCCATTAATCGGGGCTTACGCATCTTGTTTATTGAGGATAGATTAGCTCGAGGCTCCACTACAGTGAGGTTTTTTAGTGGGAGAATGACTTAGAAATTAAAGAGATTAAAATTTTTCATTTTTTCTGAGACAGTGGTAAAATTGCTAAAATATTATCATCTGCAGAGAGAGAGTGTTATTCTGAGTTTCCAAGTTAATCCTAACAACACACCTGTGCTAAATGATACATGTGAAAGCACTGAGAAATAGCCCAGCATTTCTTTTTTACATTTACTCACGCATATTTTTTTCTTTTCATTGTGTTCTCAAGTTCTCAAGGCCTAAACTTCAGAAAACACAGTTGTACATCGAGTGCTATTCATATAAACATTCAGTCAAAAGTAAGTGCACGAGTAAGAAATACCAGTGTTATTCATAAATGCACAAGACTGCCACATATCATTCTACGAAGAAATAAGATCAGAAAAAAATCAAAAGAACAGATGGTTTTGCACATCTAAATCTTGTGGAGATATAAAAGAAGCTTTTAGCACAGATTGGTCTAATGCAAGTGTAGTTGCTCTACCATTAAAGGCTTTTATTAGATAAGAGCTAGCATAGACACGTATCTTTTTAAATGTAAAAGAAATATAAGTAATGCCCTCCTTAGCAGACTTCTAACAAGAATCCCTTTCCTTATATCTTAGATTTTTCATGACACACTGGCATGTTGGGCATCACAGTTGTTCAAATTAGTTGATCTGAAAAGAGTGCAGATGTTTATCACTGTCCGGTGATACTGGACCATTATGCAAATAATCTCTTAAAAACAAACTGCACGCAAATGATTTGGCAGATTCACTTTGGGAGAGTGAGAGGAGTATATGTGAACATGGATGTTGGCTTGTGAAAACAAATGAACTGGACATTGTGGTCTGTGTGTGTGTGTGTGTGTGTGTGTGTGTGTAGCTACACACACACCAGGAAATACACACACTCGAGGGATGATGTCTGGCTAGGTGGATAAAGTAGTGCTATTGTAATTCGATAGATGGCTTTCGCTAAGATAATCTGCCTTAAACAGATGATCATTTTGGGAGTAGATTTGATTGATGTGGGACAGGCAGAGGAAGAACAAGAGAGGGGAGACAGAAAATGTGTGCATTTCAAGTCTCTGT
Source organism: Atherinosoma microstoma (assembly GCA_037177055.1). NCBI lineage: Eukaryota > Metazoa > Chordata > Actinopteri > Atheriniformes > Atherinidae > Atherinosoma > Atherinosoma microstoma. Next base: position 21,063,753 of record JBBBVU010000017.1, read on the forward strand.
GTTTGTGAGTATGTGAGAAGAAGCGAGAGATGCCAAATTCAAAGGACATGTATGCTGAAGAACATCGTTTTGTGCCAGCTGGACTCTAAGCCACGCTCAGACTGGGACTTCTCTCTCTCTCTGTCAGCCTCTGAATCTCATCGCCTTGTCATTGTTCCTTTGACCAATCACATTTACCTACTTTTCCCATATTTTGTGTCATTCCTTTCATAGCGTTTGTGACGGTTTGGGCCTTTTGCACATATTCATGTTTGGCTCACATCATTTCAAAAGCTTTGCTCTCATTTCCTTTTAAAGCGGCTGTATTGGCGGACATTCCCCCTTTTTGATCTTTTAACAGTCAGAAACATGTAGTTTGACTCAAGGTTAACTCGGGCTCTCCACCTAACACAGTGCCAAATATTTTTGGCTTGATTAAGGCAATAGTAATCAGCTTTATTCAGGATATGGTCCGGTATTTTCCTGCTAACCTTTCCCACACTGTCTTCAGATTGTCTCTCTGGTGTACCAACTTCGCTTCACTCCTTATTCCTGATCCTTTTGCAACATTCATCCTCCATCCGTATCTCATTTCTCTGACATGAATGGTCCTTCTCTCATCAAAAACAGGAGAGAATTCATTAAAAAGAAATTGAAGAGTTTCAACTCTGGACAATAGTTCCATTGTGTATTTTTTTCCTTTTCACAGTCTTTCTGTCCCTGTCTTATTCTCTCTTCTTGTTCCTCTCTGTCAACATAATCCTCAGCTCAAGCCCCTCTGTTGCCGTAGAAACATCAATAACATTCCTGCTTGACAACATCTTAGTGCATTAAAGTGATCGTAGGTATAGGATACTCAGCCCAACAGAAGTGCAAATACAGTACACACCGCCATGAGGGCCATTCCTGTGAAAATGGCAACAAATATTAAACAGAAAGTGGAAAAAGAAGTAGGTGATATATGATCAGGGCTGGGCGATATGGAAAAAATAAATAAGAATATATTTTTTCAAATTGTTCGATCTCGATTTCTATCACGATTATTTTTAAATACTGTAGCATCTGCAATGAAAATAAACTAGTTCAACATTTTATCAACATACAAAGTACATTAAAAGCAAACTAAACAAAATGAAAATAGAAAAGTATGAAAGCTATTTTTACTCAGTACAATGAATGTTTTTGATTGTATCAGCTGCATACAGCAGTAGCAGGATGTTTTTGGCAGTAACCATATTTTTGACCGTGCTACCGTGCACTAATATGCGACTTATGACAGACAGCCAAAAAAAAGGCATCTCCAGAAAGCTCCAGTAAATTCGAATCCTAGCAAAACTAAAGCTCTTCTTTGAATGCTGCTCGTACGGTGCAATGGCTGCAAAAGATGACAGGATTGACTGCTGTTTTGGTTGTGTGGCTGCAACACTAGGAGTGGTTAAACTGCTAGGTCAACTTTGTGTCAAACTGGCAGGCTGTGCTCGCATTTTAATGCTTTCCGTATTATCACTTGGGTGCTGAGTGATCTTATAATTTATTGAAGTTAATGCAGTAATAGCGACCCACCCCGCGACCTATCTCTGATAAGATGGATGGATTTACAGAGAGTTGAATAGTAGCCTACTTATGGAAAAATTGACCATGCGGACATAACAACCCCCAAAACATAATTCAAGCAAAATGTATGCTGTTGTTTTTCAGTTTATGTGCTGAATTCCAGCAGAGTGAAGGCGATGAAACGCTACCGAAGGAGTGTGCGCTCCCGCTTTAGCGGATAACTTCAACTTCTCCGGCAACTTACAAAAGGAAGTGGAGCCGGAAAAGGTCAACTCTGATTGGCTGTTGTTGTGTACATTTCCACCATGTTTGATCGTGTAAAGCTCACAGCTGATCACCGTGATTGATCAGGGATTTATCGCGATCATTAAGCCTTATATATGATAGGATTGGTAATAATATTTAGTGATCAGTACTGGAGTTTCGTCACCCTGGCAGAAAAATAAAACTTGTCCTTGCGCTAATCTGACCAAGATATGTCTTGGCTCATGTTATGTTTGTCTACAAAGACATTTTATTTACTTTTACTATTAAAATAGAACACGTGATTAAATTTCAATGAATTCTCTACATTTTTTGTTATCCTTTGGTAGGCACTTATGGCTCACAAAACGGAGCAGTGACCTATCAATTGGATGGTCAGTGTTTTTTGATGAGATATCCTAATATTCCTACCATATTCCTAATATCCTATGAGATATCCTAATATTCCTGTGAGTTTGTAAATGATGAGAAATGCAATAAATTCTGTCATTTACTCTGCCAGCAGGGTTTTGTTTTGTTGACTGGCTACAGCTTTGTTGGGGAGCAACATGGTAATTCCCAGCCAGGTAAGGCGATGTTGCTTATTGACCCTTGACCTGCCTGTGTAAGGAGGAGGTGTTGAGTATGCAGCTAATGATTGGTTTGTCTCTTGATTTATCTGAAAATGATTGTTTCAGATGACCAGATTGTTTATGTCACAAGATGGCTAAATATTCACGTCACTATTTCCTGAAGACCACGTGGATATTGATGGCTGCATTTTTTTTTGTGTAAAACTATTTGAGCTGCAAATTCTCACATTAAGACATGGGAATTAAGAGAACATTAACTTTCTCTCTTGAGTAGTGGAAAACAATATGAAAATATATTATTTCTGTTTTAAAGTTGTTTTCATACAGTTAAAGAAGAGGGTTATATGAGGATTATGCAGACCATCATTTCAAGCGGTTATGGAAAAGACTGCTATAAAACCACTGGCTTCCTGCAGAATTATGTTAAAAATCTCACGTTTTGTGTCTTCTAGACATGAAATGTGTCACAAAGGCTATCAAAAAGACTTTTTTGTATCTTCCTGCCTACAATCCTGCATTGGAGTAAGCAGGTATAGATGGACTTATGGATGCATGGATGAATCTTCCTGCAAGAAACTGAAAGTCTGTTTAAAGTCGCAAAGTTTAAATTCCGTGAAGCGGGAAAAAACTATTAGATTTTAGATATTCAAACTTAGACTGTTTCCCTCATGAGACACACAATCATTAAAAGAACATGCAGTTATGTCTTCACAAGCACGACTCTTGGACGCTTTTCTCCTCATTTGCAGCCCGATGAGGATGTGTGCGTTACAGTAACAGTATCCACTAGAGTCCACTCTCGGCTTAGAGTAACATCACTTTCTGTCTCTCTCTGTCACTTTTTTCCCTATCTGTCTCTTTCCCAATCTCCCTCTCTCCCGCTCAGTCCATCTCAATTAATACTCTCCCTCCTCCCTTCGAGGGCCTATTATACATTAGCCCTCTAAATCGAATCTCATGGAAATTGCCAGGGAGATGAACGCTGCCCGTTTGATTGACGTGCCACTGGATTTAGATTTAGCAGGAACTGCAGAGCACGAACACAGATCGCATACACTAATGCATGAACACAGGCCATGTGGTCATCCACATGTACGCCGTGTTACTGAACATGGAAGCGAGTTTAAACAAACACTTATATATGTAGGTAGGGCAATTTGAATACACACTAGACAGGCGTGTGTGTGTAGTGATAACGATGCTCTCGTGGTGACATTGGCTGCAGATTGGACAGACCTTTCATCATCCCAGTCAAATTATTCTGATTGGCTGCTGATTTCCTGATGGCATCCCTCTGTGTTTGCTGTCTGTTTGGTGTTTGATTGAGAGCCTATGTGGTTGAATTCTTGCATATGGTGTTGGTGTGTGTGTGTGTGCGCCATGGGATTTCTTGATGGAAGCCCTGTTTCATCATCTGTTGCCATTCCCACCTGTCTCCACGGTGACTGTTCTGTTCTGTGTCTAATCACTCGATTTGATTCGTGTTGGTAAAACAAGGCACCGTCCTCTGATGACGGCCTCCCCTCAGTGTGTGCATGTGCATCTGTGTGTGTGTGATTTGGTGTTCGATGCCTCCACCCTATGGGGCTTTCAAATCAACATTGTTAAGATCCCGCTGTCGCATTATACAGAGACAAACCTTTTTGTCTGATACACAAACACTGATACTGAAACACACAAGTAAATGCTCTTTTACACATGCTCTCCCCGCCAGATGGATTTTCATAAAACGCTGTGCAGATGCCTTGTGAGGCAATCGAGACCCTCTTTTCATACCATCCTATTTTTTAACTGCTTTACTGTAGTGAATTTCTTTCAGTTTTCTCTCTCATCCACACACCTTGTGAGTGCTTCAGCCAGACAACCATGTAATGGGCTAAAGAGGTACATGAAACAGATGGTTTTCCAGTTAGCTGCCTCACTAATGCTAACAGGACATGTCATACATGAAAAGAGTACAAGAAAGAAAGATGAATAAAGAGTTGGGACTGAGATTTATGCAGTGGCAGAAAGCTGCAGAGACCGCATGGAAAATGTATGTTTGAGAGGTCGAGATGAGAGTGGTGGCAGTTGTTATTGAGCAAGGTGCAGAGAAAGTAAGGTTTATTAAACAAGAGCTGCATATTTAAAGCAATTTAACCACCACTGCAAATGCAGCTCTGAAAGACCAGAATGTTGCATTTACTGATATCCAGTGGTCAAGTTGGAAACTATCCTAAAAGCTTTCCACGCAATATTTTGCAATAAATGACGTATTAGTAAGTTAAATTACCCACCAACGAGAAAACAAACAACTTTGTCATTTCTCCAAAGATCTTAGGTCCTCATTCCCCAAAATCTTATTACAAATTGTCTTAAATTTGTTCTCAACTTGCACTTAAGAAGTCTTTTGTGACAATCCTCCATCAGATTCACGAACATTCTCGTAAACTGCAAAGATTTTTGTAACTTGTTCTCCTAGATTGGTGAATGCCAATCTCTCGTAAATTAAAAGGACGGACTAGCTGGCTCTACTTTGTATAGGGAAACGGCAAAAAAATGCCCATAAAATGTCAGGACTTACTATCCGTGTGCAAACAGACAGAAGAGGTACACCATAGAATAATTTTCATTACTTATTCCTTATTTTTCTTCATCACTCATTTCTATTTCTTATTTTATGACGTCACCTGTCTTGAAATTTTTTCAGCTCTTAATATTTTGATTTTTTTTGACAAGGTCATTTCTAGGTGTGTAAATAGATTTGATGTGGATACAATATAACATCAATTCAATAGATAACAAGTCTGTCAGTATCCCAAATCCTGCCAGGATTTCAATTTAGGTCCATGAGCAAGGAATCAATATGAAATGATATTAGATGCTGATTTAACAACTCCATTCATTACAAGGGAATATAGGACAGAATGTATTTCTTTTTTAACTCTCTCACACACCTCTGAAATCATGCATATATTACTATGATGACCTGCATTCTCAAAATCAGCTCTTACATACACACACGAGCAACATTTTGCTTGTAAACTAGTGAATATTCACACATACATGCTATTAAAACTACACGCACATACATACAAGACACCTATACACTTTTGTATCATTGATACTACTGTATGTGAGAGGTTATACGAGTGTGTGTGTGTGAGAGCCCATAATGGTTTAAATGAAAGGTTATATGTGTATGCATGAGCTGATCATATTGTAAATGAGAGGTTATATATGTGTATGTGTATGTGTACTATACTATACTATACTATACTATACTATACTATACAGTCATTTAGCAGACACTTTTATCCAAAGCAACATACAATTATACCATTGAGGGCTCAAACATACACATGTAAAACCTCTCATTCTGTTCTCACTGATTCAAATGTCTTGTATATATATGTGTGGGGGGTTTTAGTAGCATGGATGTGTGAATTTTCACTAGTTTATATGCAAGATGTTGCTTGTGTGAGAGTTGATTTTTTGCGTATGTGCAAGTGATTATAGTAGTATGCATGATTTCAGAGGTGTGTGAGTTAAAAATGCATTCTGTCCTCTATGGCCCCTCATAATTCATATCAAATTACAAAAGGTGACTATAGTATCAAAATATGGTTTTATATCTGAGCTCAATCAGACATTTTTTAAAATGAAAATCAAGTTTTACTTTTCGTATTAAGCTTTAGGGCTGCACGATCGTTAAAATCGCGATCTCGATTTTCACATGCACGTGATTTGATTTCTACACACGTCGATTCTGAAGCATTTTATATGATGAGCTGCATCACAAACAAATGCACCTATGTTCCTCCCGGATTTTTACGAGTGCCCCCAAACGCAGAACTGCTGCTGCCTCCTCTCTCAACCCTCAGCGGAGGAAGTCCGCGTGCAGGTCAGTGTTTGGAAAGAGTCTGCGAGAGTTTGCGGAGGAAAGTCTGCACTCGAGTCACCCACCCACCCGAATCAAACTCATGACCCAAAACGGTTGGCATTTGACGGTGTAGAAGTATTTTGGATTCAAGCCAGGCGATGTAAACCAATGCTAGTTGCATTGTAAGGCGAGTTTTGCTGTGGTTGCAGCGCCGCAAGGTAACACCACAAATCTCTAATCACATTAAACGTCACCACAAAGTCCAGCACAATGAAACCGAGCAAAAATATGACCTGAATAAACTGGTGCTCAAAGACATCCCTTAACATAACTTCCTCTTTTTGGATTAATAACTAAGTTCAGGTCAATTAAATAAACTTACTTTTAGTTTAATAATTCACTCAACTTTTATAATACCTAAAGCCATTTATTGCTCTATTGAATTGTGAAAAATGTGGAAATATAAATTTTTTCTCAGTTTCAATCAGATGTTTTCAAAAAAGTTCACGAAGAACATTATGATGATTATGCAACCACAATCATGATTATAGCTCAAAAACTTGCGATTACATTATTGAAATAATTTTTGTGACACAGTGAGAAAAAAAGGTTTTGGTGGACATTGTTAAGTCTGTGTTTACAATTTACATTTACATTCAGTTTATCACAAACATAAATAAGTCTGTAACAGAGAACCATAAATTAATCCTTATGGAAAGACTTAAAAAATTAGAAGAAAATAAACTGAAAAATGTGATCAGACAGTAGTGTGTGAATAAAAAAAAACTGTACCTTTCCTGTGATTTTTTTTCCTTCTTCTTCTTTTTTTTTTTTCATAGACACTTTTAGCCCCTGTCTTGTCCCTACACCACCTCACCCATGAGACTATGGCTTGCCAATCTGTGCCAGCCTGTGAAACATTAGCACCATGTAATATTTAACACGACTAAGTCAGGCTTTTAGCATCAGCCGGGTGTAGTCTCTATATGTTTAGAGGCAAGCCTGCAGCAAGAGCAATCTGATTAGCTAACAAGTGAGTGCTTTCACTGCTTAGAATGGTGTTTGATGTCTGTGTGCAGCTGTGTATGTTGCGTTCATGTGTGTAATCTTAAAAAATGTGTTGGCCGGCATAAAAGACTGTTCATCCATTTCAACCAATGTTTTAGGGTTTTGAAGTGAATAATGATGCAGAAACGTGATGCTGAAAATGGCTGCATCAGAAAATTTCACGTGCTTCTTTACTCCCTCTTTCCTCTTTTCTTTATCGATATTTTAACCGATGTACATAATGAAAAAAAGGAGTGAAAATGTTGCGGTGTTGTAGAAATTTGGAGGTGAGTTTTCTCCCACAGGAATTCTGACAATAAATCCACAAGACAGTCTCCTTCCTTGCCTTATGTCAGTGTATGTGATCCCTCAGTCAGACACAAAAAAACAAAGATCTCAGAGACATTCAGGAACAACACAGTCCCCTACTCGCACATTATAATCTGTGAAAACACTTTGAAATGACAGGAATCTGTGTGGTATGCAAACAAAGCTTTCATATTTATCAGTAAACATTGAGAAGTCAAACAGCCAGCAAGGCATTCTGTACATCTTATTTCCAGTTTTCCACTGTTGTCCTTTTTGTCTTTGTCTTTTTGCCCTCTTTGCTCATTTCTGGTACAATCCAATTCTTCAACAAACTCACCTTGACTGCGTTGTCTTTAGCTCCATTTATTTTTCTTTCTTGATGCTTCTTGCGTTCTTAAATCTCCTCCTGAATGTTTAAGCCCTCCTCAGTGAGCAGACAGCAGGAGTAACTTGCAACTTAAAGGAGTTTTACTGACATTTATAAATAAAATTATCTCATGTTTTCTTGTAAAGTAATTGTTAAATTAATGGATCTTTTTTTTTGGTTAAAGACATTGTCGTCTCTTTTGGTTAAAGTCTGTTGTTATTTATGATTAACAATTTGATTAATCATAAATTTGCTCACTTTATTGGTTATAAACTTATATAAATGTTTTGTATTCTTTTTAAGATCTTAATATAAATGCTATAAGTTATCAGAAACAGAACAACCCTCTTTTACCAGAAATCATGTAAAAACATGTTTGCCCACATATCTGAAATGTTGTAGAGTAGAGTCACAATTCATACCTGTAAAATATACCAAAACCTTTTATCTGTATGGTAGAATTTATATCACATGACAACAATCATGAGACATGATTAAAGAAATGTTTAAGCGGCAAGATTTTTTTTTAGATCTAATATGAACTATTTCTGAGTGGGATTGCAGCAAAGAATTAGAAGTGGGAACCAAGTACAATAATCATAAATCCATTCTTTATATCTGCTTAATCAGAAGACATTTGAAACATTGTGCAGGGTTGGTTTTGAATCAGCAATCTCTTACATGAAGAGGCCACTAGTTGACAAGTTTGCATAGATAAACAGCCAATCATTAAACACCAACAACATGTGGAAAATGCCTGTAAAAGTGCCAGCAAATCTAATTTGAACAAAATTTATTTTATGCATATGACATGCTGTGTAAACACATGGACTATAGGTTTAAATTATACACGGCCAAAAAGGTTGAGGAAATATTCTGTAAAGACAGAAACTTTTTTTACATGTTTAATTTAAATCCTAAGAAAAAGTGCCGAACCTCAGTTTTGCATCCAAAGACACAAAGCTGCTAAATTGGAAGTCTGACCTTTCCTGGTACCTTGAGTATTTACAACATGAACTATATTATTTTCTCTTTGTCTCCTTTTTTCCACCCTGACTTTTACCACTTAAGTTAAACTACATTGCTTCCAACCTCCTTTCATTTCTGCCTTCCTCTTGTCTTCCTCTCCCTCCCTCTCCCCTCCTCTACAGTTCACCAATGTTTCATCACCTACCAACATTTTTTTATCTGCCTGAGCCAAGTCCCTGTTATGTACAGTATATTTCTTTATCTTTTGCTCACTTCATCCACCCACACACGCACTCGCTCACACATATTCTTGTCCTGGCATTCTGAATTCACTGCTCCGGTAAACTGTTATACCTACCCACGCCATTTGACCTCAAGTTAATCCACCATCTGACTTTACTCGCTGCCTGTCCTCCTGTTGCTCATCCCTCTCTGGCAAACAGCAGCTCTTGAATAATTGCAGTGAAGAAGAAATTTTCAATGCATACGAGATGGGCTCGCTCCCTCCCTCTGAAAGTTTATCCCTTCTCCTTAATCCTACCTCGTTTAACTGAAGAGCCCGGTTTTCGGCAGACAGGCTTTACACGATTTGGATGACTGCAGCAGGAAATGCATAGGAATGGAATCGTATCTCTCCGTAGCACTTTGTTACTCAATACTCGAGCTCAAACATCGACTGGCTGGTAGCACCTACTAAATTTATACACTCACATTACCACTTACACACTTACAGACACACACATGCTGCCATTCACATACATTCACAGGTCAACCGCTGTAACATTGCCTTAATGAGAAGTCATTTTTGCTATAACAAAACACTCGAGTTGTTGATCATCCAGCTTGGCCATACATTTGTTCAGCCGCGCTCTGTGTGTTTGTGTCTATTTGTGTCAGTGAGTAGGTGTGTAAATGCAAGATCATACATTATGTTGAGTGTTTTAACACTGCCATGATTAGTGCAGTTTTGTGTTGTCAAGTGGGAGGAAAGGCTTCTATGTCTAAATAGGCACAAACATGATAATGTTTCGACACACACATGTGCAGGAACGCACACACACACGCAACCCAACAATACATACCACAGAGGGATCTTTGGAGAGGTAGAGGGTTTTGCTCACTTGACAAATAATACAGACAAACCTTAACACAGATTTGTGGTTGTGTGTGTGCGCTACATCAGTTTTATGAGGACAAAATTGACACACGCAGACAACCACCTCTTATTCTTGCATGCTAATCCCCCCTCCCTCCAGATGTGCAATCATAATTTAAAGGTGTTGTCTGTATAATTTCTGTGGATTATGTGATTAGGAAGCTATTGTGGCAGATTAATGCCTGAATGAGGTTAACCCATGATGAAATGGCTTTTGTCAGCCTCTGCCCTCTCAAGCCTATTGCAATGCTCTGTCCTTGTCCTTTTGTCTGTCTGTGAGCATGTGGAAGAGAGACAGGTGCAGGCAAAAGCTCTATAAGCCTTAATCCACCATATTTATTTGTTATCATATGTCTTGATTATTTAGTTAATGCTTTTGGTCTGTTATAACCCTCACCTCATGTTAACCCTCTCATGTTCTCTTCTGATGTTGGCTTTGTTGGAAAGCTGCTGATGCAGAAAAATGACTTTGGATGTGTTAAAGAGGGAGACCCTCTCACCCTGGATGCATCTGAGAATTACATTTTGAAACATCTAGTTAAATTTGTGAAAGATTAAACTTAATCTATGCTGTTTTCCAATCCCAACAAATAGTTCTCTTAAGCTTAGGGGTAAGGTTAGACCAGGGATCACCAACTCTATAAAGCTTGTGCAATTTCTACAGTTGTTTTATAAAATCTATGGTGTAAGTGAGCATATGCATAGCCAATAGCATGTTGAGAAATGGCTGTGATAACATGCATACACTGTTTAGTGACATGTCTCTTCCTGCTAACTAGATGGGCTGGTGCAAAGCCCACCCAAACGTCAACGACTTTTTGCTACAAGGAGATGACACAATGAGAGAATGCCGATTGGTCTAAAGTTAGTTTGAACTGAAAAGAGGACAATCACTGTCCAAGTCCAAGTTGAATTGTGTAACAACTGCAACTAATCATTCTTTTTAACACTTCGTTCACCCCATCAATTTTTATTCACTACAGATGGATTTTCTGTGGAAGAGCAAATCTCAAGGACAAAGCACATCACAATTAGCTTACATTACAGGTTGGTGCGCTTATTTTCCACCTGGTCTCCAAGTGGCAGTAGAAAGCTCCAACAGGTGCAGGTACATTTCACCGACGCAGAGCAGAATTTGCATCGTTTACTTGTGTCTTCTTACAAATCTTCTTAAATTTGTTCTGAAGTTGTACTTGAGAAGTTTTTCACAAAAACCCTCTGTCAGATTCATGAATGTGTTTGTATACTGCAAAATAATTCACATCTTTCCTCAATCTCTTGTAAGTTGAAAGGACAGACCAGCGGTCCTTACTTTGCATAGGTACACACCCCAAAAATTACCATAAAAGGTAAGATTTCCGAGCCCTGTGCAGACAGAGACAGGTAGAGGGTGAGACAGACAAGGAATATAACAAACCTAATGACAAAAGGATGAATGAAAACAACAAATATTAATAACGATGTGCCTAATTTTCCTCATTTTTAAAGTGTTTACTTGATTATAAATTATCACATTGTGAGCTTCAAATAATATAAAAACGGCTTTATATATAAACAGGTAAGTAATTACTCCTGAACTTGGACAGCAGCCTGCAGCCTGGTCCCATGAGTGCGTCAAGACGCACATCTTTGAGTCTGGGAGTCTGATAGGTGTTATTAACCAAATGGCCATGAAATAACCTTGATTTCTTAATTAAGCTAATTATTATAATAAAAAGATACTATTGTAGTAGATTTTAATTATTAAGACCACATTCAGCAGGTGGATCTGGGGGTCACTGGTAACTTGGACCTTTATGGAGAGAAATTCTTGTGGTTGAGGGACCAGATCTAGAAAGTGTGCAGTCTTTTGCAACGATGTTAGGAAGAACAGCAATAGAATTAAATCCGTCTCGACTGTGACGTGAATTGGATGAAAAATAAATATATACATTTTCCCCTGAGAGAAATTATAACGTTTAGAGATCTGCATTTTTCTTAAGGAGCAAAATGCTTTGTACTTTACCAAAAGACATCTTGCATCTTGGTATTTCCAAAAGGGATTTCCTTTGTGAAAAATCAGGAAAATGTTGTTATTGTACAAGTTTTGTAAAACTGTAACATTTGATGCTCTGGACCAATGTAACCACATTTTGTATGAGATCACATTGCATCCCACATTCTGTTGTGAGACTGGTTTAAATGTCCTTTTGATATATTGGAAAAAATCTCTCAGACTGTATAGTTTATGTAAGAAAATACAACTAACAAACAAACAATGTCATAGGTTATAGTCTTTTTTTCACTTTTGTATGTTGAAATGTAAACAAAATTTCTATTTCTTTACCAAAAAGTCTCAACAACATTCTGTCTTTTGACCACATAAAGTTAAAATTCCATTTTGTCTTCATCCTTTGCCTTTTCCTTTTTCTCTTTTCCTCTTCCTTCTTTTGTCCGTATGTCCCTTCTGTTATCCTCACTTTACCTAAATAAATTCCATCAGTGTTTTATCACATTTTGATCAGCAGAAAGAAGAGAGCGGTCAAGGCATTTTGCTCTTCAAACCATCATATGATCATATGTCCTTAATGTATTGAGTATTCGTCTTTATAACATCACCCCACTTGAACCATCTTTTTAAAATAAGAAATCACTTTCCCTCTGTCGTCCTTCCTTCTCTCCTGTCCTTTTTTACTTCCTCTTATGGGGAGAGACTGGGCGTCATAGACACAGCTCAGAGCAAGTGCTGTTGTTGGATCTAGATGGAGCTCTGAAGAGAGGAATGGCTGTGGAACAGCCTGGAGCCAGCTGTCACAAATAGAACATTTAATAGTGTCTCTCTTTCTTCCAGTCTCTCTGGAGCTGGTCTGCTGTCGGCTCAGGTCATTCCAGATAGGACTCTATCTTAGGATGATCTCACTGACAGCACCCACTTTAGACTAATCACTCCATTTAGACTGGAGTGGCCCTGAGGTGGGAGGCAGAGAGAAGAGAAGAGAAATGAAAAGAGAGAGATGACAGAGATGAACAGTTACTACCCGCAGGAGAAGAAGGAAATGAGGGAAGATGTGAGCGAGAGGCACAAATGCTGAGAGACAGAAAGCCACACTTACTGAAAGAGAGAAGAAAAGAGATGGCAAGCAAGTTTATTTTAAGGGCTGTCTATGGTGCATAATAGTTGTTAATTGAAATGGGGAGTGTTTTGCTAACCTTGGGGTGTTTGTGTGGATATATATGTCCGAGATTGTTTATACATGTCTGGCTGCTTGTCTCATTTGTGGGCATATTAAACAGTAGAAGGCGACTGCGTTTCAAAGTTTGATGGTCAGGTACAATTCGCCCACAAACTCATGGTATTGCTATAGTTGTGGTGTTCTCATTGATTCTCATTTCTTTAAGAGAAAAAGCAACCAAAACAACAATCTATCCAAAACTTGGACAGCTTGCGTAATGAAAAACACAACTCCTAACTTTAAATGTAGGTGTAGTTGATGAATATGGCATTAACTTCTTTTATTGTAGCTGTGTAGGAAATGGACAAAATGGTAATAACTAAGCAGCTCTCATTATAAGACTAGTCCCATTCAGATACTTGATGAACTTGACAAAGATGTGTTCAATTTGAATTCTTTCTTTTGTAGAATATATTGCTAAATGAATTTAGATAAATGAAAAAATGTCACAGTCTTCATTTTTCAAGCAAACCTGTTGTTTCCTTTGAAAGAACTGGTGATTGAAGGAGGATCACATCTTCTCTCTTTTACTTTTACGCTGTCTGTGTCAGTTTTCCTGTTCTGCTTTTTTCCTGTGCTTTCAGTCACTGTGGATGTTGCTGCTAGTGCCAACCACTCATTCCTTTCTCTATTTAGTCCAACAAAACATAGTGTTGTTAAAATAAACCATGCTGTTTTGTAAGTAGGGAGAACACAAAGTGAAGCTTCATGATCATGATTAGGGTATTATTACTCTGAAGAAACAACAACAATAAGAAATACTTTAGGGGTGCAAATAATTGTTTAGTCTAACAATTTAAGGCAACATCATTACACAAGAAAGTATTTTGCAAATTTGCTTGATTAAATGGTCACAAAGGTTATTATTGATCAATTCTTTGTATGCGGGTGGCTCTGTTCCTATGTGGTGCGGTCAGCTGTGGCATTGTGCAGTCATGTGAGAAGTCATTTTGTGGTCCTTTCATCGGCCTGAACTACACTCTTTTTTTTTCTAGGATTGATTAAAGGGGCTTTGTCACTTAAAGAATGAGAACTGCTCAGCTTGGAACAAAATAGTTATTTGTAAAAAAAAAAAAAGATCAGTAAATTAGAGCAGAAGAATTAGTTTCCCTCTGTGAGCATGTAGAAATATTACTATAAAAAATGTGAAGCAATATTTGTTGAATTTGAAAAGTTGGCATGTTGTGTTTTTAAATCCCATGAATATATGTAGCCATGATCAAGTCACAAAATATGGAATAAAGGATGACTTTTCATTTCTCCAGACAGAAAATAAGCCAACACAACTCTAAGATATGCTTCTGAGATGGAATGAAATAACTTTTCACTGTCTATTGAAAGTACAATGTTTCCTGATGGAGTTATTTGCTCATTGAAGCCCAGTTTGTTTGTGCATGTATGATGTCTTTTTACTGTGTGCAGCTAATAATGTACAATAGCTAATCCTTTCCCTCGTATGTGCCTCCCATCCTCTCTCTCTATGCTAAGATAACCTCCACCTGCCACTCCTCATCATTCGCCTCTCCTCTCCCATTCCTCCATCTCTTTTTTTCCATCCCCTCCTGTCCTTCGGTGTCCCTATTCATTCAGAGTGATAGAGTTGGTCCGACTCACCAATGCCTTTCAGTGTGGGTGAACACACACACTCACGTGAGCACATACACACCGACTCTGTGCCTGGCACCCATTTACCTGACTCAATGCCTCTATTCTCTGCTTCCAAATTGACCGTTGGCTGGACAGATGGACAGATGACCCATGGTGGTCCCTCTCCCTTCGTTTTCTTTCTCTGGCATACACACATTCACTCACAGACTCACACAATAGAGGTATGCCCACAGGGCTTCAAAAACACAAATATGTCTTCAAGATGTATTCTTTTCACTGCTTTTCTTAAGTCCACCTCAATTTCCTCCTCTCCCACTCAGACAGACATGGTCACTGTTTTCTGTTTTGGGTTCTTTGTAACTACTCGAGGGAAATGTCAGAATTTCCTTTTTTATTATGAACAAAGTTAATTTAGCCAAGTGCAAATAATATAACCCACTCACACAAAGAATTTGGCTTTTAGCTTTCAGTGTATTGATTAAACATCAGATTGAATATTAGACCGAGGTCACCGCTTCATGTTGCTAAATCTGTTACAGATCCAGATTCTGTTCTGATGTTTAACTATAATAAATGTTTAAGCATACAGTTGGTTCAGCTTCTAGAGAACAAACATAGCCATTACTGGCAAAATTCAGCTAATATTTGCTGCACAATTAGATGGGAAAATAGCTATTATTAGAATCCCATGTAGGAGATTTTTTTTAGGTATAGACCTGTATGGAAGTCTGATGGACTTACAGACCACAAAACAACTTTTTTTTTTTTCCTGTAGATGAACTAAATAATAACTTGACTCAATGTGTGCTCCAAACAAAATTTAAAACTTATGGACAACCTGCCCTCTACATATGCAGTATCTGATATTGTGTAGATAAACAAAGCAGAATATTAAAAGATAACATTTCTAATCTATATAGAAACATATTCCATCTCTTATATACTTATGAAGAGTTGAGGCTTCAACATGGCATGTGTTAGGCGAGCCTTTGTATCATAACTGTGGCTTTGTCAGTAGTGTACAAGACAGATCTTTTCCATCTGGGGTTAATCCCACAGAGAGAGAGGGATCCCAAACCTGAATATTACTGCAGCTCAAATCTCCTCTCAGTCAGACGCCACTACTCACATCTCACACCCTCACACAGAGGGGTTTGCATGTCAAGATAAGTGGGAAAGGTAAAGGGACAAACACGTCTTATGCAGTACACTGAATGGGAAATGCACACACGCACACATGGTACATATTTGTATAAAAGCATACCCATGCAGGCTAGTCCATCCATACAGAGGAATAACACACACAGATACTTGTACACACACTCATGCACAGATACACACTGGCAGTAGAGCTCATCTGTGTGATATCTGCTCTCTTCTCTCTGCAGTAGGCAGATAAGTGCCATAGTCAAACCAGCGAGGGAGAAACACTGTACTAGATAGGCCCTGTAGCTCCACTTGGTACGCCCTGTGGTGGCTCTGTGCATGTTTGTGTTCGTCAGGACTGAAGCAGACATCTATTTTGAATAGAAAAAAACCCTTCATTGAAAATATCAAAAACTTTCTGTCTTATAAAGTAAATTAAATGTAGCATTTAAACATGGAGCTGCTATATGCCTAGGTAATAAAAGAGTTTCAAGGCTTATTTATTTGTGTGCCCTGCATTTGTTTACGGAGAAAATAGATCTAGTTTACTAAGCATAAATATTATATGTTGTAAGGAAGAAAGGATGTGCAGCGAGGAAGCTTTTTGTGTTTAACTCATTCACCTCATGCAAGCAAATAATTCTGCCACAGCAGGGGTGAAACTGCTACAACCTTACATTTTATAATTTAGAAAAAAGTCACTTGTCCTTGGGATTTTCTGTCATCTGATTCTAATTGATATAATTCATAATCTATAAATATTTTATAATCCAATGCAATCTACAAATAATATCATGCGGTTAAGTAAGGAGGCAATGTCACAAATGTAAGGCAGGAGCAAATTGGAAAGGAAGAAGGGCTGAGTTTAAACCATCTTTTCCCTTGATTGCCATAATAGAGTAGAATTAAAATGGATGAAATTGAGCCCTGACAAACACAGCAGAAATATTTGATACAGTATTGTGTGTTTCACCAGAACATGGCTGCAGGAGCATATTCTGAATTCCAAACTGTCTCCAGTCGACCTGTCTCATTTTCTACAGGCAGACAGAG
>JBBBVU010000017.1:21096900-21115995 GCA_037177055.1 Atherinosoma microstoma
ACACACACACACACACACACACACACACACACACACACACACACACACACACACACACACACACACACACACATCTGATGTCCTAACTGCTCAAAAAGGCCTCTCCCTGCTCGCACACATACCCGCAGTGTTGCTTCTAAAACTTCCTGTTCATGCACACGTTTCCCATTCCCATCCATGCACACACACACACACACACGCACACGCACACACACACACACACACTCTCACAAGCAAACAGACACTCATATCTTCTCCAAGGTTTTTAGGCAGCGTTGACAGTTTGAGCTTGTTTCTTTTTTTTCTTTTTTTTTTTTTCTTTTGTTCCCTGCTTCAAGTGAAATTAGCAACCTGCCAGTAATTGTTTCAGTCTTTTCCTTGCTGGTGGTGGTGGTTACTTGTTCATATTGTTTAAAAGCTTCTACCATGTGCTAGTTAAAAAGTCTTCTTCTTTGTTTAAATTGCAGACTTTCTTAAAGATATTACTTTGCATTTTATCCCTGTAGCTGTAGAGAAAATCAAACCTGGCGCTGCAATACAGATGTTCTTGGGGAAAAAACAAAACAGCAAAGAAAGTCTTTTAATGTTTTTAGTTTGGACATTGGCTGCTTTTATACTTAACACTGACCCATCATTTATTCAAGCAGAAATAAGCACCTAACTCCAGAGATGACCCAGTGTTGTGTCTACAGATAACAGACACATAATTTGTTCCCCTTTACTTAGCAACCGGTAAGAAAAATACCAGAGATTATACAGTTTGACAAACATGAGAGTATTTTTTGCAGAAGAGCTTGGCATATGTTAACATGGTGTGTCCTTAGAAAAATGTTAGGACAAGTGGAGGACAAAAGAAGAACTGGACCTAAAACTACAGCAGATGGACAGTATCTGAAAGTGGTGTCCTTAATCAAATTCAGTAAAAACTACAGACCCGTCCATGTGGACCTTTAGTTGATCCATCTACAACTGTTGGCCGAAGCCTCATCAGAAATGGTCTCCATGGAAGTGCGGTGGTCAAATGGGACTTAAGGAAAGGAAACGTGTGCTGAATGATGCAGTTACTAGACTGACAATCAGTGGTTTTATGGGATGATGAATCCTGTTAAAAGGCTGCCAACATCCCAAAAAAATATTTGTGGAATGTCCCTCAAGAAGTCTGAAGATTTACACCTAAAGATGTCGTTAAAGAAAATATAAGAAAGTTTGTCTAAGAAGGTTCAGGCTGTGTTGACGAATAAAGGTGCTCATAACAAATAGCGACTTTCAAGCTCGTCATTTTTATGCGGAGTTTCAGCTTATGTTTGTTAAAATCGCTACACCTATTTCCGGTTTTTCTGGCAATAAATAAAGAAATGAAAGGTGGCTCAAGACTTTTGCAATGTTTTTTTCATGATTAGAGAAAAAAGAAATCTGTTGAATTTGTTTATTCTTTAAAAAAAACAAAACTTTATTAATCTGGGCTTGTCTATAGAAAACAAGTGTTTGAGCTGTTGACAGGTGGCTGGTGCATCAACGGTTTTTCCCCACATCAGCATTGTAACTACCTCGATACTGAAAATGTCATCGATAGCTTGAACTCTGTATTTGTAGAATAGGAAGATAGTTCCTCTATTGATTAGGCGTTGTTAAAAGGAAGCTAACATGCACATGCAGACAGAAAGTCAGTCAGCTGTTAAGTTGTGTTTCCTGCTTCTTCTTCTTCTCTACCCACCATTGTTGAATAAGCGTCCAGTCTCGGCTGCCACGGGCCCAGGACTTATCTTGACACCAGAGCAGTAATCACCGGCCGAGAGATTGAGCGCTGTTTATTTTGTGTCGGTGTGTTTGCCACGACCCAGGGGCCAGGATGCAAACACACGCACACACACACACATCCATTCGCAGCCTTGCTCACTCAATCACACCCCAGCCCTGTTTAAAATGAATGGATGATATCTGCGCATTCACTATTCACATCTCTTTTTCTCTCTCTCAGCAGTATGATGCTTAATCTCAGTGTCGCTCCGTTTTGTCTGATACAGCGCAACACCAATGCATTTTTATTCTCTATCTTATATTGCTTTTTTATTCAAAGCCTGTTTTGTGTGTCTTTGTGTGTGTGTGTGCACTTTGTGGAGTTTGCATTCAGCAAATTTAGACAGCATTTGTGAGTGTGCGTATGACTGAGAATTTATGTGCAAACTAAAGTTTTACCTAAAGACTAAAACATTCTTACAAACTATAAACACTTGCGACCACCAAAACCAGTGATGGGGATCGCCTGCTCTGACTGACAGCTGACATTGTTCCCAATCCTGCTGGCGACTTCTGGTTGTGTTGGATGATGATGGGGTGCCTGGTGTGTTACTGTGTGTGTGTGTGTGTGTGTGTGTGTGTATGAGAGAGAGGCAGAGAGAGTGAGAGAGATGGGGACAAGCAAACAAAGAATGAGGAGAGCTTACACTCCTACACAATTACTGACCCTGACTGTTCCTCTGTGTGTGTGTGTGTATTTGTATGTGTGCTCTTCCCTCCCCTCCAACTCATCCCTCTGACAGTTGCCTATTGTCAGTGTGTCTCTGTCACAGATGTTACTTATCAAACAGTACAGCCAGTCAAACCTACATCATCACCTAAAAGAATGATGGAAGCGACAGAACTCGTGCAAGAAAAAAAAAAAAAGAGCTTGTGTGATTATTTCTCAGCCATCGCTCACATTTCCAGTGCTCCATGATCCACACATACTGCAGTGATGTTAATAGGTTTTCACTGTAGTGAGTCCCCGGGACCCACCAGTGGCAATTTGATTGGGTCGCTGGGAAATTCGATGGGTCCCCAATTTAAATGTTTTTAATTTTCTCTATTTCTTACATTCTTCTAATACTTAAATTGTAGTGTTAAACTCTGTTGATGGTGCTATGGTATGACATGGTTATAATTAACAGAGATATTCATGTATGTATTTGAAATAAACAAAAAAATTTCCAAATCTGAAAAGTTTACAACAAAACAACTGTCACAGTGGCATGACATACAAAATGGGATCTTGTGGGAAGCGGGATGTACGTCTGAGCATAACAAAACGGCGACCATCATTCAAAGTATTTTTCATCACCACCACCGGAATATGTTTTACCTATTTCATTACAGCACGTCCTCTAAAACGTTAAAACATCGACACGGATGAGCTCATCATTGAGGAGCAGAAACATGAGATTACTTACTATGAAGTTCGTATCTTTAATTGTTGAAATAAAATCTGCAGGGACTGGCTAGCTGTTTTGGTATCAGCTCAACTAGCATGTCACGATGCTGTTTGACACAGCACTTGTCTGGTATGCTGACAACAAAGTTTCTTTTAATAGTGCTGTGATTTTTAGACGCCAATTCTCAATGTATTTTTTTTACATGGGAAAAATGAGGTTGGTCCCCGAGACGCATCGATAGTGAAATGACTGCGTCTGTTCAGATTTTAATGCTTCAGGGACAGGACGCGTACCTAGCAACATCACTGATACTGTGTGTGTCTTTCCAAACTACGTGATTAAGTCTGATGTTGCTACAACCCAAAACATCTCACACTTGCAACATTTCCTCGAATACCATGCGTTGATGTTAAAAGCCTAATTTATTAACAATGAAAATACAATTCATAAAAATGAAATTGTTTCATTAAGGCCTTTTTCTTTAGTTGGGTGGAGGATTTTAGGAAAGATTAAAGTTTATTTAAATTACTACTGAAAAGACATAGCACCATGCTGCTCTGATTAATTACGGAAAAGCAAACTGATGTTATTGATCAGTCGGTGCCTGCTGGGCTGAATCAGACAGAGTCAAATGCATCTCACAATGTGATCACTTGGCTAAACAATTACTTCATAGCTATATCAGTCTGCTCCTTTGTGTGGAGGTTGTATTTAATACAAGTGTCAGAACTAATGGCTAAGTAATCTTTCAGGCAAGACCACGTGATATAGTTACTTCCACTAAAGGCAGGCTCTTAAAATAGGGAGGCTTGCTGCTAAAAATATAGATTTTTTTTTAACTGGAAGTCTCCTTCCACCCCAAGCTTTAGAAGGTGGTTTACTGAGATGATCTCCATAGCTAGGATGTGGACGACTTACAGGACTTTAAGGAAATTTGGAAGCATTTTTTGACATCATTAGATGAAAATTAAGAAAGTCATGATTGACTCTTGAAAGTCCCTTGTCTTTTGTTTGTTTTTATTGGGTTGTTTTTTGTAGTTGTTTTGTTTCTCTGCTGTTTTCTTTAGTTTAGTTTCCGTCCCTCTCTCTTTTTTCCCCTTTTCTTTGTTTTGTATATGTATGTAGGTATGTCTGTTAAAAGCTTGAATAAAAATAATGGAAAAAAAAGTATAAATTTTTCACCTACAAACTCATTGGACTTTAAAGCACAAAGGTGAACATTTTGCTGCCATTGTAGAACACTTAAGCACATGCACACATATGTGCAGACAGAGGTCTTCCATGGTACAATGGTGGCCCGAAGGGCCACATCCATTATTTTTCAGTGTGACTGTGAGTGCTCTTTTGTCACTTTGCACAATAGACACTCTGAAGGGTGCACAAGCAACTTTGTGGTGTATTTTACCATGGATTTTGAAGACTTCTTTTATATACTCCGCATAATGATTTCATTCCTCTGATTGTGTATGTGCACACCATTGTGATTTTTCCAGTTTGACTTCTTGCTTGAAACCTTCTCAAGTCACCATCAGCGGCTCCCCATGGACCCAGTAAAGGCCCTCCCTGCCTACACATTCGAAAAGAGACATTGGAAAAACGAGGAAATGACCCATGCTTAGCCACACAACATGCTAGCTATGCTCAAACAATCAGCAAAGCATTAGTAGGACTGGTGAATAGAACCATCATGGCTGCCAAGTCCTGGGGAGCCAGTGATCTGCCTATGGGCTTTATGGAAATTGGAGGTCCTGCAGAGCTGCTGAAGGCCTGAGTGGAGGTCAGAAAAAGGGTTATCTCAGAAAATCATCTGAGCTGAGGTGTAAGTGTCTTTGTGCTACACTTCTTTCCTTTTCTGTCTTTTTACCCTCATAGTTTCCTCCTAGATCATCATGTGTTACCTTTGTCTTGTTTATTGAATAAGTAACTCTCATGCTCACATGTTGAATGAAGTAATTACTATTTCAGTTGTTTTGCATATTCAGATTATTTGTCACATAATAACTAGTGAATTTCCAATAATCAGCTATAATTAAACCAACATTTTGCTTTTAGGCAACATTTTGGCAACAATGTGCAGCCATCCAATAACCTGATGACTCCTTCTTATTGTCATTAGGGTTCTGAAACGGATAGCATGGAGCTCACAAACATTAAAGCAGAGCCAAACTTGCAGTTTGGGACTTCTGTTTCTGCATTCTGGCAATGAGAGTAACTATATCCTCACTATTAATCACTTAAAAAAAAGAGAGAGAAAAAAAGGTAAATCCTTCCTTTAAATGCCAACTTTGTTTTTCAGCTTCAGAATCTTGCATAATCTTGGAGGCTTTTTAAATTTTTTCCCCTAAAGGCTCTGGCCAACTCCCAAATTCTGCAGCTCACTCTGTTTCTGTTGCTGTAGTTGCTCACTTCTTCACCTCTCTAAACCAGTAATTGTTTTTTTTTAAAAGTGAAACTAATGTGACAGTGCAGGAGTTTTTATTACTGAAAGATAGATTTAATATGGCTATACTTTAACATGGAGACAGATGGGCCTTGTGAGTCCTTGATTGGGAAAAAATGATAATGAACATTTTTTAATTGTAAAAAATTGCAAGTTAAAAAGATTTGGGAAATTAAAAATGTGAAGATTTTTTAAATTTAGATATTTGCAAACAAATTAAAGTTGCTTTGCAATAAACTGGACCTGCCAATGTACTGTTGGGATTCTCTGTGTGTGTGGTACATGTTCATAGAATTAATGTTCATTTTTACCTCCCTTTTTATTTGATTCTTCCTTTGCATTCCTTCCTTTTTATTCTCCTGTTTTTTTTTCCCATTTTTTTAAATGATTTTCCTGTACAGTTTTATTTTGAAGCAGATCACCTGGATTTACAGTGAAATAAACTGACAGAGGCAGACAGACAGAAGTACAGTGGGAGTCAGAGAGGGCTAAGTGGCCTTTCGTTACCCCTAGGGTGTGCTCCGTTGCTGTCCATGGGTGCTCTTTGTCCACAGCTTTTATGATTAGAGCGTTTGAGTTGACAATTCACTTAAGACCTTCATTCTTTCTCTCTCCAGCTCCGTCTTTCTCTCACAAGACACCCTCTTTCCTCCATCCGCTATCCCCCTGCTCTTTCACACACTCTCTCAGGGTATATTACCTGTTCATGTAATGCAGTTAAGCTCTGCTAGAAGCCTTTCCTTGTAATACCACTTAATTCCCCATGTGGCAGCTGAGGTAAATGCAGGAGAGACAGAGGGGGGAGAGAGTGGTGACCAGCGATTGTGGAGGAGAAAAGTGAGACAGGGAATGAACAAGGAGAGGAGTAGTGGTGAGATGAGATGGGAGAGAAGGAATGGGAAAGGTACCATCTCTGCCACTGCAGCACGGCGGGCCCTAGTCATCAACCCACTGTGATATTGGCTCTGATTGCAGAAGACCAGTGTGTCTCTGCCTGAGAGTCTCATGTAAAATAAGGGACATTTTGTAAAGGCGATAGATAAGTGAGGCTTGGTGAAGGAGGCACCACTTGGATTAATCGCAAATGTTGAGTTTCCTGCTGGGAAAATGTAATGCAGTTCCGCTTAATGCCAGGTTACTCTGTACCAGGTTTCAAACCCGACTTTAGTGTCAGTCTTGTGACATAATATCAGGGAAGCTATATAACATGGCATACAACTTAAACTCTAGTAGTTAAAAGGCGTGTCAGTTTTGCATCAAGTCTGGTATGAAACTGCCTCACTGATACTGCAGCTCTACAAGTAAGAAGTAATAACTAAAAATCAACTAAAAATCAATGTTTTCTGTTTTTATTTAGATATTTTCTGGATTTAATTTTTTTCAATTTTATCAAACATATATATTTTCATTTTTTAATGTAGTTTTTCTTTATTTATATGATGTCATGGTTTTAGAACAGTTTAATAATCTGTTCATTATTTAGTCATGAAAAGTGTAAATTGATTTGCTCCATCCCATCTGCTCTAATAATAATCGGCTTTAAATATCTGTTGAACAGTAAAATGCAGAAAAAACAAATTGATACTTGAAATAAAATAAATAAATAAATAACTGTCTTGCTTTTGTTTCTTCACTTTAACCCTCTCACCCTATAGCTGCCACTAGCCTGCTAGAGATAGGAAAAGACAAGAGAGATGAAGGAAAGGTATTAGAGAGTAAGTAGGAGAGAAGAAAAAATAACAAAGTGACAGGAAAAAAAACTAAGGAAGGAGAAGAGTATAAAGACAAGAAAGAGGATAAGGAGAGGTTGACATTGCTCCTGGGTTAGTGCTATAAAACGGAGTGCTAAAATCATTTCAGCTCAGATAAAGCTCTGGCCACTGCCGTGCTGCCCCGGGATATCTGCCCTGCTCATCTGCCTCTCCAATGAAATGCCTGCACACGGGAGCCTTCGGGCACCCCATCACACACACTCACACATGTGAAAATACACAAAGACTAACTCCTTGGAAATAGAGGCGCTGCTGTTTCCCATGTGTACACATTTGCTGGCCTCTCATGGCAAGTTAGTTGAACTCCAGTTTGTTTTAACTGAGAGAGCACAACTGACAGTATGCCCTGGGGAGCAGCCCTTCCTCTTATAAACTTACTAAATTAGCACTTTGTAATCCTGGTCACCCCTGCTTGCACAACTTTGAATCATCCCAACCTCTAGCTCTCAAACTCACCATCCTGAGCTATCCAACTCTGATCTTTTCATAAGCCAGCCATCATCCTACCCCCAACACAAGGCTCAGCTCAAAAGTTCAGCCTCATTATTTCTTCAAAAAGTTTCAGATCATTTTAAAATTCATACGGTCACATCATCATGGGGTTTGACTTGGCCTGTTATTATGTCATATTCTAGAGGTTTTTTTTTTTAGATTCAGTAGAAAATCAATTAGGGATGCACAATATTGAATTTTTTGGCCGATATCCGATATTTTACAACTCACCTGGCCAATAACCAATACCAATATCCTTTTGATTTATTTAAAAAAACAAAAAAAACAAAAAAACAGCTTCTCATCTGAACATGCAAGACAGAATATATGATTAATGATTAAATCATTCCGACTTGATATTGGCCATTCATGGGCTGGAGTTACAGGTTCCTGTTGATCACCAGACATATTAGCAAATGCTAAGTAGTAGGGAACCACTTGGCTCATTTTCAATCTCCAAGGTGTAAATCTGGAATATGGAACAAATGCCTGTAGACCAGTTGTTGCATCAAAAACTATGTCCTAAGATGCTTAAAGGTACAACAGTGTGATCAAACAGTTGACTGAATGGGTAATTTGATAGAAAACCTTTTAGGATGTAGGTTTCTGCAGGATGTTTGGTTCGTGGGACAAGCACACTTTTGTTTAGCCAAAGAAGCAGGACTCAGCACTGCAGCCAGTTATCCAGGAGAGGGATATTTTGATTAAATATGTTGCTGCAATCCATAAATTTAGCCAAGTAGTTTTTAATAATTAACCTTAAACATCAGATTTTTAATACCTTTTCCACATGATGGTTGTGTCTGTGGTGGCAATCTTTCCAACCTCCAACTACAGACTTTTCTGCCTGTTAAATATAACTGTAAATGATCTGATTCAAGAGATCGGGACAAAGCATATTGATAATCTATAAGAAGGATTGATAACACTGTGTCACTGCTGAGCCAGATCAGATGTAAAATTATAATTTTACACTGTTTGCAATAAAATCCTGCCTGTCCCAAAGGTGTGATTCAACAAGCTTACACTAGCGATCTTCTCTGTTATATATGTCATCCATAAAAGCCAAATCATATACAGTTTTTGGTCATTTATGGCAGCAGCTCTTTCGATACCCATACAGTGACGGATAAATGTGACTTCCAGTTTGTAACAACACGCTGTGATAATTGGCAATAATGTTAGTAATGTCTTAAGTTTTTACTTTCAGAACTACTGTCACCAATCACAACTCGGCAAAACATAAATGAATAAATAATCCATGATCAAATTGACAATCTGACCCTCAAAGCTGTCAAAGCGAAACAAATGTGACTCCTTCATGTCCCCCCCCCCCTCAGCCTTCCCTTTGGTCCTTGTAATCTCTCCTCTATATTATTTCTTTGTCCCTCTCCTCCCCTTTTCTTTCAGCACCTCTTCACCGAGATAGAAAATCTGTATCTCATGTTTAAAGCATCCATGCAGTCGCTGGGCAGACTCCTTTGATGCTTTCCTGCCTATTCTCTTCCCCCATCTGAATCTTTTGTCTCTGAATTTTGCAGTTTCAGTCGTTCGCAGCTTCTTCACTCTGTTTATTCCTACACTGATGAACTCCTAAAAGCACAACACACTTTGGGTGCACATGCTTTCAACCCAATTTATACACACTCCTATCATTCCATCATCCTGCAAGTCCAATGCAAACAAGTGGTTGACAGAATCAGAGGGTTGTGTGGCCAAAAAATAAAACAAACAAAGTCTGCAAAAAATTAACTGAAAATAAACAGAAAACATGAGCAAAAGCAATAAAAATGGATACACATATTATACAACTGGCAATATATTTTGCCTTAAGAGATAATACCCTTAAGGACCACACACGTTTCCTCAGTTGTCATGAAAATAGATTGTGTTCCAATTTCCATTTCAGTTCTCATAAATTAACGATTTCTATTTATGTTTGTTGTGAAAGCGAATTAGGCCTTTGTCAGAAAAGTTACCATCAAATGTGCAGTAGTTTCCAGCTGTCACAGTAAACTATGAAACACATTTCCATGCACGCTTTCCTTTCTGTGCTACATTTTGCAAACATTTAAATTTGTCACAGAAGGGATGGCTCTGTTACATGATGTCCATAGTGTATAGACTCCCCAGCATAGACTGTATAAAAAACAATGAACATAACCCAACATTATTGTCACCTACTGATTTGTTGACTGCTGATTTGAAGCCGTGATTTTTCCATTTGTTAGCTTCCCAGGTGTTTTGAAGCAGAGCTCAGAATTCTTTTTTCTCTTTTCTCTTGAATGTTGAAATTTGGTCTCCAGTAAAATCCTTAAGTGAAATGCAGCCAAATCTGTGTCCTTTAACATATCAAACAATACTGATTATTATATATCATATGATGCAGCTTAGTTTGCGTGTTTTGCTCCCACTGCATCTGATCCATCTGATTTTGAGTTTGTTTTTTGTTCTTTTTTAACCTTTTGAGTCGGTTTTTATGTAGCACTATGATTAAGCAAGCAGTGCTTGGAGATCATCAGTAATAGTCTGTAGTCAGTGAGATAACTGCAAGAACATTGACTGTCAAGTTTCATACACACACATCCCTTTTTCTCTGTACATTTTGCTGAAGGTAAAAACAAACAAGAGAAAAAAACTATTTTATAACAGTATAAATATTAGAATAATATTGTTGTGGCTGCGTCTAAAGGGGAAAAACTGATGAGTGAAGAAGTTGCAAACCAGGGACAATCAACCAGCTAACACAGCTTTGGGTTGGAGTTGAGATGTGTTCTCTCACCCTTCATGATTTGATTTATATGAAGATTGGGCTTGTTTGAGAGGACATTCTTGATTTTGTTGAAATAGGATAAATCCTTTTTTTTTTTTTTGTCTTAAAGAACGGATTTCACATAAGTTGACATGAAAATAATTCAGTTATAACTTGTGTTTTTGGTAATATTAAAATCATAGGATACTGACTGACCATACTGACATGTTCTATTTAGATGGATCTTAAATTTGACCTGAAGACGGCACAGATGGAAAGGAAAATTAATCAGCTGATTATTATTATTATTATTGGCTTTACTGAATGATGAAGCAAATTATGTGCATTGATTACTCTTGGTAATGTTATACTGTTTCTCAGTTTCAATCTAGTTCATATATATATAGTTTTTATCATTTTTCATAATCCAAGAAACAAAAACCTTTCATCAGCTGTTTCAGTCTTAACCGATGTATTGATCTCCGTTCCTTAACCTCCTTCCTGTTGTCATTGTCCAAGCATTTTTCTTTGTCTTTCCTTGTCTTCTTCCATCTTCTCTCACTTCCCTCTAATTGCTAATATACATCAACATTCAAGCAACTAGATAGCTCGGTGCAGGTGACACCCTGTAATTTGACATCCTTGCCTTTCACCAACAACGTAGAGAGATGCAATCTGTGGCAATCTACATCGTGTGTGTATGTGTGTGTGTTTGTGTCTGTGTGAGGCATAATCTGGGGTTGTCACATGACCCTGTGCCACCTTATGCCAATCAATGAGTGAAGCTCTGCAAAGCTCTTTTCCGCCAGCTAAACCCCACACCTCTGTGCTGATGTCTATTAGCTGTACATCAGACCCCCCTCTCTGTTTCTGTCTCCTCCTGTCTTTCTCCTCATTTCATTCCCCTCCATCTCATTCAATTTTTCTTCTCTCTATAATTCTGCGCTGCTGTATTTCTCTCTCACTCCTCCTTCTCTTTCTGTCTCCACACTTCATTCGACGCTCCTCCTGTAACCATCACTTCCCTTATTTTCTGTTTCTCAGAATACTCACTCTGTTCTGAAAATAGTTGCACACCAGATGTAATTTCATCAAGTGTGCACTCTCTACCTCTACTTATTGTCCACAAGAAGTGCATGGCATGATGGGATAGATGTGGAAGGAGGCCTATTCATGACGTCGTTGTCAAACTATGGGCTTTTGCTTTCACTTCACCAAAAGCACATTGTTACATTAACTCAGCAGTCGAGTTAGAATGAAAAATCTAATAAAAAACACACTGCATCCAGCAGTGAACTTGCTTGGTCCAACTGTAGAGCAGGACTGGAAACAAAACAAACCTTTAACTTGGTAAAAAAAAAAAAAGAAAGAAAAAAAGTTGATTTAAATTTTAGTATTTGAATTCAATATGAATACTGAATGCACAGCACTTTTCTGGTTTCATAAACATTATAAAATATTGACTTGGTTGTCATATTCTGCTCCTTTCCTTAATAATTGAAAGCCTGCTGCTTTTGTGATATGTCTTTGGTCATTTTAGAGGGATTTTCTGGCTCTTGTTTTGAGCAGGCATGAATTAAGCATTGAGCAATGTCCTCCATAAAGAACATTCTCTTCTTTAATTCTGTTGACTTCTTTCTGTACCACTGCTTAAGCACTGGATACTGGTTTGGCAGTTGTTTTTCAGTGAATATTTTACCACAAACAATTCAGCCAGCTCATTCTTAATGATAGCAGCCCATACCCCTTCTTTATCTTGCTGACACGTAACTGGAAATGTTTACCTGTATTAACCATGCGTTAATTTATTTAATTTTACATCTAAACTAACCATGTATGATAATGCTAACCATAACCATGGAATTTTTAACTTTTAATGAGTTGTGAGTGAGTGCAAAAAAAGAAAAGTCAAGAGACTGGGAGAATTGTTTGGGATTGATCTTCATTTCGGGTTCTGTAGTGTGGGAGACAAAGGATGACACCTCGACTCAATCCCTCCTACTTCTTTATAAGCATTTGTGACCAGATTGTATGTTGACAAAGAATATTGATATTATCATCATTAAAGAGACACTATACAACTTATGCTATTTTCTTAGTGACGCGCCCCCTATCGACGGCTAATTCAGCATCCATCTTGCATCCTACCTGTACTGTGAGCTCTCTCCAGACAGTCTTTTCTCGACTCTTGTCTTATCTGTTGCTCTTCTTTGGCTCGCCTAAGTTTCCTCTCTTCCTCTGATAATGTATTTTAGTGTTTCTTTGCTGAATCTGCTGGTGTGCATTCAACACGGCCAGTTTGTTTACATTCGCTTGCTAGCGTGTAACGCTAAGCAAAACTCAGTAGGCGGGATCCCGGATGTGAAAGTTCTATAGTGCGGTCAGTATAGACCAATCCGGCCAAATGCCTGAAGTAAGCCACCCACCATTTTTGCGGTGGCATTTGGGGCCAGTCAGACTTAATTGTGAAGAGAATCTTCTCATTTTCTTTACGATGTCAAGGAAATTTGGGAAGATTTGCGCAGTTTCTCTGACAGCAGTGGAAAACTTCTGAATGTGAAGAACCTTTTAATTCATGAAGATTGCCCCTGTCTGAGACCTCTCAGTTCACACAGATTCCGTGCAGAAGACGGAGACGTTCGACAGAAGTGGGTCAAGAATATGAACAGAAAGGATCCCCCCCCCCAACAACAACAGCACGCCAAGTTTCAGTTAAAGGTGTAAATCCAACACTAAATTACGTTTCCAGGCTTCTGTCAAGGTTGACACAGCGCAACAAGTCATGTTTATTATGCTAGTTATTTCTAGTGGACTAAGAAATGCAGGGCAGCCTTGTTGATGAGAGTAAATGTCTAATTTGGGCGATATTGTGAAGTGTTACCAAGCGTAGACCTACAACACAAGAAAAAAAAAACATTTGGACTTTAGTTCTAACCTCATAGTTGTAAAGTTGTGCTTTATGCTGGGTTGAGTTATGGAGAAATTCTACTGTTACACTTTGAATGATCCGGTGGTAATATTGGCCTTGGACCCTTGAAGGGATACCATGTAACTTTTGACCCAAATATTAGCCTAATGTGAGTAATGATGGATGATTTCTGGGGTCAGTATACAGTGCTTGACGCATGGCAGCGCTCCAAGGGGGCTGCCCTCTTTAGAAACTAGACATTGTAACTTTGCAGGAGCGGATCCGTCTCTCATGGGATCACATGACCTGCAGTGCTTTGCTTTTCGACTCGCCCTCTATAAACACAGAGGACTCTGCTTTGTGCTACTTTTTCCTCCTCTTCGATCGAAAGTTTGTCATGGCTGAGCGACGTAATAATGTGAAAACGGTGTCTGAGGAGGCCAGAAAGAGAAAGCTGGAAAGCTTCAGAAGAAAGACACGAGTAGACCTTGGCAAAGAAGAGTCTGGTGAAAGAGCTGTTTGGATGCAAAACCCACTCTCTGTTTGCCTCAGTATTATTAGACTGGTAAGTTAGCTCTTTACCTGTTGTGCAAACGTACCAAAATGTGATGTACTTTTTCACATCTTTCAGCCAGCGTTTAACACTGCTTTTCTAAAGGCAGATGGGAAGACACCCACCTGAAGAGAGTACTTTACCATGTCTAAAAGCTGGTGGATGTATTATCCAACAACTGCGCCAATGTAAAGAATGCATGGAAGTATGAGAGCTGTGGGAGCATAAATGGGGCTTTACACTCAAAGTCTACACAGGCTGGGATTCTTTTTACATAGGAAGTTAGTTTGGTTCTGTATATTACGCAGCACATGTAGACTGGGAAAGCTGGGGATCAAACCACCAACCTACTGATTGGAAGACCACCATCCATCTTCCCCACCTGCAAATGGTCAGGATTAGGCACAGTAAGGATTAATGCACATGGTTAGGGCTTTGTGTTATAAAATAGATTGTTAGAAAGTTAAAAAAAAATCTGTGTTAACCGTGTTTTTCTGTTCATGCATTGTGGGTCCTGTCATGTTACGTGAGCACTGCCTGACAGAAAACAACAACTTAGGGACTCCTTGTCTTCTCACAGTTTACAACCATGCATTGCAACATTACTACATATTAGACAGCTCTATTTACTAAATGTTTTCTGGTGAGACTGGGTTGTCATAGAAGTGCAAATTGGTTGCTCCTTTTCTCTGTCTATCAAGGTCTCTGGTCTATGATTTTACTCCAGCTGAGGTACTGTCCTTTGTAACATCTAACATTTGATCAGCTGATGAAGCATAAGAAAAGAGACATGCTGATGGACAAGTAGAGGACATAAAATGAGACATAGCGGCACATTTGTCTTGAAGCTTTTCAGCTTTACAACACGTTGTCAGACAGACAGGCAGGTGGAGAAACAAGCAAGACAGTTACAGGAGCAGTTAGACAGGCAGTCAACCCTGGCATTTTGTAGCAGATAAGTAAGCTATCAGAGGAGGGGGATAAATAGCAGAGTAAAGATTGGTCCCGGCCCCCTCAGAGAGGAGCGGGGGGCCACAATGCAGGCGTGGTGGGCAGATAGCCCCCTGCTCTCATTATACTCTGCCTAATCCAAAACGATGTTTACTCAGAGAGAGAGAGGGAGAGAAGGGCCATGCTTATCGAAGCGCTGCACAATCCTCCAAGCATGTGTGCAGGTGTATGTTTGCGTGCATGTGCGGACATGTGCTTGAGAGTGCGTGATAAAATGAGCCTATTCCAATGGAAAAAGGGATCAGGAGTGTCTCCAAGGCGGACTCTGTTGGCTAGAATGTCGATGCTTATCACACATTGCCTGGCTCTTCTGGTGAAAGGCGAATAGGCTATCTAAACTGCCTATTCACAGCTTGTGTATTTGCCATTCCAGCATGGCGGAATGATCATTTTGTAATTGCTATTAATTTTAACATGCTGCTATTAATAGTTCAAACTTCTATAAAGCCTTAACAAATCTGATTTATCAGGGGATAAAGGTTCTTAAAGGCCATAAAACCATTTTGCCTTTATTATTTATAAATGTTAGGAAATAAATAAGTAGTATTTGTTCTTTTTGTTCTTTATCACTTGACTTGAAGCTTTTCTGCATCCAAACATTTGACTGTATTTGGCACTTTATAGATTGCCAGATGACTCTTAAAGGGCTGAAGAGCCTCTGTAATCTTTGTGTTTTGACGTCTTTGCAGTCAGATTTTTGTTGCCGATTACACATTTTTCTTTACTATTAAATTACTCATGCTATTAAATTGTCTATTATAGTCTAAATGTTCTACAAACGCCTTTTTAAAAACATACTTTACACCAGGGCTACTCAATTACATGGGCCAGATTTTCAGACGAACAAATTCAACAGGGCCAGAAATTGTCTTTGGCCAGTAAGTGGCGTGTAAAAGCAAACATTTTATATGGTAAATGTCACACTTGTTTTAATTTAGTTGTCATTTATCGCTACATGTAGGCTATCACAGCATACAGTCTTGTACTATCCTAATACAGCTCCAGTTGTAAAATGCAATCAAATTGCAATTTTGCATCTTTTTTCCCTTTCAGAGTTTTTTTCCTCACTTCGTGGCTACTTTTAATTTTTGAATATCAGTATCCATTAATTCAAGTAACCAAAAACGTATGTCCACTATCTTTTATTTATGTCGAACCAAAAATAAATCCAAAACATCCATATTTTCATATTATGTTCATATTTTGCTGTGGAATCTCCAAAAAGAATGTGTGAGCAATAGTTAGGAGCAACAACGTGCTTATTCTCCTCCTCTTACCTGGGGTGGGAACTAATGTTTGTAATATTACTATTATATTTTATTTATTTATTTTTATTTATAAACTAAACACTAGCCCTCAAGCCCGACAAGTAAATCTCACTCTCAGTAACAGTGGCTGAAAGGCTAGCTGACACCTTTGCCGCATCCCCAAAAAAGGTCCGGACGGCATGCTCGATGTTTATTTTCTTGCCACAGTTGGCAGAATCTTAAGCTGGGCCATATGGAAGTTGGTTCTGGGCTGCATGTGGCCCTCGGGCCGCCAATTGAAGAGTCCTGCTTTACACTTACATTTTCACTTTGCAGGGGTATCAAACTCCTTTCCTCGAGGGCCGCTATCCTGCAGGTTTTTGTTGTTTCCTTGCTCTAACACGCCTGATTCAAATCAAATGGATCCAACAGCTTCTTGTCAACTTCTTCAAGATGACCCATTAATTTCAGTCAGGTGTATTGGTCTTTCTTTAGCAATAACCTTATAAATGTTGCAGAATAAAAAGGATACTAAGACTGCATAAATTGTTAAAAATGTAATACAATTATAAATGGATCATATCTAAACATAACATTATGATATAGAACATGTTTATACAAGTACATGTCTAAATGCAGAGGCAATTTCAGGCCGTTGAAACAAATATTTTCGTTCTTTATTATGTTGGCATATATGACTAGCTCTGTAAAACATGATGTTCCAATTTGATCTTAAATTAGATTTGAACAATCATAAATTAATCAATACAACCCCTATATCTAATTTCTAATACTAAACATGTACTCTGCCGTTGATGTGTGAAGCTTTTATTACCTCCGCCAAGGCGCAGAGTTTATGTTTTCACCGGCGTACGTTTGTCTGTCTGTCTGTTGGCAACTCAAAAAATAATAGATGGAGTTGGATGAAATTTTCAGGAAATCTCCGACATGGAATAAGGAACAACTGATTAGATTTTGGTGATGAATCAAGGAATTTTTAACATTAGAACCGCCAACATTCCAATACCCCCTAGAGCCACCAGAGAGAGTCATGCATCGATCCAGCTCCGGTAGAGGACACGTGCTTTCAGTGCAGCCAGTCACTGAAAAAACAATTACGGTGCATTACATCAGTGTGGCTGATTTGTCTGAAAAATTTATTTGTACCGGTCAGTTGTAGGGATGGGCATAATTAATCGACTATCAATTAATCGAGCGTTAAGAATTTAATCAATTACATTATTTCTTAATTGATTAAACTAATCCATCTTTAGACTGGTACTGAAGTTATATGTGAGCGCATATTTTCCAGTGTAACCATTGAATGAATCCCATTTAACTGCCACAAGAGTAGTTAATCTTGTAATAAAGATCTCAATGAGGAAACACGCTGTTTTTTCTACTTTCACTTCATTTTAATATAGGCTATAAATATTGAATTTTAATATAGAAATATTTATGGTTAATCGATAATTGATCATTAATTCTCCTGATAATCCATTAAGACAATTTAATCAAATGCCCATTCCTAGTCAGTTGTCACTAATAATGGCGATTGGTCAAAAGGACGGTAATAATTTTTTTAAACAGTCAACACAAGCAAAGCACACGGAGAACCGATCAGCTGAGATGCAGAGAAACGTGGTGGCAAAATGTAGAAGACAGTTGAGGAGGGCAAAGGTCCGAAAATTTCTGATGTTTTCAAATCGGCATCAGTAGCGACATAATGTGAGTTAACTGTTTATTAAATGAGTGATAGAGGAGCTGGAGCTGCAAACTTTTATCTAAACATAATATGATGAGCACTAGTTGAGATTCTCCATGGCCCTTTTTATATAGCTGTAATAATGATCTTGGCTACTTGTTGTCTAAACTTCATTCTGTTGTCGCCGTGGTTTGTTGCTGTTATATATCTCATCAGCCCAAACATAAAAGCTACTAGTTATTCCAACCTTGGATATACTGGGAGTAATATATGGGATTTTATTTGTATCATAGAGAAAATTTTATTTAATTTAATTTTATGTGCTGTGTTAAAGTGACAGGTGGCTATTTCAGCTAAAGTCTGTACACATCGGCTACTGTCCACATCTATCTTTGCCCAACTCAGAAACAGCTGTAAACTGAGCCAATGAGGAACATTTTATTAGTCCAGGTTAGGGGTGTCACGATTCTCCAAATCCTAGATTCGATTTAATTTTGATTTTAGGGTCCCGATTTGAATCTCGCTTTTTTTTGTTTTTTTTCTTACAGCACAGAGGCCTATACCAATTTCAGACTAGTTTAGTCTACGATCATTAGATTTATTCATTAAATTTTGTACAGTAAATCTTATTTCAGAAGATGGGCTATATATAAGTGATGCAATTTCTGTTCTTGTGTAATGTATCACATTAGGCACTAATGGTCAAATTTACAAAGAATATTTACAATATAAAGGTAACAATCTTGTTCTCAGTCAAGCTGAAAATAACAAAAACAAACAAAATAACAATGATAATTACAAAAATGTGAAGTCACACAGGGTGCCTGCCATCTAGTGACTCTTTTTCATTTCATTCAGCAGTGTGTGGACTACTCATAAAATAGACCCCCAAAACTTTTTCGGTAACGTCTTCATACATGGAAGGCAACACTTTAGTTGTAAAATGTGACCTCCTTTATCTGCACTTGCCATGGTGTCATAAACTGCAGGTTAGCTAACTAGTGGCGTTGGCTACAATATGCTGCGT
>JBBBVU010000017.1:21116095-21127143 GCA_037177055.1 Atherinosoma microstoma
CCAGTTATTTGAATTACTATTAAGAATTTTGTCTTTTCTTTAATGGAAGGGTATGAATAATTTTGTTTACGACTGTATCTGCTAAGATATGCAGCTCATCAGTATTGTCGCAGGAAAAAGTTTTCAGAAATCTATTGTGGAGCTAGAGCTATAAAAAAAACTGTATGACACCACATGAGAACATGTTAAAACAATAATAAAGGAGAAAACATTTACCCAACTTCAGACAGCTCAACATTGTAATGCACACTATTTCATAACCATATTTACAAATGCTAACACCCTTCCTAGGTACACAATAATTTCTATTTGTAACATGCTCACAAAAAAACACAGACCACATGCACACGGTTACGTGGTCTTATGAACTGTGTGCACACTGTCGTGGCTGGCTGGGGTAATCCCGGCCTCCACTAAAGTAGCCGTGTGAGAGGACAGATTGTCAGTTGATCATGGCCAGCTGAGAGCCTTATCCCTTATTGGATCGGCCATGGAGGAGGCTTAGGAATTATCTGAGGCCTCACTTAATGTGGAGACGGATCACCACCAGAGAGCTACAGAGCCTGAAAACATGCTGGGCCTGAGGGGAGAGCAATACACTGTGTGTATAAGAGAGTAACAGAGAGGTGTGTGAGCGTGTGTGTTTGTGTGCATCAATATATAGTTGTAAATGTGCGCACAGTAACATCACGGCCCACTTAACCCCGTCCCAACATTGCTCTCTCTCTCTCACTTCCTCTTCTTTGATATTTTTCTCTTTGCCATCCATTCCTCTGTCCTTCACTTCCTTCCCTCCTCTGAGACCTCTCATTCCCAAAACTCTTCTTTTGTTTCTATTCTTTTTCCTTGTCATTCCTCTCCATTTCTTCCCCAATCTATATATTACTTTCTGATCTGATTGTCTTTCTTTTATGCAATTTGTTCTGGCAATTTTTTTGTTTGACTTTTTTCTTTTTACATTTCTATTCTCTCTCTCCCTCATTTCTCTTAAAATTTCCTTCCACTGCTTTCACTCTTCTTTAAAACATCTCCTTATTCTTCTCTTTCCCTCCAGTGTTTACAGCACTCTCCATGCCCACATCTTCTTGATATCCCATCTTATTTATGCAGTGTATCTTTTTTATACAGCTGATTCTTGTTTGCTCTTTGTAGGAGACCTAACAGGTAAATGAAAAAAGCTGAACTTTACGTTGGCAAAGAAGAGGTGTAAAGGCAAGTATTGGGTAAACTGTCCTTCAGGAACCTGTCTGTCGTTTGCCACTTGGACCACATGAAGAATGCCTCAACTTTTTAAACATTTAAACAGTCTGAAAAGCAGCAGGAAATCTCAGCATAATGCTGTCTTTTGAATTAAAGTGTTTGGTCTGCTTTTAATTAAGTCTCAGTACTGAGAACAAAGTAACAGCCTCATGTCAAGTACATTTAGCTTAGCTTGGCTTAGCTACAGAGATAGTTTAACAGTGTGGATCCTCCTCAGATACTTGAAATAGACCTTTAGTTAATTCCATCATTGCTAATGGTGCTTTGGCCCTTACTTCAGCATTCCTCAGGCGTATAACGTGGACATGTGTTGGGTGAAGGATGCCAGGGTCACCAGGGTAAGTTTGTCAGCAAGCTGCTACCATAACCCAAACCTGGATAAGCAACAGGAAGAAAACTGAGAGAGATAAATCCATCCCCGTCCATGTGATTACTGACAGCTACTGAATCCAGATTAGTGCTGTGTTAAGTCTTAGCATGTCCAGGGGTCGGCTCCAGGTCATGAGGATGTACAAGGATAATGTCCAAGGATAATGTTGAGGACAGTGGAATTTTGGGTACTGGGTGGTTGCAGCCAAAAAATTCTGTCCCACCTCCAATACACTTTACGTGTTGTTGGTTTATATAACACATGGGTGAGGCTGGGGGTGAGGGATGTCTTTCATTCTTGTTTCAAGCACACTATAAGGAAAACTAGTGTCTCTCACAGTTTGTATTCATGTTGGAAACACCGTGGTGTAAGGGTAGGCTCAGGGCCTACCTTTTTTAGCTAAGCTTATAACTAATTTTTCTTTTCTTTTAAATGAATCGATTTTTACCTTTGACTTACTTATTGAATTTTGTATTTATTTATTTTATTCATTTACTTACTTTTTAAAAATATCTGCTGCCCGTTTATGTAGCCTGCCTATCTACTTTTATGATTGATGGTTTATATGAACTCTTTCATGTATATCTTTATATGTGTTGGTTTTATTTATTTCTACTGTTTTTAGATGTTTTGATCTTTGTTTTTATTTATTCCAGTCCAGTGTTTCCCTCATGGAGGTCCTCCACATCGGGAGCTATGCCTGCCTTGACTGTGTGGTCGTTGCCGTGGTGATTGTCTGGGTAGTCGGGGCCCTGCACTGCAACCCTATGGTTGTGGTGTGGACCTGGTCTGCCCTGATCATGGTGGTTCCCGTGGTGACGACCTCTGTGGTCATAGGTGGCTCTTGATGTGGATGGACCCCTAGGATATTGTTTCCTCACCTGGTTCATCGGTCCCAAGACGTATGTTCATTTATTATAGATTACTGTTATTTTTCTTTTAGTTGGAGGTAGTTTGCTTTAGAGGGGGTGGGGGATGGGGTTCTATGTCCATTTAGTTTGTGTGTATGTGTGAGAGAGTATGATTAGATGTGTGTGTGTGTGTGTGTGTGTGTGTGTGTGTGTGCGTGTGCGTGTGATTTGGTTTGTTTTGTGATAAACTTGGGTTTGTGATTGTTTGTGTTTTTAAAATGCAAAAACTGTTGTTTTTATTATGAAAAGCACTTGGCTTTTGTACAGAAAACTAAAAAAAAAAGAAAAAAGAAAGAAAGCAAGCAAATATTCTTACTGTGAACGTGTAAGAAACACACTAAGCCATCACTGAATGACACATCTATATTTTTAAAGGTATTTTTTTGATGAAAGAAACTTTTTAACATGTCACAGGTTGAAACGATCCCAAAATGAGCAGCAGTAAATCAGATGTGAGCTAACAATGGTTCTGGCACATAATCCCACAGCCTCACATATGGTTTTCAGGATAATACTGTTGACAAGGTTTAGATCCTGGGCCCTAAAACTATATTAAGCAGATACCCAAATGCACACACTCACAACTACATTGTTTCTTTTCCTCATCTAGTAATTGAAGGTGAGAAATAATTTCATTATCCTCAGTAAGAGTAATCTGCTCTTGGCTTCTGATCCCTTCATTTCCTACAGTGCACCTCGACCTGGGAGGCTCGCGCACGCACACACAAACACACACAAGCAGGCGCCACATACAAAGTTCTTATCACCCTGGGCTATTAATGTTATTGGAGTTGGGATTAACCATCAGATTCACATATGCTTTACAGAGCTTTATTACTTAAAGCACTCTTTCTCTCTCTGTCACACATGTTTACTCACTCTTGCACACACTTTGGCACTTAGATTTGCTAAAAGAAAAATTAATCCTGTACTAGGACAGAAATGGGCCCTTAGTGGAGACCGTGTAAACATGAAAAGCACTTTACATTATTGTTACTGAAATAAAATGAATCCCAGGCTGCGGTGTTGGCCGTTACTCTTTTTCTTTATATGACAATAACAGATGGTCTTGCTGTGTCTTTTTGTGACATGTATTTTGCAGAAATGCCTCAAGGAATGCGTACATACCTGAGAGAACCACTGTTCTAAAGCTTTCCATGTACATCTTTAGGATGAGATTATGTTACTTGTGCTTGCACACATCATCAGAAGTCAACAGCAGCATTGAAACCTTATTTCTTTTTTCTTCTGCTTGTGTTGTTGAATGGTGGGAAATACCCAGTTTAATGTAACATTACCACCCTCTACTGTTCATCTGCTCAAGATGTTTTGGGTGACCCCTCATGTCAAGTGTCATCTTTTGACATAAAGGGGTGAGCTGCACTGTCATTTCTCATTGATAAAGTGTGTGTTCTGATGCCGTCATGTTTTATTTGAACACACAATCAAAAGGCAAAGGGTAAATCTTAAAGATTATGCAGCTTCAGATGAATGTAAATACCAAAAGCCTATGTAAAAATCAAACCACACTGAGCCTTGCTATGACCTTCTTGAAGCTTCTTTTTTATTAAAGTAGTTCCCATGTAATGCTGCAATAAATGTTCTTTAGGTTGAACATTGTCACCCAGAAAACAATTTACTTTTGCTTTTTGATCAGTCTATAGAAATTTTAGGCCAATTTAGGGTGACGTTTGGTGGTGAAATACTTCCTTATAGAATTGCTGGGGCTGATTATCTGTTAATATAAGAGCTTTCAGATCCAGTACTTCCTGAACTACTCATTAACTTATAAGGGTTACTACCAACATGATTTAACGCACGTTAACAACATTTCCTTTTGATGCAATTTCAATAATATTTTTGGCTTGTGTGAAATTTCTTCTTGTGTTAATTTTAGGATTAGTGTGGACTTCAAAACTAGTATTCTGGGCATAATATTGGAGCTCGGAGATAGACAGGTTCAGGAGGCCAGAAGGTATTGAAAGAAGACAAACACATTGATGGATTTGAACTTTGTGTGTTTTTTTTTTAAAGCAGAAAAAACAGAATATCAGCAGCCTTCACCTTCACACCCAGAAAATGTCACATAAAATGAAACATTTATAAACATAACAAATAAACAACTGGAGATATGGCCCAGCGTTGGTTCATACGAGTACTATTCTAACACATGCGCCAATTGATGATATGAAGTTTTCCATACTGTGCGAGAAGCTCTTTGATGAAGAGGAACAACAGATGAAATTTAAAATGTCACCGTGGTTAAGCCTTACATGTCTTGAGACTCTCCAGAAACATAGTTTAGATACTTAGGATGACATTGTATTTGTATATGTGTGTGCGTGTTTGTGCGTGTGTGTCCTGTCAAGCCAAGCTGTAGAGAGCATGTTTTTTTTTTTCTAATGGGGAAAAGGAATATTTGGACATTTTATC
The DNA here is from genome assembly GCA_037177055.1 of Atherinosoma microstoma. Classification (NCBI taxonomy): domain Eukaryota; kingdom Metazoa; phylum Chordata; class Actinopteri; order Atheriniformes; family Atherinidae; genus Atherinosoma; species Atherinosoma microstoma. The sequence continues at coordinate 21,121,070 of JBBBVU010000017.1, forward strand.
AATAGGCATTATTAAATCCTGCTTGCTTGAGCTAATCTTGGCGAACCGGAGCGAGGGGAAAGAGAGTTAGAAATGGAGTGAATAAGAGAGATAGACACAGAGAAGGAGAGCGAGAAAGCAGTGATGTCTGCCCCATGAGGTGATGAGAGACCGCCTGTAAGCCGCTTATTATATCGACTACCACCTTTTCTCTCTCATCCTTTCACCCTCCCCAGTTTTCTCTCGTTACCTCGCTCATTTGTCTGTCTCCCTCGCTTGCTTGCTTTCTCCAACTCATTCTATATCCCCTCATTCTTTTTTTTTTCCCCTAAAAAAAACTCTTGGATGTATAACACACACAGATGCACATGCACACACAAACACACACAGACAGCGCCAAGGCGAACCTCCTCGTTCAAAGCCAGAAGCAAAAAGCTGAAGTTTTATTTAAATGACTGTTTACTTCTTCTGCTGCCAAGATGTGTGTATTTGTCTCTGGCCGCACGTGTGTGTGTGTGCAAAGAAAGAGGGGAAATAGTTCGGAGCATGCAAGTGTGTGTGTCTTAGTGTGTGTTACATGCACGACAGAAGGAGAAGGGCTGACAGTAGGTGATAAGCCAGACAGGCCTGCACGCTGTGATTATCACCCACCGGACCCCCTGTCTCTCATACACACACTCCGTTTCTCACACACTTGCATACACAATGGCCAATGAGAGAGAGTGTTGCAGGGATTTAGGATAGACAGACGGACTGACAAACAGACAGAAGCCTTGGATCACAGGCAAGGTGGAAACCACAAGAGAAGCAAATGAACACAGACTAGAAAATACAAAGCTTCCCATTATGTTCCACTGAACGCTCATTGTGTTTATTTTGGGTTTTATATCAATATTAATGTCTTCTGATGTTTAGACACCGAGATCAAAGAATGTCGTCACAGCAGAGATGCTCAGTTTATGCTTGTAAATAAAAGTCTGTCGCTGACATGTAACTTCAGGCAGGCATTTTTAGTGACTGACTTTCTTTTGATCTTTTTGATTTAGGTGTGTGGCCGTCTGAGGAGGTGATGGCACATTACTGTCTGCAGAAACGTCACATGTTCAAGTGAGTTATACCCTTCTCTTAATATCTTCACTCCATTATGAAAAGATTTAACCATATCATAAAATACCAACAACTATGATTATTTGCACAGATCAGGATGTAGAATACTTTTTTTTTTTTAAACTAGTTAGATGCAATTACATATTGTGCATTTGTGCATTTGTTAGTGTAAGCATTTACAACAGTTTGAACAGATTTTTAATCTTCTCACTCTTCTGATTCATTTCAGGAAGTTGCCGAATTATTACAAATAAAGGGACCTAAGCTAATTCCCGTCCTAGATAAAGTTAAGGATATAATTAAAACAAATTGGTGGCAGCATTTTTAATAAACAATAAAATATTCACACATTTTCTGCCAGAAAAAGTCCTCTAATTTGAATGCGAGTGGGACCTGCACGATCCAGCTTTCTGCACCGTGCTGTGTTGTTCTGTGCTGCTCTTTTCCCTGGCTCTTGTCTGCTGAGCATCGGCCTGCCCTGTGGCACGGGGCTGAAAAGCACCCAGGCACTTTTGATTTCCACTCAAGGTGGAACGTCACCCTTTGATTTCCTGTTTTAACATTCAAGAGGCGGGAGGCGAGGAAGAGAGGGTTATTGATCAGAGCAGCGTAGTGAAGGTCAGCGTGAGAGGGAGAGAGCCAGGGAGAGTTGAAAGAGGACAGGGGTGGAGATGGAGGGGTTGAGGAGATGAAAAGAGGAAGAGGATGGAGAGAGGGGTTGAATGAGCATGTGTGCTACAGGACTGTGTGTGTGTGTGTGTGTCTTGCTCAGATTTCCTGCTGATTGAGCTTGTGCTTCTCAATGTTCAGTATTCAGCTTTCAAGTTGATGGTTGAATTGATATTTTTTACCCTGCTGTGTTTACTGTTTGTGTATGTGCTTGTATTTCCAGGTTAGTATGTGTGCAGCAGTGTGTATCTACTGTACAGTACGTGTGTGTTTGTACAAAACTGCTAGTTTTGGCTCAGCAAAGTGAATCTGACCTCCACGTTCCTCTCTCTTCCTCTCTGTCTCTCAGGGGTGCAGTGTGTGAATTAGGAGGAGGTATGACTTGTCTTGGCGGGCTCATGGTAAGTGAGACACACACACACAGATTCCTGCAGGAGAAGTGGCTTGACTTGTCTGATGAAACTAACCCTCAGCGATCAATACACACACAGCATGGCCTCACAGTGTCCATACCTATTCAAACACTATCCTTTACCTCATCTGTCAGGGTGTGTGTTTGTATTTACCTTCATGAGTTTGTGCATGCAAAGTCCTTGCTTTAATAGTAAAAACACTTAAAGGGGTTCAAAATGAGATTTTGTTCCACACGCACACAAAAAATACAAAACAAAAACAAAACTTTTATATTGGCCTATCACAAAAACTACAGCATATTTGCACAGTGATGCTTCTCGCTATTAGTGCAATCAATTCTAAGTACATCAATTACATCAGGGGTGTCCAGCACTGGTCCTTGAGGGCCACAATCCTGCAGGTTTTCGATGTCTCCCTGCTCCAACACACCTGACTCAAATGAATGAGTCATTGTGGAGAAGTTCATCCGCTGTTGTATCCTTTTCATTTGAGTCAGGTGTGTTGGAGCAGAGTGCCATTGGAAAACCTGCAGGACTGCGGCCCTCGAGAACTAACTTTGGACACCTCTGATTTACATAGAACAGATACTTGTAGATGTGTGGAAGGATCTCATAGTTGTTTATAATAGGGCAAGCACACACACAATCACCTTACACCCAAGTAGCGACGCATCATGGACAAATATGTTCTTAATCACCCAGCCGAACACAAAGGATTAAAATAACCATCAGTTTAATGAAATCAGTTCTCACAACCCTGGAAAAATGAGCAGTGCTCTGAGATACTGGGCTGTGTTTACTGACAGATCAGCTCCAATGAAGTAAGTTAATTTGAATAGAAGCAATCTGCTTAGATGTGAAATCATAAATGCACATGAAAGATGTTAAATATTTCAGTCACCTTCCAGTTGTGAACTAAACACTGTTAAATTGTGCAATTACTTAGATTCACATGATTGCTCTGTCCTACCTGCTGAGGACATAGGTGCAGCATGAGCGAGAGATTGTAGTGTATCCATGCATCTGTTAATAAGTTTGCAGAAGTACCACATGAATGATGAGGTGCATTCTGATGGTGACCCTGAGCACCCTATCACTGTGGATCTGCACAAAATGAATCAACTGGGAGTCTACTGATCAATTATTCCTACAACATTGGTTTTCTGAGTAGGGCCACAGCCCTGAAAATCTTCACAGTTTCTGGCTCTTCACAAAATGAATTTATGTAGTGTTACTCCAGTACAAGCACATATAGTCTGTTACATCTGCAATACAAGATGGTTAACTAGACCCTTCACTCCACTGAGCACAGATCGGATTCTCTGAGCTGAATATTGCTTAAAGTGACTTCCAGCTGCTGTGGTGCTGGAATAAACTCTTAACAAAAAATCCATAGTTTTATTGCTCTCATCATTCCTTTATTATTTAAGTAGACAACACATGTTCTGCAAATTGACCAGGGAAGACACATTTCTGTGATGAAGGTAGAACAGCTAGCTATCCTGAACAGAAAATCTTTGAAAAACTGTTTGACTGCCTGATCCCACAATTGAGTAAAAGAGTTTTTGGTCTTTTAACTTGTTAGCTTGTTGTTTAACACATAAAATATTTCCATACAGATCTCTGAATATGGTGAGCATGGACTTAAAAGCCCCGTTTCCACCAAGGGCTCTGATTCAAATGGGACAGTTTGTTCCAGTGTGGTTCGGTAAACGCTGATCTCTGTTGCATTTCCACAGCCAACTCTACCCTTACCTGGAAGGTGGAGTGTAAGTGAAACAGAGATAAATGCATAATTTACGTAATAGCAAGACCTTCTATTGGCATTGTGTCTTCCTTGAATTATAACAATAAAGAGCGCGACACATTAACAGAGGAGGAGAATGGCGGACATCCAGCAGTTTGTATTCTTTCTTCTTGGCATGTGGCTTTAAACAACATAAAAAAATCATGATAGATTTAAATATGGTGCTGTTGCCACTTTGTTTTTATTGCATGGTTGTTTTTATTGCATGGTTGCATGGAAAGTTACCAATCACCGGGTCGAAAGAATCCGGCAAGATCGGGAATCCAAAGGAAGATCCCAAAAAGAGCTCCCTTCCCAGTTTTTGTCTGAGAAATGCAAACAAATCTTGGACCAAACTGGAAGTCACTAGAAATATAAAGTTTTGATGCGTTTAAGCTTATTTAACAATCAGAATTATTTTTGTAACGGTTTAATTGGATGCTGCATTGTGTTAAACTCAAGCACAGCGGATGGGAGCAGCTGAACTTATTGATTTATAGTTGGAGAGCAGAAGCTTCAGCTGCAGCTCAAACGCTTTTTTTTCTCTCATTTATTGGGCTCAGATGCTGAAAAAAGGAAAATGACTAATCAACGTGGGTAAAACTATGGCGTAGAGAGGTTTGGACACAGCTACTATTTATCTAACTAGTTATCTGTTGGATTCCTTTGAACAACGGATCTGAAGCCAGACTGACTCACAGCTACAGTGCATGTCCATCCATTAATGTGACTGCAGGAGTTGAGACTCGTGTTGTTTTGAAAGTGTCACCCTGGTGTTATTAGGTTAAAAGTGTCACTGACATGTTTAGTTACCATCCGATCAACTGAAAGTGCTACGTTTCTTGAAGAGGCTTTAGATATATGAACAAGTTATCTTAGAAGCTGCCCACCATTGGCATGTTTCATACACACAAACACACACTCCGATACACTGCAGTCTGTCAGCTATAGGATTTATTAGCCAGGGTCTTAAGGGCCCCTCCACATTGCAGGCGTCAGTGTCCCATCGATCTGTTAGGTGCCATTCTGTGTGCGTGTGTGCGTGTGTGTGACAGCTGGGTTTTATCTCCTGGCAGTCAATACACCATGTTTTGACAATGGTGGCTTGAGATGGAATCCTTCCTTCACACCTCTCCTTCTCTTCCTCCCTCCTTCGTCCGTCACTGACACCACTTTCACAACATTTTCCCTGTTTTTCATCAAATATTGTGCTACTTTATACATTGCTCATTGTCAGCAAATCCATTCCCCTTTTTTTACCTTTCATCTTTTTGAATAGTAAATTCTACACAGATGTCCCACATTTACTACATCTGTACTATAGTTATCATTCCTGCGGCCTAAGGTGTCTATGTGGGTTGTGGCTGGTGGTTCAAGCAGAGTACGAAGTATAGGTTTGTAAACCAGTTCAATTTACCTTTAGGACATTTGCTTTAGACAGAAAGGCTCAGTATTTGATTGCTGACATTGTGAAAGGGTCAGTGTACTCCCCAAACAATGAGCTTTTCCTGTAACAAACTGCTTCTTAAAACTGTAAATTGAAATGGGAGAAGAAGTAGAAAGATAAGGAAGAATAAAAAGAGTTTGTTAGCCTACTTAAATAATAATACTTTAACAATCATAATCAGTCCCTCTTGTGTTGCAGCCTATACCCTACCTGACTTTCCAAAGCCTTGAAGGAAACTTCTCCTACTAGCTACATAGATAGACAAATTGAGATTTTACAGTGATAACACACACACAGATGGGTTGTCCAGACTGAATAAATACATTTTGAATCATTGGGTTGGGTATAGGATATTTCTCATGGATCACCAGGTAAACTTGTTCTTTCATCTGGATGCTCTGGCTCAGCCTGGAGGTCTCATCCCTTATTTGAGCAGATGGTGGGACATACAGTACAGCACTCAGTGACTCCGTCACTCAGTGACTCCGTCATACACCCTTCAGGGGCCGAGCATGTGGCCTAGTCTGTGTGGACAAATGCATGTGTGCATGTTCTGTTTTGTTCATTTCAAAAACTTTCAGATCTTGTGCTCTACATGCCATCTAAGTCTGTACATTGAATCAACCATTTAGGGTTCTTCACTCAGGCCTAATGATAAAGAAACTACTTGCAA
>JBBBVU010000017.1:21136181-21155240 GCA_037177055.1 Atherinosoma microstoma
TTTTTCTTTTTGTGTGTGTGTGTGTGTGTGTGTGTGTGTGTGTGTGTGTGTGTGTGTGTGTGTGTGTGTGTGTGTGTTCACAAGGTATAAATGTCAAGTGTCATGTCAGAAGCTTCCTCTCTTTACTTCACAGCCGACATGGCTTCCCTCCCTGATGCTTTCTCCAAGTCTTTACTGAAGCAGAAAAACAGTGGGGGTCATAGAGAGTGAAGAATCAGACAGCAAGAAGCTGAAAATGTTGAAGAGAAAAAGAGCAGTGAGAAACAATGAGGATAAGACAGACCAAGACATTTTTGCCCAATGCACTCGTTTCTGTCAGCAAACTTTAGCCTGTTTTATGTGTTTGTTACAGGGTGGTGAGGTGGGACTCTGAGATGGATATTTCAGCACTAGAAGGTCACTTTGATATCATCATGTGTGCAGACTGGTAGGTACACACACATACATTTTGGAATTTCTGTCAGTGCATTTATGACATTCTCACTGTTGCATCATTGTTTTTGCATACCCCCCACCTGTGTCTGAACCTTCTTCTGCGTTGTCCATACACTCACACACACACACATATACATATGCTCAGATGCCCGCCTGCCTCCATTTCACACCAAATTGCCTCGTTTTCATGCTTGGTGTCCCAGCAAATGGATGACTTAGGCAAATTGCAAATAATTGCACCTTGACAAGGAAGGAGACTCAGTAAGATAAAGGAAGAGCTGTGGTTGGATGGAAGGAGGGGTAGAAATGGATAGAGAGAAAGAGCAACATAAACATAGCAATTAGCCCATCGGTCTTTGAAATGCAGATCTTGGGATATATGAGGATTTTTTTTCTTCTTCTTTTTCTCAAATATATAGAGTTAGCAGAGCATCACTTTAGATTAATGTGCACAATGACGATCAAGGAAAATATGAAAACGGGTGAGAATCCTCTTTGAAAGAGATCATTAACTTTGTGTGAAATATAAAGAAAATAAAATTATTTTGGTTTACATCAATTACAAATCAATTTTCAACTTGAAATTGTCCAAATGTGAAAATACTCTGTATATATTTTGGATTTGGAGTTTTTAAGTTGTTGTTTTTTAAGACAGCAGTGAATTGTGATAATGATAATGTTCTCTCTTCGGAGGTGTTCCTGAGCCCATGTTGTGATTTCCACTACAGAATCAGGTCTGTTTTAAGTGCAGTGCTGCCTGAAGGTCTAGAGAAGATCTTACTGGATTTTTCTAAATGTTTTATTGGCACCTTTTACTGTACATGATAACATTCTCAATTGCTATTTGTAAATGTCTATAAACTATAACCCTAATTCTAAAAAATGTCCGGAATATGTTAAGCATGCAAATAGTAATAGAATTCAATGATTTGCACATGTTGTAAATCATTTTTTTATTCACAATGGAATAGATAAAACAAGGGAGGCATTTTACTATTTCATGAAACATATTAGGTCATCTTGAATTTGGTGGAAGCAGCATGTTTCAAATAAAACGGCACAGAGGGCAGCAAAAGGATGGAAAAGTAAGAGATACTAACATGAAACACCTGGAGAAATGGGTTGCAACTGATAAGGTTAGTTTTCAACTGGTCAATAACATGATTGTGCTATAAAATAGTGGCACATTTTAAGAATAATGTGAATTTTCAATATAACATTTTTAAGATTTGGATTAATCCTTTATTTACAGTCCATAGTTTAATTAAAATCTGCAGATAGTTTACATTGTCATCCACAAATGCATGTTTAGTTGAATCAATGCACCAACTCTTGTGACACATAATCTCTCGCTTTGATAAGATTTTGGAGCTTCATGATGATACGAATCTGAAGCTGTGAGTCTGAGGTGAGATCGTGTAGTCATTTGGAAAATCTGGTCTTCCTCCAGTTTTTGGTTGCAGTCTCACCTGGCATCTTAATTGCTCATGTAGGCAGTGATGTAGAAACTTTTAGAAGGCAATACACTTTGCACCTTTACAAACACTAAATCAGTTTGCGTACGTGTGTCTATCTGCGCAAGTGTGTGCAAGTTTGCTAAGTGCAGCATTAGCAAATGGCATTATCATTATTTTAATGTCACGGTCATTACAAGTAATAGTCGGGTACAACACCCGGAGACAGAAAGAGAGCACGCAGCTAATAGAGGATGTTTTACAGCGGACTGGTGCATGCGTATGTGTGTGTGTGACAGATAGAAGCAAATTGCACATGAAGTTTGGATATTGCCGGTTCTCTTGCCATTTATCTCTGCAGAGATCCATGCTGTAGTCGTGGCTCTGTGCACGTGTGCATGTGCTGGAGGATGCTTTTCTGTGTGGTGCCATCGTTTCTGCGTGTCTACGGGAGCGAGTGATTGTGTGATGATTGCAGCGCTGATGGTTGAAGAGTGATGGCTGACGAATTAACGGGCACGTCATTGTGATGATCACCTTCGAAAAGGTCAACAACAGCGACTTCCACTCCAATTAATTACAGCTCCTACCGGTTGCGGTGGATCCACCGCTGAGAGGAGAGGGAAGCAGAAGAGGGGAGCGGGGTACGGAAAGAAGAATTTGGTGCAATATTGTCTTTTAGTCACATTTTCTGCCACCTTCTTTAGATGTTCTGTCCTTTGTCGATGAGACGGTATTATGCAAATGTTAAATGATCCATGTTTTTTAAACAAAAGTCATAATCTGGCCTAATGACAAAGGCAGAGAAACTCCATTTAATAGCCATTTCAAGTATTTCATTTGATAAACTACAAATTATCCACAACTCATAACTGAAGATAAACCGTGGTGTGTGGAAATCAGTGGGTAGGATGTGTCACCACCAGAGAGGAAGAAAGAAGTGAAAGTAGAAGCCATGTTTTACAGACTAGGAGCCCAGGTATTGATAATTCACTCCCACCAAAAAACCTGAAGAAAACAAACCGATGATTTCTTACAAAAGTCAGGTTTTCTACACTATCTGATGCTCATATTAGACATTGTCAAAGTGTAAAACAATGGTGTAAATATATGAAAACAATGACAGCCACAGGTTTAGGCTTTAAACTACTCCACTCCAGGTTTTTTTTCTACTTTTCATTTCTTATATATTTAATTTTATACAAGCCTAAAATCTGTCAGACTGTGACGCTCTTGGGATGGTTAACAAGTTCTACCCAAAACAACTAATTGATAGCATTAAAGGCATTAAATGTGTCTCAGCATCCAAATAACAGAAATATATAACACAGTCCTTTAGTGACAGAGTTAAGTTTTACCAGCTACATTAACCTTTGGACTATCTTTAAAAGGGACAGATTACCCTATGACATATATAAACTTAGCACAAAAAGTAAGGAAATTTGGGTTTGGTTTATTATTTCTTTGTCTTAACAATGCTTCTTGGCAATAAATCTTAAAAGTGAAATAAAGCCTCTATATTTCCCTTTTAAATGGTGCCACATTTGCAAGGGACGTGTATCTGTGGGATGAGCGGCAGAGTTAGGTATATGGTGCTCATGAAACACTTCAAATGTTATTTGCCAGTGCCAAACAATTTATTCATTTAAAAAACTGTGGCTACACACAGCAGGACTGAGAGTGAGCTGCTAGCTGTCTTACAAAAGGTACAATTGATCAATCTTATCTCTTTTTAGCTCTCTGTTGTTAATGTAGGAGGGTGTTCTTTAGATATCAAGTAGTCATAGCTCATCATAATGGCTGCTTGATTTTCATGTATAACATTGTGAAAGAATGAGTTTTAATCCGAACCATGATCCTAAACTAAACCTAAACGTGTTTTTTTTTCTTTCTCAAACCTAAACTGGCTTCATTTTTCATCACCCTTCCTACCATCTTATACAAATTTGGGATATTTTTATTGATACATTTTGCATAATCAGATATGTTACATGTCTTAAAAAAACACAACAAACATCAGCTATTAACATTCTTAGAGAGGAAAAGGAAGATTAGATACTGCTGCTGGAATTGATTATTTAAATGTGACAAAGAAAATTCACAGTTTAGTATGTTGAGTCGGACCCGGGAACCCAGGGTTGACTGTGGCCTGCTGACTGTTAGTTTGTGGTGCATTATGTGAAACTTCATTTACATTTGTAGCGAATGGACATTTCACTGAAGTTTGAGAAAGTGATTAAAAAGACATTCACATGAAGAAAGATGGTTTTCAGGAACAGCGTTGTGTTCCTCCTCACATTCATGTGCTTGTGTGTGTCTGGCAGGCACAGAGACGCAGAGAGGGGATTCCTGCAGTGGGCATGTGGGTGGCAAAGAATCTTTGGCTGGGATGTTGGCATGTCTGCTTTCCCCAAAATCTGCCCATGTGTGGGCAATGAGATAAAGCCCTGGGCATGTGTGTGTGTGTCTGTAGAACAGTGTTTGTGTACACTTCCATTTCTTTATTTTTGCACCATATTAATGTCATTTGCATATTTTTTGTTTAACTTTTGAGCTTATTCTTACACTGCATTGGATTAGCCTCAGAAATCTGGACTTGTTACCGTTATATTAACCAAACAGATGTATTTGTTGACAGTCTTGTGTGAAGACTTGTAGCATTTGAGATCATAGGACGTATTGCACTATTGATGACGTCACATCAATAAATAAGTAGGTGCTGTTGGGTCTTTAAAGACTGTGATGGATCAGGAAAGAACATAGTTTTTGTACTTTAAGTTTAATGTATTTTATAACTACGCATATTTTTTGTCTAACTTCAGTGAAAATAGCCTTCTAGAAATAAATTGTGTTGATTGTGTCAATTAAAAAACTTTGTTTATAATGCTGGAATCCACAGTACACAAAGAGGGATCATGTGCTAATTCCATAGAAAGTCAGCCTTCACACAACCACATCACTGCCTTCAAGCTCTTGTGTTTATTATCTAGAGTAATACTGCTACTGTAATACTGCTAATACTGCTTTTTAGTTTTATTTGTAGTTTTTTTTTTTTTTAAATAAACCCAAGTTTTACTTTGAGAACTTGGTGGAAAATCTCTGCAATACGTCAAGATTTGTGTACCCACATGTTCACTGGAACATCTCTGAAAAAATGTCAAGGCTGCTAGATGTGTGAAAACATATTCAATGTCTGCCTATGCAGCTTTGTGCACAGTTACAAGGCTGTGTTGCTTTTTTTTTTTGTTTTTTTTTTTTTTGAAGTCATTCAAAACTGACTGCACATTAGAGGGAATTTCATGAAAACTGTAGGAATGAATAATTAGTGGTGATAAAACTGTACACCAATAAGCTATTAAGTAATCCCTTTTTTTTTTAATATATATCTTTGTAGTTCATATTGACCCTTACAGCTTAACCCCTAAACTCCCCCCTTGGGAAGCAAGTTCTAAAAAATGATGTCATTTGTTTCTACAGTCTCACCCATGCAGCCTTGAAAAAAATGTCCTTGTGTGTGTAAGCAGATAAATATAGCTGCGATACTTTAACATCCACACACCCGCTTTGTCCATTGACCTGTTGTCAGTTTTGTCTGGAGTTCATTGGGTTATCCTGGATGGGAGGGGTCACCATGAGACAATAGGAGTCTGAACGTCTGGGTGCATCCAAGATGACCTTAAAGGGCAACACCAGTCAATTTGGCAGTATCAGTCTGAATCTAAAAAGCAGTGAAAACTATGTAATAGACAGTTAAAAGCGTCCTTTTGGGACAAAATCTTGAAATAATACTCATTATGAAAATGTTAGAATTGGATATTGTATCATAGTGAAAGTAAATCATGCCAGAAACTAAAATGATCAACAGCTAGCTTTCTGCCTAAAGAGAAACATGGGAATCTAGTACTATACTATACTATACTACTATAATCTGATCAAATCAGAAGCACAAATTCAGCCGCAAAAATTAACTGAAGTTTGTCAGTTGTCTGCTAAAAAGACATTTATGGTTTTATCTTTCAGCATTTTTCAGACTAAAGAGAAGATACTTTAACATGCATCTGCAACGACTTGCACAAAGACATGTGATTAAATTGAAAATTCCAACTCCTTAGAATTACTTTGTCACATTGTGTTTGTCAGTGGTCACAGCAGCTCTTTTATTTGTCTGGTAAACTGTTGCCCCCTGAGTGACACTCTGTCCTTCCGTTGGCCTCAATGTGTGTGTGTTTCAGATGTTACCTCCACCCAGCGGGCTCGCTTCCTTATTTTCCTTGCCACTCACTTTTCCTGTGAATTGATATCTGTGGCAAAATAAACCAAACAGAAACCTCTCACCTTTCAAGTCAAATAAACTTCACGCCTCAGCCTGGCCTTGGAAGAATAATAAACTTTACACATGTGTGTGTACACATCCTGGTTGTAGTAAGGGTTTGTAGATGCCAATGGTATTCTTTGCTTGTTTTCCAGATTTTTCCTATGAATGCTCACAAAAACCTAGGGTGTCAAGGCGTAGCCTATTTCTTACAGAGTGATACATTTTTTTTTTTTTTTTTTTTTTTTTTTTCCCCCAAAGAAACACACCCAAAAAAAACATCTGTATAGCCCGGAAAAAAGAGGGGGGGGGGAACCCCCCCCCCTTTCCTCCACGAGGTTTTTTCGGGTTGGGTTCAAAAAAACCTAGGGGGTTAAGGTGTGGCTTATTTTTTGAGGGGGGGGACCTTTTTTTTTTTTTTTTTTTTTTTTTTTTTAACCCAGATGAATGCACTTAAAAAACGTATCTGTATAGCTATGAGCAGAGATGTGGTGGGGAGACTCTCCCTCTTTGCTGCGATCAGAGGATTTTGAACAAGCAGAGGTCAGATTCTATGACTCGGAGGTCCAGATTGCCACTCCACTGGCCAGTTGGATGGATGTGCCGGATTATATCAAATCTGCACTGTATTGTTGCATTTTAGTCAAATTACTCCTCTCTCATCTGTGATAATAGGGACACACACATGCATACACACTCATGACATACTACTTACTTGCATAATGGATTGAAATTTGTCATTGTGGGTACATAGACAGGTGTTATTTTGTGTGAGGGTGTGTGTGTGTACTTGTATTACTTATGTTATGGGGACCTTTTTTACATACTGTGTATCCAACTCCCATTTGGGGACAAAAAGTATGTGATAGAAACACAACTGCTTGTATCCAAATGAATGCCTCATTCATTACAGTTTCATTATGTTTGATAGTATTAACCAGTAACAGGGGGCCACTGATGCTGTGATACATATTTATAACAGTTAAAGAATACAAACTGGTTTTATTGATTTGTGTTAAACCCAAATTTTTTTCTCACAATGTAAAATCTCAGAAATGTTTTTGTTGTTCTTTAATTCATTTGACAAATACTATGACCATAGAACTTGTTTTGTCTTTGAAGTCAGTACACAGCACTTCTTTGCCTCCTTTTCTTTTGTTTTTGTTTTTGAGTCCTACTGTATGTGGGCTGCACAGTGTAGTGATGGTTAGCACTGTTGCATCATAAAAAGGTTCCTGGTCCCAGGCTTGCTCCCAGTCCTAAAACATGTATGTTAGGGTAATTGGTGTCTCTAAATTCTCACTCGGAGGAGCAAGTGTGAGGGGTTGTCTCTCTGTGTTGGCCCTGCAAAAAACTATGGACCTGTCCAGAGTGCACCCTGCCTCTTGCCTTTTAGCCGCTGGGAGTGGCTCCAGGAGCCTGGAATGAGTGGGTATAGGCAATGGATGGATAAATGGGTTCTACTTTATCTTAAAAAAAAAGTTCAATGTTCTCACCAAATTGATTCAATTCATTAAATTCATTATTAATGAACAATTAAGTTTTCAAAAAGAGATGAGTGGCTGACAGTACTGAAATTGTTTTAGGCATGAAGAATTTTGTAGTGATATTTCAGTTTTAACCATGTTATCCACAGGCTGCTAAGCAGTTTTAACAACTAATAACAAGAATAATGTCTGCTTTAGTCTGCATTTAATTTTATTGACTCTGCTAAACTTTTCTGATACATTTTTTTTTGTAATATGTGAAGAAGGTACATGCCTATTTTGGAACGCCATCTTTCCCAAACCTGCTGTGACAGACATCCTTAAATCTTCAAAGATAAATTATGACAAGGGAAAGTTATTTTGCAGTTACTCTAAAAGAATGTAAACCGATTTTACATGTGGAAAATTTAAGCATTGTTTCTGAAACATTTATAGTTATTGTATCAGCTAAATAATATTACCATTACAAGACATGTATGCATTTATTACATGTTTAACAATATTTGTTTTTCTTCCTCTGCTTTCTGTTAATACTTTTTTTTTACGGATGGGAGCCATCCCTTGGCTGGCGAGTTTCTTTTGCTTCTGTCAGGGCGCAGGTATATCCTGCCAAATCCTGCAGGACGAACAGACTTGAGCATTTTTTTCAATCCATGCTCCCATTGCTTTGTTTAATAAATAGCCCCATTTTCTTTATTTTGAATGATTTATTATTGTCCTTTTAGATATTTATGGTTGTTTGCGTGTGTGATTGTTGTTTTTACTGCTGGCTGCATAGCAAAATACCCCACATGGATAATAAAGACTCCTTGAACCTTATACAGTATCAATGACCCAGCTATAAAAAAAATAGGAGAATGTGACAAACAAATTGTTTAAATTACTTTTGTTGAATAACTACAGTTAAATCTGTGAGGGAACTCTCACTCATATTGGCCAAAGTATGTTACAGTTAACAATAAATATTAAAAAAAAATATTTTGACTTATTCACGGTTGCACATCAGCAGTAGAGTTATTTAAACTTGCTGTAGATCATTGTGCATATATCAGAATACACAGCACTCAGTCTGGTTCATTTAAAGAAAACAGTTTTTGTTATGTAATATGTCGCATGCATCTGTTCAATATGGGGTGGATTTGATTTTTCTGGAAATTGATAAGGTAAAAAATTAACCTCTCTCTGAATGCATATTCCTGGTATTTATTTGACCAATTCAGGGTACTTTTGCAATGCTTTGATATATCGTAGTAAAAGTGTGCATTTCTGCACATGCACATGTTTACTGTAGGTGATGGTATCTCTGCACGTTGGATTTTCTGTCATTCTTCATTCCTCTCAGTGCCTCGGCTGCTGGCTGAGGTGAATACCCATGGAGACTCAGACGTAAACAAAAAGGCCGAGCATCTTACTCATGCAAATTGTTTTTCTCCTCCTCCTGTTGGTGGATTTATTTGTAAACAAAAGAAAATAAATAGCCTGCTGCTTTATCTGACCCTGCCATCACAGGAATGCATTCTAACCTGTCTCTCCTCTCCCTCTCAGTTTGTTTCTCGACCAGTACAGAGCCAGCCTGGTTGATGCTATAAGGAGATTACTGCAACCCAACGTAAGTGTGTGTGCTTGTGTTTGTGTGTGTCTACTGTATATATCTCTGCTTATCCCCCTCCCTTTGAATCGCCTCCCCCTCTTCTCAATCATAATTAGGCTTTGCCAAAACCCTACACACATTAATAGTCTGACAGGATTAATATCATGTAATGCTTTAATGCTTATTATAAGCAACTTGAATGCATTGCTCTGATCTTGGTCTCTCTCTTCCTTTCCCTTAATCATAAATCCAAGGCAACTTCTCCCTTTTGGCCTCCCGATAAGACCCCATGCTGTGACAGCCAAAGCAAATAGGAGGAAATAGCAAAAGGCTGGAAGAGATAGGGTTGAGATTTCTATTCATCTGAGGGAAAAGAACAGACGCCAGACTGGTATCGGAAATATCAGTTTAGAAAGAGGTGAAAAGGTATGGAGATGGGGAGAAGAAGTAAAAGATAAGAACACTGAAAAGAAAGAATGAGTAAGGAGATAAATTGGAGATGGTAAGGAAGGAAGAGGAAGAAAAAATGGGAATGAATAGACTGTAGTAAAAAGAAAGAAAGGAAACAAAACTGAAAAACCATGGCTTCCTATGGACTTTTTTCCCAGCATAATATAACTTACGACCAGTGGTTCCCAAATGGGGCTCATAGCTGTTTTTTATTCTTTATGAGGATCCCCATTAGCTTCCACAAAGTGGCCGCTAGACTTCCTGGGGATCATCAAATAATTAATCATCAATAAACATACAAAGGTTAAAATTGCATCATATAATAAAACAGAAAACACAAAGCAAACTAAATACAATTAGTAAGTAAAATCACTATACATATAGAACAAACAAGCAATAGCCAATTAAGTTGCAAATACAGAATATTTGAAAAATCACAAACCAATCAAATTACAGGTGCATAAATTAATAATAAATAAATGAATGTCCATGTTTAAAACCTAAAAATTCCATCTGCTGACAACATGTTCTTTGTCACAAGGTTTTGGAAAAGATATTGTTTTATTCAAATGTACAATTTAAATGTTAAGTTCATTGATAGGCCAGGAATGCAACCGTCTTGTTCGTCGCAAGTAAACAATGAGGAACAATACATTTTTGTCAGTCTCTGATTTTACTTTAGTGTTCAAACCTAAAGCAGTTTTCACCAGAATGTGTCCAGAATGAGCAGCAGGTAAGGCAGCAAGTTATCCAACATCTTGCCTCTGCGTGGTCCACTAGATGTTGGCACTGTCATACCAGTGAACCAAGTGGTCTGCATCAGAGTCCAAATACATAGTCACACTGCTCCGTACAGACGGTACTATCCACTTATACAGATATTCAGGTCTTAATTAAGAAATTTAAAAGTTGTATATTTAAATCTAAACTAAATAAAGTTTAAATAAAAACTAAAGTAAAAAATATAATCAGTGTTGGGGGTTGTTGGTAAGAAATTGCTTTCTGATTAGCTGTTCAGCATAGCAAGGGAGTGCAAGAGAAGGGAGATGTGATGACAGAAAGCTAACTGCCAACACAAACTCTTTTCATATCACATCTTTGCCGTGTAAGGTGAAGAAACTGAATATAAACCGATGATGATGACGACAACATCAAAAATCAGGAGAGAGCAGCTCCATTTGACTTCACTGAAAAACAAAGTACATGCTGCTAAATCTACTTTTTGAAATGTTTTTAAAATCTGCACGTTTGTCTGCTTTCCTTTACTGAATAACAGGGATCACCAAATCTGGATCCCTTGAGCCAGTGTCCTGCAGGTTTTCAGTGGGTCCCTGCTTCAACATACCTGACTCAAATTAAATTAATCCAACAGACTATGGAGTTCTTCACAATGACTCATTCATTTGAGTCAGGTGTGTTGGGGCAGGGACACATTGAAAACATGCAGGGCACTGGCCTAAGAGATCCAGATTTGGTGATCCCTGCTGTATAACATGCAGATGAAGCAATTGCCAAGTCTGTCACTTAAAAAGCCATCAAGTTCACACAAGAAGGAAGAAGTGGTGGTTGGAGGGAGCAACTAAGTGCTGCGCTTTCAACAATGAACCTTTATCAGACAAAGCCAATACCAACATTCTTTCTGTCAGTAACATGACAACACTTTATTAAAACCCTTTTCTTGCTTCCTGGTTGGGTTTAGATAAAAACATAACTTGAATAGTAAATGGAACAATCACAGTTTGAGCTAAAATACATTTGTGTGACATGGAATCCCAACACTTTACGTTTCCTTGTTGCCTTTGGGCGGCAACATTGCTTGCAAACCTACATGGTAGGTGGATTTTTGGTGGATTTCTAAACTTTGATCCTTCAAAGCATTTGGGTTCACCCTCAACATGAAACTATTTTACCTTTAAAATCCTGTTTGTTGTGTTGCTAAGATAAAAATTTAAAAAAGATCACATAAAAAGGAGAGATCATAGAATAAATGTTCATTTCCTTATGCCACCATTGCAGACACGTTCACTGCTGCACCTGCAGCCTGAATAATTGTCGCTTTTGCAGTTAAATGCAGTAAAAGCTGACAAATGACTGACATGACATCTGGCTGCTGTTGTACAGCTGTGTGTTAAGTCTCTTCGTGTCTGTCTCTTTAATCCAGTGGAGATAATTCAGGGGCTAATATGATTTGAGTGTCGGCCATCAGACTGTTGCTGCCACAACAAGCACAAGGCAAATATTTAATAATTTGCTAAGCTGATTAAACAATTAACAAAGCAATTACTTCTCCCATCTAATGGCACTAATTTGTTGTTTCTGACAAAGGTGGTCCATCCGTTGGGCTGGATTCCACTAATCAGCTGATTAGTGCTGGAAGGAATTTCATTTGTTTGTGTGCTTTTGCTGCTTTTAGACAGAGAGCAGGGTTTGGAGGAAAAGACTGGGTACAAAGATGAAAAATCATCTGTCAGAATGAGTGATCCTGGTGTTTTCACATTCTTTTAGCTGGTGACCCAGTGTGCATTTCATGGTGTGTTTACTTTAAATGTGGGTTGTTTGAGCATCTCTCTTTGTTTCCTTTAATTAAAACAATAATAACATGAGCAACATGAAATAAAACTGAAAGCTGAAGGATTTCAAAGAAACTTTGAACCTGTAGGTAATCCTCTTAGTATATGCTGAATGTCTGTGATGAAAACAGACATGTCTTGTCTTTTCTCAACTTCTTTCTCTTTCTTATTTCTTCTCTGTCTCTCACGCACACAAACATGTCTCCTACTCAAGTCAACAGATGCTTCCTTGCATATGTGTGTTCTTTTCAGGGTTGATTGGATGAGAAAGAGCTTCAACTTTGTTTTTAGTTCAATGTCTTATATTCACAAGAAAAACAGTAACATTAGTAACTGACTTAGTGCTCCAGAAATATACTCTGCTCTATAATTACAGTTCAACATCAAATAAACTGACTTTCCTCCTCCCCTTCTTGTTTGCTGGTCAGGGCATGGCGCTGGTGTTTGCCCCTCTTCGAGGTGAAACTTTGAAACTGTTTTGTCAACTGGCCACACAGACCGGACTGTACGTCTCTCAACACAAGCAGTATGATGCTCAGGTCTGGGATGTTCACTTAAAGGTAAGAAATGTGCCCAAGTATAAAAAGTCATTCATTAGGTATGAATTGGGGATGTGCATTATAGGTGATTTTTGAAGACGACTAGACAGGCCTTTCAAAATCGATTAGTCGATTAATCGTGGTGTCATCATAATGTCAATAATGAATGAAAAAAATACAATCTCTAAAGGTAAATTGTAAAACAAGTGTATGATGTATTTTGTATAATGTGTTTTTCACTTTATATTTTTAACATTGTATGGGCTATGGTGTCCTTTTTTGTACAGTAGGTAGATGAGAAAGTGGGTCGGGATTGAACGTGCTCACAGGACGGCTGCTATGCCAAGCGAACTAAAAAAAAACGCTCATAAGAATGTTCAGCTACAACAAAACCAGATATTTTCCTCGTCTTTCCATCTGGTCTTTTTGCTCCTGAAGCACAACGTTTCTGTGAGAGTCTAGTAACTGTTGCTCAGTTCCCTTCACTGTCGATGAAAACTCAGGCAGAAACACCCGTTAAACTTTCCTGCTTCCGCCTCCAAACTGAGGTCGGGAAGCGTAGGCAAAGTGATTACTACTGGGTGGGTGAAGCTGCAGCTAGCTTCAGGGATAACTTCCCTCTCTTTACCCAGCAGTGGTGAAGGAGACCCAGAGTCAGCGCAAGGAGACATAACTCCTATCCAAACATTAGTCAACTTTTTAAAAAAAACAATCGGCTTTGTGTGCCGTTTCGATTAATTGATTAGTTTATTAGTCGACTACCACAACAGACTGATGTAGAGTCTGCATCACAGCAGATGTCGCACCTATCCACCTGTCAATCTCCCTTTCCATCCTTCCCTCACTCGTGAACGAGACCCAGGGAAAAGTGTTAAAATATACATGGTTGAAGATATGCAAAGTTAAGTATCCCTTGATAACACAGCAAATGTGCCCAGGCTGAGCCCCAGAGAGTCTGTTACAAGTTAACACCTGAGAATCACAATAAAGAGTAAGTGTGACTATTACTACAGGCAACTCTCATTTTGTACAAGCTCAGTGTTCAGTCGATGTTTCTGCAGCGACTAATGTAGAATGCTTGAATAAAAAAAGACATGAACTGAAAAAAAAGTGCATTTTCATGCTTATAAGGATGGGTAGGATGCAAACCATTACGCTGTTAGTGTAGATGACTGGTTTTGTCTAAAAACTAGCATAAGCATTCCTGTTTGGTCCGGAGATTTACCTGAGAAATTACTCTGCTACAGTTTCTATGAAGTCACAGCTTAATGATATCTTACAGTTTTCTTTACTGACTGTTGTACTGTTACTGAAAAAGTTTGGCTATTATAATGGAAATTAAAATGTTTCAATTAGTTCAATTTTACTCTTATCACCATGTTTTTGTTGAAAATAAGGATTTTACTGATTGCCTCATTCGGACTTCCTGCTCAGCTACCAAACTCTTCCTTTTTAAAAAAGGTAACCATACCATACTCCAACAGTTGCAGTGAGACATTTCTGGTCTTCATTCTGATTAAAATTATATTTGATAAATTCATCATAAAGTTCATTTTTATAAAACAAGATTAAGGAAAATGGGCACTGTACAGGCTGTGTAAAGTGCACTGATGTTTAGAGACACACTGGAGCAAAGCAAGCTGTCTTAACTTGCCACTGCGACAATGTGAGAGGGAAGAAAAAAACAGGAGAATGGAAAAGGAATGACAAAAAGCACATGAGTAGGCAGTGTTAAAAGAAGTGGTGTCCAGCTGTTAACTCCATTACACACACAGTTACGGAAGAACAGGACAGCAAGGAGTGGACTAAATTGGTGCTCACACGTTCAGCTACTGTAAACTGGTGTGACAATTGGACAGACTGGACATTAAAGTGTCTGGTGAAGTGTCCCAAACCTCAGCGAGGCAAATCAAACTCCCCTTTTTTGCTTTACTCTTTTTCCCTCACCAACATTAGTGGAACAGTCGCCCACACATTCTACACCAAAGCAATGCTGAAGCCTTTAAAAAGTCATTTATGGAGGGGGCTGACTTAAGACAGCTCAGGACATTTCTTTTGTTACAATCCATATTTTCCATTGTAAAAGTGCAGCTAGTGCTACACTGCATGTTTTGCTGTACAAAAACTGAAAATATGTACAAGTGATATTAAGGAACAAATTCCAGGTAAAAAATGGCATTTGTAGACAACGGTCATATAATACATTAACATAGTTTCACTTTAAAAACATGTTAATAGAAATATTCCCGTTGATGCAATTTGAATGTATGATTTCATTCTGGATCATGAAGAAAAGTCACTCTCAACTCTTTAAACCAGTGAATTTGTTTTTTATTACATTCGGTTTATGTTATCACATGTAAGCCAAGCACAAAACAATTACATATAGCATTATTCATACTAATCTGTTGCAGACTACACTCTGCACTATTCTGTGAAAAACTGTCGTTAATCTAAGTTTTGTTGGAGATATATGATAAATGTACATGGAATATCCCAAACATTGTCAGTCTGCTGTCAGGACCAAACGCTGCTGTAGACATACCTATCTGAACTTGTCAGGTCAGAGCGTTGTGAGTTATCGGAAATTTTCTCTTACATATGTAGTAAATGTACATCCATCTTCTTTCAGACCACAGTGTGTTGTTCACAGTGATCAGAGATTTTGTGTCTGGCTATTGAGGATTTCATCAAAAGTAAAAGTGTCTATACAAACTCCTGAGGCCTGTACTACAAAGCTGGATTTTCTCTTATCTGGGTAACTTTAGGATTAACCCGGGTTTTTCCGTACTACGAAGCTGGTTCACTTCTTAGCAAGCTCTATCATTGCAGCAACAGACGCCGAACAGCTAACCTGGTCTGGAGCAGGTTAAGTTCTGGATTAGAGATCAGTGAGTTGAAAACGCCACCCTCCTGACCAATCAGCTCTCTTAGAAAATGTCCTGCCCATTCTGTCAACCTTGGTGTGCTGATCAGGAGAGGAGCGCTTTGGAGAGAAAAAGTTTTTAGAGATAGATGCAATATTTTAATGAGGAAATAAAGCCTCATTGACCACTTTGAAGTATGTTTTTGTTGTTGTTCTTGACTTGTTCCCAAGTCCGTTTAGATCCACCAGGGTTGCATCTGAAATAATGAGGTAATAATAATGCTCACACATGGCAGAACTGCAGAAACATACAATTTTTAATGCACAACTACTTGTGCTGTCACAGAAAAAATATTCCAACACAAACGCTGAGCCGCAAAAGAAGTAATATGAAACTAGAAGCAGTAGGAGAGCGCAGACCATGACACGTTATTTTATTTATTACCAATGACTGGGCATTATTTCTAATTTAACAGCACCAATGGCAAAATTATCCCCATCTCCCCAGAATATTTTTTTAAATCCTTGGATCTAGATGATTATCCGGATCACTCCCAAAATCTAACCACTTCTCTTATTCAATTTCAGAAATTTCCTTAAGATGTAATCAAAATCCGCCCATAACTTTATGTTGCTGACAGGTAAACAAAATATAAAGGAAAGCAAGGAAGCTCTGCCCGAAACGTTTGGGTTGTTATAAAGTGATCAGAGTGCTAAACATTTATATTGTCCGATGAATTGATAAGGAAGTCTAATCTGACAAATTTGCGCATGAATTGGGTCTGAAATTTTCTGCCAGCACTCATTGCTGGCAGAAAATTTGGCCTGGATAAAGTGATGAAATTCTTAATATTGCTGAAGAATAATTGTCCGCGCCTCAAATACGTTGCTCTGCAGGCTGCAGGGATTCCCCTTGTTGATTCGTCAGACAGTTAGTATATCCTTGTGTCTGTGGGGACAAATGTTTTTAAGATAGGCCTCTCCTGTTATAAGAGTTATTTGGGCCTTATGAGCCTAGTTTATATTTAACTTTCGGTTTGTTGTGTTGATTCTGAAATCAGTATGATATTTTTAGTTAAAACCGAAATGTTTTACCTCCAGTCCTGCATAGAATTAAAATATTATTTTTTTTAAAAGTTAATTTTTGCTTTAACTTTTCTGATTGTCAAAATCTTTTAAATTTGTTAATGAAAACAGGCAGATTATTGCATAAAGATAAAATGTACAGAAAAAGTTAACAGAAAAATGTTGCCTCACTGATTTAAGTGGATGCTGCCATGTCTATAATAAATTTAAAGGGGTTCAACTTTGTTAGCAAAAGCTGTGAAGTGAATTGATTGGTCCTCAAGGCTGCAGACCACCGTCACTGAATAATTCTCATGGTTCAGCACCTCAAACGCTTGGGGAAATTGCCACTCAGACCTGTGGTAGTAATTAGAATTGCTTGACTAAAGTGTGTACGCTGGGGACAGTGAAGTTCAGTGTAAAATGATGTGGGGCACAAACACCATCATTCCCCTCCTTTTTTTTTCCCTTTTGTAATGCAAGGGCCAGACCAGTTTGAAATTCACACATCCTTCTGTGTGAAACACACACATACTCTATGAGGTCAGGTGTCATGTGTGTGTGGATATCAGGACAAGTTTAAGTGCCCCCCTCCCAACATCTAAAAAGGTGATTAAGTCTCCTCTGCTTATCTTCTGATGAACACTGAACTCCTGTGTGTGTTTGTGTGTGTGTGCGCACGCAGTGCCCGACTGACCATCAAGACCCACAGACTCAAACACACACACACAGACACAGCTCAGAAACAGGCTATATCACATTTAACACAGACCAGACATCACTCAGACAGTATATTGGCCAGACATTACACACAAACGCACATGATGATATCACAAGGGAAACATACACTACCGCTGTGCACAAACACACGTGCACATCCAAATGAGCAGCTGCTGCTCATTTGCACAACAGATTAGCTTTCTTCAGCTATATTTACTTTCAACAGGAGGAACCAGAAGAGAAGAAAAGTAAACGTCAGAAATGACACACTATGGATTTTCTTTCATTCTAGCTTGAAACAATCAATGAAATTTCCACCAGCAGCAGCAGAAGTCAAATTGAGGGAAAATTGGTGGAGGTATATAAGCCTATGAGTTATTCGTTTTGAAATGTCCATCTATTAAAATGCCAGCTTTTAAGCAAGTGTTTAAGACCATGCATATTGTGTTTAGAACTTTAATAGTTCAACCACACAGTTGCTGCCCGAACGCATGGCAACATAAAATGAAGAATCTTGGGGCTTTTTTGCATTGTTGACAATTATCTGTTCTATGTTGTGGAGTGAACCTGAGCTGGACTGTGCTGCCTAAGTCTTTAATTACTCAGAGTATTAAAATATATTTAGTTTTGTTGTGGATTCCTAATATTTGTAATAAAGCTCTAAAAATGATCAATCTTTCCTTTTTATCATTTCTTTCTACAATGCTTTCCACCTTTATTTAACCAGATAAGAACCCATTGAGATCAGGATCTCTTTCACAAGGGTGACCTGGCCAAGAGGTCAACAGCACATATCCGAAAATAATTAAAAATGACAATGAAAGTAAAAACATACACAATCATACATACATACACAAGTTTTCAAAATAAACTGAACAAAGGAAGCTGTAACAAAAATATGTCAAATTAAGATTTAAAACACAGACACTGTTCAGTGGTCTCATGCTGTCTGTCTTTCAGGATAGAGCGGTATTTAATGCTTAAATAAATCAAGCCTTTTATTTTATTTTTGATACTGTTTTTCATATCAAATCATTTCGGTTACCCGAAATCTAACAATGACTGAAAAGATTGTGATTTAGCCTCCGTCAACATCACATTACCTAAATGTTTCCTAAAAAGTGCTGTCTAATGTTAGGTGTAAACAACATCCTGGAAACATTTTCCTCATGTTGCAGTAAGGTTTCTTTCTTTAGTGTCATCTAGCTTGTGTCAAACAAATTAAACAGTAACAATCTAATTTACCTCAACAAAGTCCCCAAAATCTCCAGAGTGATGCATGTATAGTTTTTGTCATCATGTTTCTTACAGCTGTCTTCTCAGGCCTCATTAGCATCCTGAAAACTTCTCCTGATGTATCATGGTTTAAGGAAGGACTCAGACTGCGAAGGGTTCACGTGATCAATAAGGAATTTATTAAAAGGTTTCAAGTTCAAGGTAGGATTCTGGAATAAGGAACTTTAAGGTTTGATAACAGACTGGTGGGTGAAGAAACCAGGTGTGCTGCAATCCCGTCAGATGCAGCTGCAGGTAGAGAGTGAGGAGAAGACTAGTGAGACAGGGCAGAACT
>JBBBVU010000017.1:21155340-21168708 GCA_037177055.1 Atherinosoma microstoma
ACCAGGTGTGCTGCAATCCCGTCAGATGCAGCTGCAGGTAGAGAGTGAGGAGAAGACTAGTGAGACAGGGCAGAACTGTTTCATGACATGATGTCACACTGAAGATGTTTCCATTTAGATAACCTGTCACCCTGACAACATCCACAAATAAGCTCTGCATGATGCATAAAACTGTTAAGTTATTAGAAATGTTTGCCTTGTTGGCTGCTATTCTGGGAGTATTGCGCATTAGCTGGGCGACTTGAAATAAGGAAATTTCCCAAAAGGTGGATTCATCATTACATGACAAAAATTTCAAATGTAAGATAATATCATTGATATTCAGTTCATTAGAATGTTTTCAAAACTTCAAATATGAAAGAAAAACTCAGATTATCTGTGCCCTTTAGCTGGAATCAGTATTAAATCACTAACTACGTTTACATGTACAAATATGTCATCTATCCTATTGAAATCAATCTGATCAGAGATTCCAGCCGACATGTTTACATGGACGCTGGATAAAGTGATCTGATCCGTTGTGTTTATTCTGATTGGATGTTCGATCGGATCAAAAGTTCTCTGTGTAAACGCAGCTACTACTGTAAACTTTTATGATCTTGTCATCATGATATGATATCACAGAAAACAGTGATGTAGCTGAATTATCCCTTATAACCTTGATGTCAAAACAGGCAAGACAAATGCGATCCAAAGATGTCAAAATCTGAGCACAACAGTATCGTTTGAGCTTTGTGTTCGACC
Organism: Atherinosoma microstoma; assembly: GCA_037177055.1. Taxonomy (NCBI): domain Eukaryota; kingdom Metazoa; phylum Chordata; class Actinopteri; order Atheriniformes; family Atherinidae; genus Atherinosoma; species Atherinosoma microstoma. The sequence goes on from JBBBVU010000017.1 coordinate 21,156,085, forward strand.
CAGCCTTAATGTTTGCTTTGCATGTGTTTGTGTGTGAAGCAGGAGCATTGCTTGTTTTTTAGCCATTTTCTACAAACCTTCTCTTAAACTCCAGCTCGCAACGCTGCAGTTTTCCAAACACACACACACACATACACGAACACTTTCACACTCTGACACAAACTCACTCCAGGGACTGCTGACAGCAGGCAGGCAGGCCCATGAGCAGTGGCAGTGTGTCTTAAGAACTGTGTGCGCTTGTGTGTGTGTTAGATTGTGAGGTAAAGCGTGTGCTGGGACGGGCAGACAGGGCTAGCGCGTTATCCTCTTATCCCCACTGTTGTGGAATAGAGAGGCGAGCAGCTGGAGGGACTGCAAGCAGCCTGATAATGCCAGCACTATTTTCTAACCCGCCATCTTAATCTTGTTACTCAAATGGTTGTGAAGAGAGAGTCATGAATTTTAATTTTTCTCAAACACACACACGCGTGCGCTCATACATCCCCCGTCTCTCACGTACATAAATAGTATCCCCACTGTGCCCGTGCGCTCTCTCTCTTCCCTGTCTCCTGTATCCCTGTTTTTCTTTCTGTTTTCTCTCCCCACTCAGCTGCCTAACTACCCCCTTCCTCATCCCCCTTTTCTCTGACATATCTTCCTTCACCCTTCCCCACTATCACTCCCTCTGCTCCTCCATATCTTCCCATTTCCTACATCAGGACCCTCTTCTCTGTTTAGTCAAGCCTGTCCTTCTATTCCTTCCTCTGCTCATCTCTCCATCCATCCAATCCCTCATTCTCCGTTTCCTATAATCCCTCTGAGAGAGACCCCCAAACATCCGGTACATCCATCCATCCCTCCCTTGCCTCTGAGCCACCTCCTCCTTCTATTTCCACCTTGTTCACTTTTTTCTACACAAGTAGAGCCACAAAGAAAGAAAAAGGAGGAGGGGAGGAAAATGGAGAGGCAGAATGAGAGAAGGCAGAGGCTGGGGTGAAAGTGGTAATAAAATAAATGACTTGCACTTCGGAAAGTGGGGGGGAAAAAGACAGAGAAAAGATTGTGGGGGGGCGGTGGGGTGGCGGGTCGGGTTGAGAGCCGATTTAGCCAGCCACCCATGAAGCTGATTAGGCAGCCTGCGATCAGGAGGAACAGCTTTGCCTGTTAAACTTTTCACCTCTACAGGCTCTCAACCCTCGCTGTGTTAGCCCGCCCCCTTCTTCCTTCTCTATCCCTCCTTCTTTATCCCTCCATCACTCCTTCTATCACTTCCTTCCTTCTGCCTGGTAGATTTTGAATGTGAATGCTGGCTATGGTCCCCATAGCAGGCTTAGCAGGGGGGGCAGGCAGCTGCCCCTCCACGCCCAGTCACCCCCTGGGTCGTCTGCTCTTGCTGTCTTTACCATCCTCTCTCTCCCTCTTTCCATTTCTCTGTCTCTCTGTGGAGGTCAGAGGTTCAATCATTGGCCGATGCCTGGAGGGATACAGAAAGATAACCCATATAAAAGATACCAGGGGAGACGGGGAGGGACCAAATTAAGAGGGGCAAAGCAGCAGTTCATATTCAACAAAAAGTACTGAAATTAGAAAAAAAGAGAGATGGCATGAAGTGAATGTGAACTTCAGGTAACCATATAAATCACACCTCTTTTTCCTGTGATATTGTGGACTTCCTGCGGATGGAATGGTCAAGACTACCGTTTCTTTCACTTTCACTCCTGCATGTATCTTCTCATTTTTAACTGCTTCGGTATCAGCACTACTTCATGTTCATGTGAAAAAATTGGGTTTTTAAAGCAGATTTTAAACCAGATTTTAGAGCTTAAGAACCAAAGGGTAGGTGCACAAAGTTAAACTAATTGCTAGGTGTTTATTTACGTCTTTGCAATGTCTTTAACTAATGTCACAACTACAGCTCAAAGGTTGCAGAGAACTATGGTGGGGGGGTCGCTCTCATCGCACAACAACATTTGTCCCTATTTATCTTGGCTCTGATGCAAAAGGAAACCTTCTATCTCTAGAACTCCAGCTTGATAAAAACAGAAGTATTTACATTGTAGGAATGGTTGTGGAGCCGATCACATTAACAGGAATATATAGTTAGTTAAACATAATTAATCTTTTTGTTTATTGTCATTTATTGTCATTTTTCAATACCATTTAATGTCAGCTACATAAAAAAAAATATTTCCAACAATGATAGATTCACCGCTATAGTTCAGAGCTAAACCAACTGTTTGATGGTGTAGAAAGTTCTTGTTTGTATAGTAAACTTGTGCAACACGGACAACTAATGCCAGATATTCTAATCCTTAAAAAACGAAATAAGCTACAACTGAAAACATAATTTTCACAAGTGCCCACAACAGCCTAATTCAATGGCAACATAGCACACAGTCATCATTTGAGTTTGCAGGGTAAGTAGGTTTGGGTCATTTGCATACCACTTACATGCCGCTGACGTAAGTGGATTTTGGGGTCAGTCTCAGTTTCTGTTTGTTGTGAAGAGTACTTTTCACACAGTTCTCAGCACATACTCTTACAGACACACACACACAGACAATAAATCTCCTTCACAAAAGCAGGCCCACTAAACTCACTTTCCTAAGCCCCTGATCATTTGGCCGGACTCTAAGCGAGCTGATTAGCTGGTGCATGCCCAAACTGCAAAGTCTGTTTAAAAGGGCACTCAGTGGGCACCTCATGGGCACCTCACAAAGCTGTGAGTGTGAGTTTCTGTATGCAGGGGTAATCCACATTAAAGCCTGAACAATTTTACAATTATCTGAATGGTTATGTAATCATTAAAAACGTTTTTCAAGCCCAAATGCCAAATTGTTTTGTTCCCAATGGTAAGTTACGTTGAACTGAATATCTTGGGGTTTATTGGTGGAATGAAATGTGATAGCTTGTAGGAAAAAATTCTAAGGTTTTACAAATCAAGAGATTCTTTATCAAGTGTTTGTCTTCGTCCTGATGTGCAGATTACTGTACTGCAATTTGGATCTTTACGGTAGTCGAGAAACCATTCCTACCATTGTGTGTAAAAAGGATCAAATATGTTTCTGAGATGGTGATTTTGTTCCTTTCCACTGCCAATAAATGATATGACCAACCAATCTGTTTGTGGTACAGCATTAGGAATCCCTAACTACTGATAAAATTGAGAAATAAGTATTTGCCAAACTGAGATATAGAATTAGGATTTCTGTGGTGATAAGTGAAATTTTTGCTCTTCTTTTATGCTTTTCTAGATGCTGAGAGAAGGGAAACAATCGTACGATGAGGACATACACTATCCTCTCCTCATCACCTTGACCAAAGGACCTCAACCTGTCAGCCACCCTCATTAAATCACAAGTGAGCCTCTCAGTGGTAAACAATACTCCGTTGAAGGGGAGTGGGATATACTCTGAGCTTCTATGTTTTAAACTTCTACCATATGCCAAAAAACTACCGTATCACAAAAGTTGCTCAGCTTGTCAGCCTTTTAACCAGTCAACCAGGAATATAAACCACATTGCCGAACATTGAGCTAAGTAACAATTCAGATTTATGAAGGACATTCAATTACTTAATATGGCTGTTCATTGGCTGCTCATCCAGTTATTACTAAAGCCAACAAACCTAATTGTTCAACTAATTGTTCATGAAGTCTGTCACATATATATTTCCTCCATGTGTCAGTCAGTCAGTTTTCTTATTTTAACCGGTCACTGTTAGCCCATGCCACTGTGTTCCTGGCCTCAACATGGAGGCCAGCTCTATTTAACTGACTGTCACAGAGTGTGAAGCAGCCCACCGTTTCCTCTGTTTAATTTCTTTTTAATGGGACCTTTCTTCCCAGTCAGAGGTCAGTACTAAGAACTTAATTTTTCCTCTACTCACAACAGTGCATTAACACATTAAAACACTTTCAGACTAAAGAGAAAATGTTGCTTCCCAGGAGCTACAGATTGCATATTACACAGTGTTATTGTAGTGGGCACAAGTAGTCCCCTGCTACACCACAATGGAATTGATTTTACAATACTGTGTTGTTATATGAGGTTGAACTGAACAAGAGATCGATCTTAATTCTTTAATTACTCCACTTTAAATTCTGTCTTTATTCATAGTTAATTTTCTTCTCTTTTTTTTTTTTTATTCAGCTGATTAATTTCCTGAACTGACGTGTCTATGTCAGCATCAGATCCATTGTCTAAGCTGTTAGGATTTCAAAGTGAATTATTTGATTGTCAACAATCAAATCCTGCAGCAACAGCTGCAAAAAGTCTGAACCTGCAGGAAAAGTGTGAGGATCAAAGACAGAAACTAGACTCAAAGAGCATTTATTGACCCAATACTGTGCAATCGATTAAAAAGAAAAAGGGATAACTTACTGTAATGAACTTTGTGTGCATGTGTTTGTAAAGTGTCATTAGTGGCAGTGTGTAAACAATGAAATTTGAATTTTTTTATTTCTAACCATGCTGATCAAGTTACATTGCAACTATATTTTTTTGCTTGTGAATGTCACCCATCCAAGTACGTAAAGCAGCTGAATGATTACAGTTGCTTTTTTCTACTATTTGCTGCTGTTAAGAAAGTACAGATATGGAGTTCACAAAGAATTATGCTCATAAAGTTTGAGGCAACTGCTGCTGAGATGAACATACATGGGCTGCAAATGTGTTATATGGAAAACACATGAATGTCCAGGGTCTCAAACTCAACTTGAAAAGGAAGATGATGTTGCTACATATGGTGTATATCTGTATCTGTGGTATATTTGAATTTCCTTATTGCCTCAAGAACATTTGCTGCTTCAGTTTTCCTTATCAAACATGCTACTTTGATCACTTTTCCCACCAACTAACTCTTCTCAGGTCTTTTCTGATCCATTCACTTGTTTCCTGTTTTTTAACATTAGAAATCTACTTGTACCTGCAGTGAACAATGAGATTCCATATTTCACTGTGATTCATTGCTGTACCAAAAGCCAAGCAGCTATGCAGTATCTCCCAATGGTTTCCGTTTACATTTCTCATGATGAATATAATCTATCTTCAGAAATAAGAATGTAATAGTCAGAAAAGAAGATTAAGCCAATTATAGACGTGATCTCACTGTTTCAAGGATTCAAATTGCACAGTGAAAGTTTAAAGGGTTGACTTTTTTTTTACATTTTAAAGCTTATTTGTAATGTGACTTGCTTTATGTGACATATTTGGGTTAATATATAAATACCCCCCCCCACTGTGAGTGTGTGCACTGGCATCTAGTGTGACATCACCCACGCCAACACTTGAGTAATTTTATAACTCTTTGGCACCTAGCATCACCGTTTACACTGACATCCATGCAATGTTGCTGCTTGATGCAAAATCACTGCCTCAGTTAGTGGCCACTCTCAGTCTGCTGTGATGTCACATGATCACACAGTGATGCATCACTTATGTCATTATAATATTAACTTGCCTCTTCTCTTTGTGACAACCGTTGACAGTCAGTGCTACTCATTGACTATCATGTGGCCTTTATCTGGCAATTGATATGATGATTAATGAGAAATCCAGAGAGGAGCAGAATCTGGGCTGCAGCTGATGTGAAATGTCACAGGTAAATTATTTTGTTTATTATAACGGAATTCATTTGCAGACTATTTACACATCTTTTTAAGAAAAAAATCTATTTGATTTTCCTTTTAAGAAATTTAATTAAAAGCAGAAATCTAAGCAAATTCTGCCATTTGGAGGACTATGAAGTTGATTCACTGTGCTGGGTCACCAGGCCTTTTTCGAAAATGTTTATAAAAGATAACTATGTGATCTGGGGCCAGATGTATAAAACTGTTTTTTTTTTTTGTGTTTAGGCTCAAAGCGTTTCTGATTTTTTTAAAGCCCCCTTTGATTATTCATACTTTTTTTTTACTTTTTTTAGACAAATTTGTATGTGATATCTAGCCTACTAATTTGTCTGAATAGAAGAAACAAAAAAGTACGTATTCAAGATTGAAGACAAAATGAAAATTTTTGAGGCCCTTTGATTATTGTTTAGTTAAGAGCTTGAAATTACATGACACCAAAAGCATAAATGCTAGTAATTTAATACTTCAGTTCATCTGGATTTGGTGTGGACGGGGCCTCATGTTGTAATTTCTTTTTTCTTTTTTTTTTGTTAATTTTTTCTGCTTTGCTATAATAAAAATGGAATTGAATGTTCATGTCTGTGGACTGGTGGATTGTTTTAAAAAAAATTTCATTTAATAAAGAATATTTTTTCTTCAATAAATTTCTGCTTCTTCTCTCCACAAATCGTCCATTTGAAAACTGAAATCAGTTGGTTTATAACAAATTTAGTATTTTATTATTTCAGTATAACAAAAGAAGACATATTTAATCTGCTGTAGCTTTGCAGATGTTGGAAGATCTTCTGTGATAATTAGGCCTATGATCTCTCTTTTTTGCTAGAAAATATTTGTGAAAGATGGCTGTGTTCAATTTAAGATAAACGAATAAAACCAGTGTTAAATACTCACAGATGTAATAAAGTTTTCCTCAGACCCAGATCATCTGTGGCCAGTGTTTCAAACACAATGACCTCCTGTGGGCTAAGCTGGTTCCAGACAAGGTAACACACAAAGACACACACACTTGTGCTCACACACATACACATATATCAAGCCCAGTCAACAGTCTACCCCTCCACAGGAAGAAAAGAGAGCAGGATAAAGGAGGGAGGGAAGGAAGGCAGTACACGTCAGCTAATCCTGCAGGCTCACTCTTCTGTTTATCTGTCAGAAGACGGGAGGGAGAGTTCCTAGAAGGAGGGGGAGACCAGTGAGGCCTCCTGATCTGTCTTTTGATATTTTAAAGAGGTCTGATCTCCTCCCCAACATTTTGGTGAAGAGGCAGAGAGAAGAGATAGAAAAAGCTACAGAAAAAGGCAAAGAGAGGAAGATAAAGGCTGAAAAAAGACAAGAGGGCTGAGGAGAATGAGGAGGAGCAAAATAGAAATGGTACGAGACACACTGAATGGCTGGAGGGAAAGGCAAAGAGAGACAGCTGGAAATGAGGGGAAACTAGATCGAAACAGCGGGGAAAAGCTTCAGCCGTGAAATAAAAGTAGCTGACTGAGAGACTGAGATTGACTGGCCAAGTGAAAGATCGAACAGAGAAAAAGAGAGACAGAGTGCTCCCAGCTCGACACAAGGGCCCCATTAACTTGACCACTTGCCCTTTGCACACAAAGGCAGGGCCAGCCCACTGCCCCTCCCACCCAATTATCCACGATTAGGCTCAGTGCACTGTGTCAAGATGGAGAGGGAAGGAAAAGAGGAGAGGGGAGAAAGGCAAGCACAGAGAGGAGGAAAAAGGGGACAGAGAGAGGAAAGGAAAGATGGGAAGGGCTGGAAGCAAAGAAGTAAGGGAAGGATGATGAGGAGCAAGATGTCTAATACACTCTTTCTCACATTTGATGGAGTGTCCTTCATGCAAACGAGTCTTCTGTGAGGAGTGTAGCAGCTAAAAAATCAACAGTGTCCACTGAAAAGTTATGGGTTTATGCAAATGTTTGTCTCAGTTGTTTTGAATTAGTTTTGCCTTTCAAAATGGTGGGATTTCCCCCCCCCCCCCCCCCCTTAAATTGGCAATTTTTAAATGCTTAATAAGATTGGAGAGTGCTTTAAGTGGATTTCTGAGAAATTTGTTGTTTAAAACAACAGTTGTATGTATTTTGTGGTGGATGAATCTGTTGGGTTGGTGCATATCATGGCTTTGCAACAACTGCTATTTCAGCCTCCCTTTCTTGTCAGTTTAATTTAAATTGTTAACATACATCAACTTTTACATTTCAGGTCTGCAACACGTCATCAAACCATACCAGAAATTTCTTAAACTCAGTGCTGGAGCACATTTGAAGTGCTCTAAGAAGAAGAAACATAAACATTACAATCCAGTGAAAGTTTTCCCAACTCCAAGCTCTCTTTGAGAAAAATTGTTTTCAGACACTTCAATGATTTTCTCACACATATGTTGTGAAACTGGAATTCATCTGCCCATCTTTGCTCCTTTGTCTCAAATGAGTGCTGCTTTTGTATTAAATCAAAAGCATCATGACAAGGGGCAGTGGGATTGGGAAAATGTAGCAGAGGACTCATGTTTTGACAGCTTGGGCTCTTGGAAACATTCTGGTCCACACTCCAGCCTAGTTCGTGGCAGTAATGCAACAATTTGTTGTTGTCACCTGCCAAAAAACACTAAAAAGAAGAAGCACTGCGGAATAACTGGAAAAGCAACAGAGATCAGGGTTTATCAAACCAAACTGCATCAAACCTTCCCGTGCCAAGCCAGACTCGCTGGTGGAAACAGGGCTTAAGGCACTGCTCGGACTCTTTTAGGGGCCACAAACAGAAAATCGTGTTTTCATGGTGACGAGACGGAGAGAGACTGAAGATAGAAAGTGAAAGAGAGAGAGAGATGGAGAAAAGAGGTAACTGGGATGAAAGAAGGCAGATATCTTGTTCTTGGTTTTACAGTAAATGTTTTAAAAGACGTTTTCTTATTACATCTCCTCACCTCAGTAAGCCACTACAGTTTTTTAAGATGAAAGATGAAGACCTGCTCGGTTACCACAATCAGGAAATGTAGCTAAATAAAAAGACGTATTAGCTCTGAACAAGGAGAGACTATGGATGATGTTAGAACCTCTTTAATACCACTGGGTTGCCAGCAACACGTCCTGGAGACACCATTGGGTTGCTGGCAGTATTACTGGTATTGAAAAGGTGAAACTGGCCCATCTCAGCCTTGTAGTTGGGAAGGTGAATGAAATTAAAATGAAATCTCCAGCTTCAAGCAGAGTCCTGCACATGTCTAATTGTTTTCAACCCAAACCCATGCACACCCCTTATGATAATTTCCAAGCGACCCCATTACCCATGGTATTCTCCCAGCCAAATCTGGACCTGACCAGTTCATATATAACCCAGGACCTACTCCACTAAAACAATGAGCTGAAAGATGCTTATGAGCATGTGAACTGTAGAAAGCTAATAATACACTACAATGAATAATAACTTTCACATTTAACATTAACCTGTTATTGGCCAAATTTGTCAGAGGGCTCCCCGCTCCCCACTGAGGAGCTGTATTTCCAGTTACATTGCCAGCCATAATGCTAAAAAGATGTACCAGCTAACAACTGGTGGGACTCAAAATTGGGCTGTAATGTCACATGTAGCCTCCATAAAGCATCAACTTCTTTCAGTCTATTACTTTTTGTTTGTTTGTGTGATTCATGTTTACACAGCATTTTTCCCAATGGTGGGCGATGCTGCTGCCTTCATGTGTTCAATTAAACACTGTGTACTTACATCACTGATGGTTGCTCTTGTCCTAGAAGATATAAGGTTAAAACAGCCTGAAAACTGAACTGTTATAACTGCACCTGTCCTCATTTCCTGGTGTGTGTCAACAGAAAGAATATAGAATTATGATTTTAAAAGAGAGGTAAGAATAAAATGTGTAGGTGGCAAAATGAGTGAAACTTTTTTCTTCTTTTCCTTAAATTTCTCTGTTTTGACCAACAGAAATAGCTGTTATGACCACCATCCTCTCTATCCTTTTCAATGGCACACAAACATAACAACAAAACCAACTTTATGATGCAGTGCACCTGCCTACACATCAAGTATGAAAACATGTCGGCTGAAACGGTGAATTACAAGTAAAAATACTTTTCTATCCAGAGACTCATAATTGAACGCTCAACTCCCCCCCCCATGACACTTGCTGAGGGCTCATCTGCTGTCCAGCTGCACTCTGTCATGTAGTGCATGTTGATACTCTGCTGCCAACTAGCTGGCATCCCCCGGATTAAAGGCTGGTTACTATGGTGGCAGTTTTTGACCCCAGTTCCTTAAGCATACTTAAAGTTACAAGATTTTTCAGCAGCTTTCTAAACAGTAAGGCTTTTCTTTTTTCTTTTAATTTTTAAAAATCTATTCTTCCATCTTTTATTTATTTATTACATACAAGTTTTTTTCTATTTTGTTTTTAAAGTTATTTGATTCAATCTGGGCCAAATGGATTCATTACTTCCATTGCATTGCTTTAAAGAAAAATAAATAAATGAGAGTACATCTTACAGGCAGGCATTTGAACATGTTTATATTATTTTTCTGCTTTATGAAAATGTGGACACAGTTCATTAGATTTGATCAGGTCATGTTATATACTTATAGACAACTTTTCCCTCGCTCTGATTATTTCCCCATGCTCATAGAAAGTGCAAGAGAGGTGTTATGACCCAGTTGGGCTCAGGTGGTCCACTACACACACATCCATATGTTTTCTGGTGGCTGAGTTTGGGTTTGGGTGTTCCATCGTTCAAAATCTCTCGAAACCTTTCAAACCTTTTCCTTTCTCCTCTCCACCTCAAGGCAATTTAAGAAGGGCTTTTTAAATGATCTGCTCATTATTGCTAGTGGAGTCACTTGGTTTTTCAGCTCTGTCTGCTTGCCTTCCTGCCTCCTGTCTGCCTAACCCCCCCCCCCCCCCCCGTCTCTTTACCTCTCTGTTTTTAAGGGGCTTTTTCTGCTTGCGCCCCCACCTCAACACCCACTCCTCCCTCCAGAATGGCTTTTTGATCCGTTTGTTTGTGCTCATGAAGTGGAATGCAGCAAAGTCCCTGAGAGCGTTTTTTATTTATGTTTTTTTTTCTTTCTTTTTTTTTTTAAATTTAGAAAGCCATTGAGTATGAGTCGACATGACTGAGTGGGAGCTACTCCTACCTCCCACACGTGCACACAAATACACACCTGAAGCTGGCCTTGACAATAATAATGTATTTCATTACAGAGAAAGGAATGGAGAAATATGTGGAGGTGGAATTCTGCTGTAGTAATGTAGTCACCTGGAGCTGAGTGCAATAGGATACTGTCCAAGCAGTATGGTAAATGTTCAGGGTTTAGCATCTTACTTAATTCGTTTCATTTAGAAAGAAAAAAAAGACATCATTTGTTACCTGTGGAAGTGTTAGCAGGCACAAAATCATCAGTGCAACATCAGTCAAACTCTGGTTTGCTCTGCGTTGCATTTATTTATCCTCCTCTACCTGTTCAGCCTTTCCATCTTTAATACCCATTAAAACTCTTCATCTGGATATACAGGAGGCTAAGTTCAACGACTGACTTATTAGTTGACTAACTGAGGCAGCTGAGGTCAGTCTGGAGGCTGGTAATATACACACAACCATGCAATTTCACAGTGATGCTTACACATGAGCTTATAGCAGTGGGTTCACTAATTGAAGGGGCCGTGCTGTTGACGAAAGCCCTCGACGTATCGCTGATTAGGTCAGGCTGGGTGGAAGCAAAAGACACGCAGAAACAAGAAGAAAACAGGCTTTAGAACATATAAGACACACAAGTGGTTTATGTTGGTTAAGAGTCCTTCCTATAAATGTTGACAGTCTCTTGTGGCAATGTTTACTTTACATATAATGGAAGAGGGCCAACATTAGCCACTGTAGGAGCTCTGCCGAATTAACACCTGCCTCTCTGCATACAAGCAGCTCCTTTCTATGCTATTGTCTGCCTGTGACTTTGTCAGTCGGCTAATCAGCGAGGCCATCAATCAGTCCGTGAAACAGCTAGTTTGTCAGCGAGACATGAAATCCTCACATTTAATGACAAACGGAGCTAAATTTAGTAATCGCTCGAGAATTCAGGTGCTCAGATGATTATTTATTTTCATATAACGGTGTCTTTTTAAGTTTACATTTTAGGGAAATTTGAGGTATTACTAAACTATTCTCTTTATTCATGTTCAGCATGTTTATGAAGTGAAATGAAGTGAAATAAAAATGTCCCTTTGTATGACTATGTTAACCAGTAACCAGCAAAATAAAAATAATGAGGTCCTTGGACAATACAGGATCTACAACTTGGTTCCCCTGTTATGACAGTCTAAGTGTTACACCACCATTACATCCCCTCCTATATTATGTACTTTTTCACATGTAATAGTTGTGCAGTATCCCATTTTTGACATTTTCACATAGAGCAATATTTCAGCATTTTAAGATTTATAAAAGAAAAAGTAGGCTCATCATGTTTTTGGAGCCATGAAAATGTAATTGATCATATTTTGAGCCTTTTTGGCGAAACAGATATTCTATACTGTGGACCAGCCTAGTTATTACACATTCTGGTATAAGACTCAGTTGGTGTGGAGGGTATCAAATTCTCACATCACACTTATGTAAGGTACACATTACACCGTGATTGATTTCAAATGATAAGGTGTTGTTATATGCATGGATGAAGCTCGTAACCTTTCAGCAGATTAATGTGACAGCAGGTGTCCACATACAGATGCAAAAGTTTTCAAGTGCTGAAGAGAAAGTGGATGCCTTGAAAAGATATATGTCAACTAACTTGAGGGAAAAACTCCTTTCACCTGGGTTCAACTTATGTGGCAGAGGCTCACAAGACCAAGTATACGTTTTTGTTTTGAAAGCAATCTGGACAGGCAGCTGCTTAAGAGGTTAGCATACAAACCTCTAGTATCAGTTGTAGGAACACTGGAGAGCAGTTCATTTCTGAAAGAAGCACAAAGAAGACACTGAACACTTGTCTCATTGGAAAGTGTGTTTTTTGCT
>JBBBVU010000017.1:21172765-21189463 GCA_037177055.1 Atherinosoma microstoma
TCTATCTATCTATCTATCTATCTATCTATCTATCTATCTATCTATCTATCTATCTATCTATCTATCTATCTATCTCCTTCAATAAAATCTATTAGAGCCCCCATAAATCATATCATTCTATAACTGAGCTGTTGGCCCACAAAGAGGCACATTTTTAATCAAATCAAATTTTAAGTATCACTCTCCAGCTCTACCCTCTTATCTGAATACACTACAACATGGCTTCAGATTAGTGGTCCTCAAACTAGTGGATGATGCAGTGATGACCATGCCCATCTCTGATATACAGTCTGCTTCAGTTATGAAACAGCTTTTCTAACAAGCTTCTTCAGCTGTTGATTAAGCCTCAGCTGAGCCTCTAAACATCTACGTAACCCTCACTGTTATTGTTACGTCTACGCGTCTGTGTCTATGTGCCTACATGTGTACACAACTGTACTGTAACTGTTTTTATTGAATGTTTGTGAGTAAATGGGGATAATTACCTTTGAAAGTTTACAATAAGTACTTCATCTATCACTGTGCTTGAGTCTATGTGTTCATAGGACTGTGCCATTGTACAGCCCTGCCTCCCCTACAGTGTTCTCATGCTATAACATGGCTGCGCTAGCTAAGAATCATGCAGCTTTCTGTTGTGCACTACGAACTCACACGGCTCTATTAATTAGCTGTTTGATGCTGTTAATTGGGCTCCCACTGCTGCACTAATTGATAACGCCACTGCCATTGACAACACGAAACACAAACACAGACAAGTCTCTCTTCGACAACCTATTCAAGCTCCGGAGAGTGAGAGTGGGCTGGGGGAAAAGCGGGAGGAAGTGAAGGATGAGAGTCAGCTGCCTGGAGGGAAGAGGAAGAAGAGACAAAGAGAGATTTGATGGGGGAGAGGAAGGAGCAAGATGTCAAAGCCTTCATGTTTTACAATACAATTTTCCAAAGTTATTCTACATATTGAGTACTGTTTTGATATTCACGATTTGTGGCTAACTCTCACAAACAACAGTCTGTGTTTGTGGATGAAAATGTAAATGCAATCTCATGTGTCAACACCTGGTAATAGCAATATCATCCTCCTATTGCTCTGTGATCTGCATAGCTCCACACCCCTCACCTCTCTAATGGCACTGTTCAGCTATTCATTGAAATGTCTGTTATCATATCCAGCATGTGTTTTTACCTGTCACCATCTGAGACCTTGAGATGACAGTGCTAAGCTTCAGAAGTCAAAACAATATTATATGAGGAGTCACATTGTGAAATTCATTTTGAGTGGAAAAATGTTTTCATCAATTAGTTTTCCACACAGATGCCACTGAAAACGGTTGAAATCGCCACTTTTTTTGTGATCAAATGCCCTGTTCTTCAAAATATTTACTTTAGGAGATGGTGGCCAAAGAATCACAAACAAAACAGCTTTAACTTTGAATGTGGACATCAAGTTGTAGACTGAAGAGATTGTTTTTATTTTGTTCCACCATCATCCTGTCCATTTACCTCATCAGAATGTTGGTCATGGTCTGAAAACAAAGCCAAAAAAAAGTCACCCAAATTTTTATTTATACTGTTTTGTTAAATATATTGAAAATAATTGGATCAAGTGTCGTGAAATTTGGTAGAAACATTCATGTTTCCTCCACATGAATACATTTGTTGTTGTGACTTTTCAGTTAGTGTCATGGAGGTCATATCTACAGGTCAGTCCTTTGCCACTACAGTGACAGAGCAAGAGATAATACAAGAGTCAACGTTGGACTGACTTTTCCTGGCTGTAGAAAGCTCAGAGAAGACACAGGATGCAAGACAGAAACCACATTCACCTTTGTTAGGGGGCATCTCAGTGTGAAAATTTAACAAAGTTAAGTAGTGCTGCTTTAAGTGAATTGATATGACTGATTCAAAGTGTTTCACTTAACAATTGCTTTTACATGTTTCGCTAGGTTTCTAAATCTGAACCACTTGGGAAGGGTTAGAAGAACATCATGACTTAAATGGCGCAAGAAAAAGTCCATGTATGAAAGAACACCAAAGTGACACTTTCTTTTAAAAGTCATGCTGGGAGTTGTGGGTGGGAAAAAAATGTATGATTTGTGCCCACCTGCACAAAGAAAGGAACTTTCTTTTTCTTCCATTTTAATAACTTTCCATAAAAACAGGGTAAATTGAGACTGTGAACTCTTAAAAGAAACATTTATTTTTAATAAATAATGTTTAGGAAATATAATGTTCTCAAAGAGCTTTATACAATCAGACTCTTTTGTTGAAATCAGAAGATTTGGACTGCCAGCCATTAGAATGAACCCTGCTTTCAGGCATTTTCACGCTGACCTAATTTTTTAGATCCACAGGTCGCGTTCACGTTTTATACACAATGTAATATCACAGTCCCTGAGCTCTAAACTCAGTCATCTTTCCTTTTCGTATTTATTTTTTTCTTTCCTGCCTCACAAAAAGTGTGAGTCTACGTGTGCTCATATTCATGCGCATGCATCCATGGTGAGTACAGCGCTGCATTTAATAGTAGAAGTAGTGGCAAATTACAGACCAGACTATTACATCCACACACATCTCTCTGGATTACTGGACACACACCTGTTACCCTTTCTTACGGTACTCAGTGCTGCACTCCAACTGTACACACACATACATGCAATCACATGCAAACATGCACACACGCACACGCTTGCAGTTTTTCGGTGGGGCTTTTTGATCCATTTTCTGACGAAAGTACTCTCACTCTTAAGCTGCTATATGGTCTTCCTACTATCTTGCTATTATATGTCTTTCCATTAGAGGCAATTACTGCTCACACTACAGCACTACCTCCAACATTTTCACATGGTTTTATCACTTTTGGTCAAATAGCTGGCTTGTCCATGTCAAGTAGGCATTGTACACAGTGGAAAAACAAGTTGCATGATACTTCAGTCAATAATGGCTTATTGATTAGTATCCTGTTTCATGAAATGCATTCTGTCCTTTACACATGTTCAGTAATAACACGTTTTTATTGTGCATTTGTAAATCAATACATCACAACATAAAGTAATCATAATAAATCTGTATATTTGCTATACTTAATTTCTATGATTCTGTTCTTAAAAACACTGAAACTATCATCAATTTGAATCAAATTTTTATGTTATTCAGTAATAAACTTCTGTTAAACTCGTATAGCTCCTGAGAGACTCATAAACCATTCGTGACCTGACAAAATGGCGTCTGACAACATGAAAGACAACTTCCTGTATTTGACCTCAGTGGCCAATAGTGCTCTTCTCCCATACATCAAACAGAGCTCAATAGGAAATGTCCCTGTGGAGACAATAACAACTTTGGTGGCTTTGATTTAACAGGAGACCCCACTGTACAAACATTGCACGCAAGGCTGGGTACCGAGGCCAAAAGGTACCCTAACCTGTCAAAACCGGATGAAGGTTTTTATTATGAACTTCACTCACTGCCTGAACTTCCTGCCCGTAGAGAGAATATGTTTCCTATGTCACCAGGCCACCGTGTTTGTGTGCACATGCTTTGTATTATCAGTAGCCTTCCTTTGCATTGGATTAACCTTTTCACTACTTGTTGTTTTTGTATTTTCGGTTTTATGGCATTGATATTTCTTGATCGCTGAACATATTATCTCAAAATTTTAGAGGCTATTGTTTAAAAGGGGAGAAAAAACTTTTGTTGATAATCTATATGAAGATAAATCTCTTTTGTATACAGATTTTCTGAGGTTTAAGATTTATATTTGCATGATTGCAATAAACTTGTTCATTTTTATACATGTCTCTGCACTGGCTTCCAGTAAAATAACACATTGAGTTTAAGATTCCTTTATACGTTTTAAAGCTCCGGAAGGCGCAGCTCCCCATTACAACTCCTCTGCCTGTATAACACAACTAGATGTTCGTAGCAGCTCTGAAGCTTTGTCTTCCTATTTCAGTCAAAGTCTCAGCCTCCATAAATATCTTCAAGGCTAAATTTAAAACTCAAAGATTTTTCAAAGCCTTTGGGTGTTCTTAATCTTTTATAAAAAGTTGTATTTATTTATCTATTTATTTATTATAATTTTTTATTACTTTTACTGTATCTGTTTTTATAAATGTTTTATTCTTGTTTACCTTTTGCTTGTGATAATTGTTTGGCCCTTTGGTCAACTTTGGTTGTTTTTTAAATGTGCTATACAAATACATTTCATATGATTTCATATATTTCAAAAACAGATAAAGTCAGACAAAGTTTAATTTTGTTCACATTTTAGAATTTAATGTTTTAGGAGTTGGGATTTTGATTATGCCTTTTTTGATAACTTTATATAAAAAAAGAGTATTACTCCATGAAACAAAAAAACAAACAAATCAAATGCCAACAGACTAAATAAAAAAAAAACAGTGTTCTATATAAAATGTTTTAAAAATCAAGCTATCAATTTTTTTCATTTATTAAAACAAAAGGACATGTTGCACATTAATGAACAAAAGTTAAAAGAAAATACAAAATATAAATGTGCGCACAGTTAACATTACTGCTCATTTACATCCGTTGTCCCTTAGCAGGTCATAGACAAAGCTCAACAATAATAATAACAAGGCACAAACAAACAAAAAACAAAGGGCAAACCGGTTGTAGTAAACTTGAAGTGCACAATCTAAAGTGCAAAAGATAAACTCTATATTTCAAGGACATGAGGTTGGAGTTTAATTTTAGGAATACAAGATAAAAGCCTTACACTATAATTCTATTAAAACGGAGTCACTTACTATTCAATTACACAGGATAAGTCTAGAAACAAAGAGAGATTGGCACATGTGTGGATACGTATATGAAACATGTCCCGCACATAATAAGATATAACAGGAACATAACAATCAAACACAAAAGCAAGGCAGATGTGTACAGTGCACACATCTGCTGTGCACTGTTCACATCTGTAGACTTCTGTATGCTGCAGAGTGTGACATGGGATTTAAAAGTGTGTGTTCTCTTATTACAGGTAGTATAGTGTTCCAGGTGTCACTACTCCTCACTGACAGCACAGATTGTCCAAAAATGGTGTGTCTGAAGGGAAACTCGCAGTCTCTTCTTATGGTGGCTTTAGTGGTCCTTCCAGTGAGCAATTTTAGTTTGACATATTCCTTCATTGGTGGCAGTGTAAGTCAATTTATTATTTTGTATGTGAAACAGACATATTTAAAAGTTTTATGATTCTTAGAAGATAAAAACTTATTTTTACTGAGGACATGACAGCAATGATATGAATGATATTAATGATACGAAATAACTGAAAAAGTCTTTTAGATATAAAAAGGATATGAATTTCTGTCACTGAGAATGAAGAAAAAACTTGAGAAAACAGCCTTTAAACACATACATTTTAGAAATTCTACATATTTTTATTGGAAACATCTACATGTTTACGTAAAAAAATTATTACTGTAGTGTCCCTATAGGTTTATGCATGATCAAGTTAGAAGTGATGGTTTGCAAAAATGTACAATTTTCCTCTCCAAAAGTTTGCCCTCCTCTGAATCGCAGCCCAAAATCTCAAAAAGGAAGAAGAAGAAGAAGAAACTAACCAAAAACTTTTGCCTGTACTGTCTCACTTTGACTTTTAGGTAGAAAGAGCTGATTTTCCTTATTTTCTTCTCATTACATCATGTGTCATAGACCTTATTTTGACAGATGTATCATCTCTGCGAACCTTTAAAAGCCGGATTTAGTTGGTGTAATGCACAGCCAGTGTTTTACAGTTAGTATTGTTTCCTCCTCAAAAACAAAAAGCAGAATGTCTTGAACAGTAGAGGAAACAGATTTGCATATCCGCCTTGCCTTCCGACAGGCAGAGAAGTGCTCTCCTGACAGGCCTAATGAACTAGCCATTTAAGTGGTCAAATTATACACTCATCCCTTTTTATCCTCTGATATCCTGTCTTTGTACAGGTGATGGAAAGGCAACTTTCCCCATTCACACCGCTTTAGAAAAACCAACCTTGCCTAATCCCTTGCACCCCTCTCTCCCTCTCATTCTCCCTCCATCTCTCCAGCCTCTATTCCGCGATATTGGAGGAAAGTGCAAGCATTCATAGAATCGAAGACAGAGCGAGGCTGAAGGGAAAAGGCAGTGCTCCGAGGCCCTTTGTGGAAAGAAATCATGTCGGAAAATAGAGCTGGGGCAGCAGAGAGAGGGAGGCTGTCACGGACTTCAATGGCAGCATTATGTAAATGGCTGACATCCCCTGATGTAAAGCTGAATAGAGACACATTAATGTCTTGTGTATATTTAAAAAGCCTGGGCCCAACTCCTCAGGATTGCGAGCGGCAGATCCCGTAATCATGTTGACGAAGTAATGGCAGAGAATTAGTTGTCCATTAAAAGTGTATTATGCACCACGCTGGCACATGAAATTACTCTCAAATAGTGGAATGGCTGAGGGGGGAGTGACGAGGGAGAGGAAGATAGAGATGGAGGGGAGTGGGAGGAGGACGTTGATGGATAGTTTATGTGTGTATACGCGTGCTCGGGTGTGCGCGCGCTCGTTCGTGTATGCCTGCTTGTGTGAATTCCCCTGCTCTGACTTGAGGGAGGCAGGTGATTGACATTTTTAGACTTTGAGAAATCAAAGCAGTGTGAGTGTGTGTGGATGGGTGCACAGCAGGACCTGAAAGATTCTAATGAGGTTATAGAGGGCTGGGTGTCACACACACATACTTACTTACTCTCACACACATTTACATAGTGTATGAACATGCACTCTATGTATTACAGACTGTGTGACAAGTTAAAAGTGAGAGAAGACCGTGGAATAGGATAATAAGATAGAAGAAGCTAATTATTGAATCGATTAAAGCTTATACTCTATCTGCTCTGCTTAAGTTGTCCTTTTACTCCACCTAAACAAAAGCTGATTATTAATGTAGGACTTGATATGAAGATGGAGTTTTTGAGGGATGCAGGAAGTGGCAACATGGGATAGCTAGAAAAGAAGACTTGCTGTATTATATGCAGGTAGTGTTGTTTATCTCTGCTGTCATCTTTGTCAGGCTGCAGCGTCCTATCATCAGGCCTCATGTGTGGTATTTGCAGACCACTATCTGTAGAGCTCTAAGTTAGTTATTCCTGCCCAGATTCCCGCACATTTGTCACGCTTGTCAAATAACACGAATATCACTTTTCTCTTAGCTCCTTCCTTGCAGCCTTATTCAAAGAGCTCATGTCACAGGCACAGAGGTTTTAGTTTTTTAGATGCCAGCCAAATACAGTGAAGTTAAAATAAACATCTAAGTGATGGTTTGGCATCCCGCCTCCCTCCCTCTTCCCATCTTTTCTTTTTTTCCTCCATTCTTCTCTCATGTCTGAGGTGATAGAAATGTAATTCAGATGTCAAAACGCCCCATCTCGCTCTCGCCCTCTCCCCCGTCTCTGTCTTTCTCTGTCCTTTTCTAGTCCGTCGTTCCTATTGTTCTTGTGGCTGCTCCTTTATCGAGCGAGACATCGCCGAGAGGGGGAAGAAAAGAAAAAGATGACATGCTTTCTCAGCCGGTAGCAGCGCGTCCCCAGCCAGAGTGGCTTGTCATTTGAGCGATAGAGGAGTGACAGCTTCCACTGTAGAGGGAACACCCCTGCACCATAATGGGACTGACTGGGCTGCCAAAGACCTGTCTGTCTGCCTGTCAGTCAAACATGTCCATCAGCTCTCCATGACACAAACCTGTCTTTCTGTGTGCAATGCACCTCCGTTTGGCCTTTTGTCTGTCTTGCTCTCAGCCTCTCCGTAACTCTAAAAGCAACAGAGTGTGTTATTCTTTCAGTTTGTTGATCTATCTTAATATTTACTGGACTGGAAATGATGCAGTCTTCATCATTTGCACTTTATCTGAAGCAGATCTGTCTGCCTGCTCTTCTATGGAGCTTTTTTCACCAAGCCAATATTTACCATGTATCTCTGTATCTCATTGTGCATTTTCATCCCTTACAGGTATATGTCTGACCAGCTATCACACACAGTTCCATGCTGTTTAATGGAGCTGCTGGAAATAAAGAAAACGGCTTTGTACTACAAAGGTGCATGAGATATAGATGATACTGATTTAATAGCATCAAACAATGCAGGGCAAGCAGTTAGGTCTTTATAGACAAAATTGTTTTAGATTGCCATCCTTTGACATCATCATATAATTGTATGAAATTAGCTACAGTGTTAAATTGCTAAAAAGAAGGAAGTGGTGTGGTTTGTTGAAAGTAGATCAGCTGACATGAGTTGGCTTTAGCTCTAAAAAGAAAACACGACTGTTATTCATTTTCCCTTCTCATCAGTCAAAATGTCTCAAATTCATCATTTAGAACGCTATTGAAATACTGATGAACAGTTTTTAAAAAAATAATATTTAAAAGCTGGGAATTGTTTTATTAAATGGAATATATGTGAGTCGAATGTTCCGGCAGGCCCAATTTACATCGAAGATCTGTATTTTGTTCTTTTTTTCTGGTGTATTTTTCCAACAAAGCCACATGGTAAAAGGTAGGGATGTAACAATACATCGATCTGCATCAATATATCGATCATGTGGTCAATATCAATCGATATCGATCCAACATGCATGCATCGTTCAAAAATCGATACACTAACCTTTTATCAAGTGCACTTTACTCCAGAGAAAGTTAGTTTAGAGACAATTTTTATGTGCAATTGACTAATGTAGCTGCACAAACACATTAATTACTGATGTATAAGGGATAACCACCCATATCAGTTTTACATTTAGACAAAATCCTGTCAAACCGTGTACATGAGATCTCAGTTATCCAGAAAAAAAAGAAAAAAAACTTTTGCTAAACTAATTTGGACCACCCGTCTTTTAACTTCTTCCTTTAATTCTCCTGTTTTTGCCGTTCATGTCACACACAGTCAAAGGTTGGTTTCAGTCACATATTAACCTTTTTTTCCTCTTCTTTTCCAAGCCAGTCTCGCACCAACAATGACCATCAGGGCCCCTCCAAGGGAGGCCATCAGGGTACAAAAGCACAACGGAAATGAGGGATAACTTTTGGGAAGTCTGGCCTCTCCTACTCATTACCTCCTTCTGCCCCTGCTTCCTCCCCTCCAGTATCTCACTCCCTTCTCTCTGGTGGAAGTGAACGATAACCTCTGCAGAAGGTAGGACACTCCTATCCCTCTTGTCACCCAGAGTGGCCCATATCTTTTTCTTCCTCTTCATTTTGAACACCCGTTATCTTCTTGTTTACATCTGTCACTTTTTCTATAGATGTAATACACATCTATTCAGGAAAAGCTACACTTTATTATGTCCTCAGACACAACAAGGCAAGAAAGATGGGCTTTTGGGATATTGGTTGGCAACAGTAGTTGTAGTTAAGAAAGGGCCTTTTCTGTGTGCGTGTGTGTGTGTGTGTGAGCGTATCTGTGCATGCATGCGTGTGTTATTGAGGGGTTACAAGTGAGAGGAAGGAGGTCAGGAAAAGGGACAGGACTTTCTCTTTTGTGTTGTTTTGTGTTCTCTTGTATTGCTCAGAGGAAGAGCACAACAAAAAAGGGAGAACCCGAATTATTTGTTTGCCCTTCCCTCTTTCCGCCCCCCCCACCAACCCAACCAACCACCACCTTCTCTTGTTCGCTCACTTACTTATAAGATCCTGTTGAATGGGCAAAAATGGCCTCGAGGATGAAGAGAGCCACACAGACAGACAGACGGACCACAGTGTGGAGATGTTTGTCCAACAGAGAGGGAGAAAGAAACAGGGAGTCAGGACCACCTGAGCGTCACCCCTCGCCTCGTCTCTTCTCCCTTCCCCTTCCTTCTTTTTGGCAGTTGGTCACCATTCAGCCCAAAGCAGTCACAAAGATGTCCAGTATGTAGTTTAAAGAAAAGAAGTCAGTGTCTCAGCAACAGCTTGATCTCTTACTTAAACTGCAGTGTGTGTGTGTGTGTGTGTGGGGGGGGGGGCTGAAGAAAACACAAGATTACAAAATGAGCACAGTTTGAATGTTAACTGAAAGAAAACCTGAAACGTAGAAACACCCCAAAAGATTTAAGATACATTTCGGGATAAAATACATATTTTCTACAATTTTCTTCATCTCCTGTTTTCAAACAAAGTTTTTCCATTTCTTTCTTGTACACAAAGCATGAGATTGTTCTAGTTTGGTGTCGTTTAGTCAATTTTTGCCCGCTCTCCTTGTTTAAATCAAGAATGGGAGAGTCGCTCTCTTGTCTGACTTAAGTAAGCCTTAACTTGAAGTTTTTTAGAACTCTGGTTGCTTATTTTTAATGTTTTTATAATTTTGTAAGTATATTATTGATTGCCAAGTTAATAGCCTATTAGGTGACAGACGAGAAGTTGAATCTGGCTAACAGTTTTTATTTATTTATTTTCTTATAATGAATAAATCTAAAAAACTGTTCCAGATAACATTGGGTATATCTTTTAAATTCCATTCATACACAAGCTTTTCCATCTGGAACATTATATTTTAATAGATATTTCCAGGCTTTTTTTTAATCAAAATATAGTGGAATTATTATAAATTTTTCTTTTCTGTTCATTAATGATTCTCTGTGGAATGAAATATCACATAGTGGTAAATTTAAATCATTATATGTAGACACTTTCTGTGCTTGGTTAAGGTTAAGGTTAGAAAGAGACTGTAATCTTCCTTTAACTCTTTATTGGATGAAAGACCATATTTGATCACTTCATAGGACGTACAAAATGCCCCCTCATACTACTCCATGAAATTCTTTAAACCACACAGAGTTTTCTCTTCACCAGCCATCAAAGATCAGGCTACGTTCCGGATATTTCATTGAGATTGGCTTTCAACACAAAATTATATGAAACATTTAGTACTGACTACTTACTAACTGTTTTCATTTTAGAGAAAAGTAACCAAGTTTTAAAGACTTGTAATAACCTTGAATATCGCAACAACACTCTTCTCTATGGTTGAAATGTTGAATTGCCAAGTATTTCAGTGAGTGCCCGATAAAGGGTTAAGAAGGAAAATCTTGCTGTTTCTCCTCTTTTTAATGAAAGAACGTTTAAGCACTTATTACATTTCTTATCATAAAAAACATTGGTGAACACACTAAAGAATACAATGTAAAGTCTACAGTGTTGTCAGACTTCCTTTTACTGACACTTGGGAGATCCTAAAGATGAATTTAAGGATGAATTTCATCATAAGACCTTCAATTATGATGATAGCTGTTTTTTTTTTTAATAAAATACCTTCATAATTTTATTATACCATTGATCAGATTAAGTAAAGATTTTTCTACAGTTGCACTCTGTAGTTTTTTGTAAATAGCCTTAACAATATGAAAAGCTTTTGCAAATCTCACTAAAATGTTCTTCTTTTACCTCCCAGCTGACTGTCATTTTGCTCCTCTTTTGATGCTTGTTTCCACTCTCTGTGGCTTGTTTTCATTTTCTCTTTCTCAGAACAACGCTGAATTTGGCCACACGGTGTGTTACGTGCACACTAGAGAGAAAGAGAGGTGGACAGAGAGGGAAAGAATTCCCTGTGTCCCATTAATCTGCCACATATGGTGGATCTGCAAATGACAGATCCTTAATGGTAAACATTGACGGATAGCATTTGCTTGTTTCTGTTGGTGAGCTGGATGGGTACACTTGTGATAAGTGCTCCATTGCTGAGGAGAGAGATGGTGTAAATGGGGCAGGAGAATACCACTAATAAAGCCCGGCACCCACCCACCTCTGCTCCTCAAGCTAGACCTTTTGTCCCACCTGCTATTCTGTGGCTGTGAAATTAGGCTGCACCCCCTCCTCTCTCTCATTCCTCCTTTCTTTATCCACCTCTTTTTCTTTTGGGTGAACGGCCATGTGAAGAGGTTCATTACCGCTGTGGCTGGATGTACTCAGGTATGGCTGGGTCTGTTCCCACTATAGACCCAGAGCTCTGTCTGTGTCTGGCCCCTCTGGCTCCCTGGAAAAGGGAAACATGGCACACAAAGGTCCTGTTAGCACTTCCTATGAAATCAGCAGTTATCTAGAGGTACAACGCTCCAATTACCTAACACTCAGAGGATGCTATACCCCCCACACAACACAACCCAGTGCTTCAGCATGTGTCTATGTGAGCGTCTTAGTCCTCACCATCATGGTATTCTTCAAGGAAGGGCCTGTGCTAGGTGGCTAATTAGCAGTGAAGACACTCTCCTCCTCCTTTTTCTTCATCTCATCCTTGTCCTTTTCTGCTCCTCCTCTTTTTGCTTCATATGAGTGCATTTTATTTATCTTTCTTTCTTAGAGATGGTGAACCCAGCTTCCTCTTATGTGCTTGCTTTCACACTATACACTATACCAGCAGCCAATCCAGGTCTGAAATGCGAAGTGGGGACCTGAGAAGAGCCCTTTAGATGGGCATGCTATGTGGAGATCAGAGGTGCTGTATCCTGGGGTAAATAGTTGTCCTCCTTCATAGTACTGTTACAGGCTTGTTAAACAGCCCCATAGGGTCAATCTAGACTGTTGACAGAAGGGTATTCTTGCTGAATATTCTATCTAGAGGTTGACCAAAATATAAATAAGAAGGTCGATTTTCTGAAGGAAACAAAAAGAATATTATACCTTTATTATTTAACACTTTAGCATGCAGTCCTGTGGGGTACAGCTCCTATAAAGGAACTATAAACATTGCTTTATCTAAAGCATCGTAAAGATCTTTAAAACTTTTGTTTTCTACTTTATGGTTTTCTAACATATCATTGACAAACTGTGCTTGTCAAACTTTGACTTAATTATTTTCACGAAGGCTTCACCCAAACATAAACAGCAAAGGCTAATACAGTGAGAACCTGGGTGGTCTTGGAGATTACCATGAGAGTTAAGTGCAGGGAAAGCAGAGCATAAGTGAATCAGGAAGGAGGGATAAGAGTGTCCCCTTTGTACAATAAGGCAGGTGTGGTGAGGAGGGGCCTGGAGAGGTGGAGGAGGGGACAGAGGACACAGGGAATTGTAGAGGGCAGATGCAGACACTGACCACAAGAGTCGCCCTTATATTTCAGTGTGGGTAAAAGCAGTAATCAATGTTGTTCAGGGCATTTTTCCAGTAGTTTTTGTTGTATTTCATTACAAAATGGAAACTGTGATTCAAATATAAGATTCAGAGCGGCACAAACTTTACTTTCAATATGGATTTTCAACAATATCAAAACAATTGTTTTAGAAAACTGGCATAATTATAAGTAAAGCAACACAAATCATTTTATACAAATGAAAAAGGCCACAAAGCAACATAAAACAGCAATAGTGGGTTTAAAAAAAACAAAAAAACTTGCAGTGACTACTTTTAAATATTTAAATGACACTAGACTTAATATGGGAGATGCATTATCTATTTATCAAAACTGTATTTCAGTTGGACTAACCCACAAACTACCATTGCTTATTGGGAGGATACCTGTGGTCCAGGATCTAAGTGATGTTTTACCTTGTGCTGTATTGCCTTAGAAATCATCAACTCTTTTCATAGAAATCATCATCTCCAGTCACAAGAAAACAGTCTCTGTCCTTTCCCTGAATCTGTTATAATTTTATCTTCATACTCCATCAATCACTGAAGGCTAGATCTATAACCAGATTACTCAGAACTACCCTATAATGACACACAATCACACGCACAAAACTATAGGTATTATTACAGTAACATTACCAGTAATGGTGTTGGTTGGAGGTTTATCCCATCTCGGTTCCTGTCATATCAGTAGATGGGATTAATGGATCCCTGAGTGTGATGCTTGAATTAAACTACACTCCTTCCATGCAAGGAGTGGGGATAAACACATCTAAGTATGGACCTTTGAACCAGCAACAATTCTGCCCATCTGCCACTCAGCTGCAAGAGCTTTAAGCCAAGGGCACAATGATACTTCACTCGCAATAACTGTATTAGCAGCCGAAAGCTATAAGCCAATGATCGGGTTTGCAGGTTGACCTCTGGCCTAAAACAAATGATGGAGAAAGTTATCTGACTTAATCTGTGCATGAACTCTGTTATATATGCATTATAACCTGACTACTGATGCATTTTAGTGAATGGATTTTTATTTACTTCCCTTTTAATGAAAGTCTAGTCAGAAAGGAACCAACAGTGCCTCGACACACACATTCCCAGATCCATAGCAAAAATTCCTCAGTCAGGGTTTCCAGGCACATAGGTCGACTGCCTCTCTGAGAGAACTTCGTCAGTGGCTGCTGAGTGAAGGTCCCACTAGGATAACACCTCTTTTAAAATGGAGAAAATTTAAATAAAACAAAGAAAACTGAACATTTGAGAAAGCTCTTTTGTTTTTCTTGCAACTCAATCAGAAATGGTTCTATACATGTAAAAACTAGCATATAATATATTAGGCTTATTTTTGTTCCGTTTATATTTTTCTGGTTAGATTTTATGTTTAGTGGAGGCTTTATAGAAGAAAAAAGGGAAAAATGTACATCAATAATTTAAAAGAATAATCCTGGAGTTCTGCTTTTTGATTACAACCTCATTAAATAATCAGTGAATACAAATATTCAATAAAAATGTACTTATAATTACAGAAAGAGGGCTGTTTGAAATATGGTCAAGATATTAATGTGGATGATAATTCTGGAAACAATGTATACTTTATTATAATTCAAAATTAACACAGTTTAGGTATTTATAGTAATACTCCTTTTTTGTGCATCATCTATTTTTGCTTGCTTTTAAATATGAAGAAATGAGTTACAGCTCCAGAATAAAAGCGATTAAGGGAGAGAGGATTATTTTGAATGAGGTCAGTGTTGATGTGAATTAAAACAGCGTCTCCACTGGAGGCCTAGTCACTCAACCAGACAGTGCCGAGGAGGCTTATATTGGGAGAGGCGTTAAAATCCATTTTCTCATCACTCTCTCTGTCTCTTTTCCCTGCACCACATCCTCTCCATCTCCCCTCCTCCTCTGAGAAAGCCAAGTCCTGAAAGACAAGCCGCATCATCATGCCATTAAATATTTAAGCAAAACACTGAAACTATATGAAAGATTAAGGGTGCATAAAAATAATTAAGGATTATCGCAATGAAAAATGCATGCTCGGTGTAACCTAGGAGTTCATGATATGAACAATACAATATTAATGATCTGGAGTGGAGGACTGTGCAGGCAATTCTGCAGTCTCATTAGAAGGAATGTGTTTGTGTCTGGCCCAGGAAAAGCTGCAAGCTACAGATACCAGATCAGCCTTCACTGTTTACAGGTCGACAAAACAAACAAAGGTAATGAATCCATAGTGTAATAAGGGGGAAGTGTGTGAGTGTGCATATGCCTGTGTGTTTACAGGGAATACCTTACCAGGGGCCTTCTTTAGTAGAAACCCACAGATATTAAACCACCCAACAGTCTTAGTACATAACATAACATTTTGCTATATGTAAATTTAGATTAGAGTGGATAATGTTGCATTATGCAACACTGAAATAAAAACGAAGTGTCACTGCTCTCGCGTTTACCGCAGAAGGTAATTTCCAATGCAGGTCGAATACCAGTCAAGACCGCAAAATTAGAAAGCAAAGCACCAATAGCTTAAATTACATTACCATGAACAGACTCCATTTCTTTCACTGAATTACAGCGGCGTGAACAGCCTCATATATCTTTTATGTCCGTGGCCCATTTTTGAGTAGTGTGCTCATTTCTCGCGGGACATTGATATTTTACCAGTGTTTTAATTATTGGAGGGGAGAAGCAGCAGGGCCGGCGCAATGATGAGGTTTCCCCACATCGTTGGTTTTCAACAATGTCAGCTCTTTGACACATTTTCAGGTCATTCGGAGCTGAATGAAATACAAACGAAACCCATCGCCAATTGGAATAAGGTATCAATAATTGGCCGCACTGTGCTGAAGGCCGCGACTTGAGACTTTTGCAGATATGACCTCTGCTGAAGCCGAGGATTAGGGGGACACAATATAATAATGGGAAGTATTGTGGCAGCAGATTATGCAACTATCTTTAGGTGCCAGGAGAGCCTTATATGATGGAGTCAAAGTATAAAACAGCCACATGCGCGATTTCACAGTCAGTGGTTCTTATAAGGAAATGCCAACATAATAAATGTCCTAATTATCGCGTTTTCCATTGGTTTTAAGAGCATTTCTACAAACAAAAATTCACAAATTCAGCTCTAATCATAACCTATTATCCGATTAATTTAACTGTTAAGAAAGCAAAATATTTTTAAAACAAATGACGCATAAAAATTGATCTTTTTACGCACACCCTTGCGCGCATATAAGTGCTGCTGTCAGTGCTTTCTCACAGTGAGACGCTCCCTTCATTAGTGCGGGTGACCGCACACTCAAACTCTGAGCGCCCCCCTTGCTCAAACTGCAGATTAGACGCAGATTCTGCCGCTATTACAAATTCAAATACATCCTCCCATGATTGAAGGGAGCCATTACAATAAGTCACGGGCTGCTGCTGATAATGGCACAAGGCAAGCACAGCCTTCAGCTGTTCCTGACAGGATATTGAACGAAGGTGAAAAGTTAACAAAATTATCAAATAGTCAAGCCTGCGTGTTCCCTCAGATGTCACCAGGGCCGCGACATAAAATAATAATTTAGGAAAAACCAGAGCCTCTGTGACTTGAGACACACACACTTTCATTTTAATGGAAGAATATATA
>JBBBVU010000017.1:21207880-21218843 GCA_037177055.1 Atherinosoma microstoma
AGATTCAGTCATTACCAAACTGAGAAATAAAGAATGAGTAAATGACGCAGAGACCCAGAGTGAAGGATTTTGGGAAACAGACCTGAACAGATTCAGTCATTACCAAACTGAGAAATAAAGAATGAGTAAATGACGCAGAGACCCAGAGTGAAGGATTTTGGGAAATATGATGGGAGCTAAATGTGGAGCTGTTTGGTTTGGATTGTATAGTCAGCACTGATGAATGATAGATGAATCCACCATTTCTTACCCCACTGAAAATGATGGAGAAGAAGAGAAGCAGACAGGAAAACAGCACAACATTTATGTCCTGCAACTGACCCATACATAACTGGGAGACTTATTTCTTTATATTTCTGCATCTCATTCTTTACATTTCTTTTTTTGGCAAGTAAACAAATGGAATTTGTCCTTTGTATGGATGTCTTAAAAAAGTCATCTTTTTAGCAAAGACTTCTTACAGTTGTACAAATTATGTTTTTTTACTATCATCATGGGACAAAAGCAACAGAGTTTAGTGAACGAATCAATCAGTGAAGCAGTTTAATGCAGGAGACCATTTTCTTTATTACCTTGACCACAACAGAACTACAATCTTCTGTCTTTAACCATGTCCTTTTTAAGTATGAACCAGCTTTGTCTTCAAAAGCAGCTCAAGTTACACAGTTACAAAACAGAGTAGCCATCTATAGGGATGTCCAGATTAAGACTTTTTTTTAGTCCTAACACCAGCTTGAATAATTTAAGATGGAATATCGGCCGATACAAAATATCAGTCCATGCTTGCCTTTTCCTTGCATAGTTGTAAACTAGCCAACCTCAGTACATTAAAGTAATTTAAATATTTTTTCAACAAAGATTACTATCTAAAATCTTATATATATTGAATAATTCTCTTAGTGACAGCTCATAACAATTCTACAAAGTGGAACATGAGTTTTGATTATTTTTGTTGCCCAGCAGTGTCCCGAGGCTGAGAAACTACACTTCAAAACTTAAAGAGACAAAGTGTAAGAATTACTGCCAACTAACACTGGAATCGTGTATCACATTCTAATGTATCGTGCATTCTTGCATCTCACTTTCTTAAACACGCAATGCAACAACGGTAGCCGCTGTGTGTCAAAAAGCCTCAACAACACAGACAAAAGCATGCCATCCAATAGTTCATGGAAGGTTCACTCAGGTAAAGAGGTTCGTGATTTTATAAATATTGCAAACTGCATCCCGTCATTAGTGTGAGTGTATGAGATGGGAATTGTGGCTTCAACAGGTCTTCTCCATGCTGTGTGTTTGTTCTGCTCAGCCACTGAACCAGGTGAATTCACTGTGCCGATTGGAATCACCTGGTGATTCCACAAATACATGGCATGGAGATGACTTGTTGAAAACATCATTCCAACCTTTGCTATTCAATAATTACACATACACTACACATACAGTGAAATCCGATTCTACTCACCTGTTAGAACTGTATGTTTACGTGGTTTTAGGGAGGTTTCCCGTCTTACAGCAACAGCAAACCGTTGAGAAAACGGCATTTGCCGTTTGCCATGTTTGGATCTGGGCGCTGCTGAGTTATTCTGCATTGGTGCTATTTGTCCCTTATCGACAGCTGTAGTTTCAAGATGGCAGACTGTCATGGCGCTTCCCTACCCGGCTTACCTGTCATATGTATGTCATATGAACAAATATAAAATTCTTTGCCTATGAGAATGTGTCAGATTATTGGCAGAGGTCATAATACATACAATCATATATACACATGACAATATCAATTTTGGCCAGTAAACAACAGAAATGTCCCTACACAATGTCCCTTTAAGCATCTGGGACACTACATCACGTTACAGCCGAGTTCCACTTTATGCAGAGCTTTGCTCGCTAGGAACTAGATTACAACAAACTGGCCATTTTGAATATGCATTACCGATTCATAAAAGAAACATTAAAGAGAAAGGGACAGAGCAAGAGATATGACAAATGTCAACATCAGACTGACCTTTACTCGCCGGAAAGAGCTCAGAGAACAGTAAGGAAGCAAGATGGATGCCAAATTAGTCGTCGTAAGCTGGCTGAGAAATTCTGCCAAAGTTCCGTAGTCTTAAATGTACCACTCCAAAACTAAAACTAACATCTTAAATAAATAAATAAAATATCTCAAAGAAAACATTTGCATACAGTGCAAACAGGAATTCTTCCATTAAAACTTTAAACGCAGCTTTTTGTGTCTTGATGACATTGAATGCATCTTTCTCAATTCTACCCCTAACATGCTCATCTGTCGCTGTATAAGCTCAGTATTTATCATTAATGAATATGGAAAAATAGGTCCCCTAATGTTTGTCTACATCACTATGATAACTAGCTACAGGCTAGAAACCATACATTGGATGCTACTATCTGTACTTCTAGGTGTGGTTGGGTATGCAGTGCAGTGTTTGCTTATCTCACTCACCTGTGGCTCGTGATGCTTCCTACAATTTCTATGCTCTGATCTGTTGATCTGTCCTCCATTCCTCGCCAGTTCATCAAGGCCTCTGTGTTTGTGAGTTAGATTTGTTTCCTGTCCAGTACTTGATACAAGTAGTCTGAATTCGCCTGCAGTGTCTTCAGCTCTGTGCTCACCTGTCCATGCTCATGGAGTCTCCTGCCAGGATCCCCAGT
Organism: Atherinosoma microstoma; assembly: GCA_037177055.1. NCBI lineage: Eukaryota > Metazoa > Chordata > Actinopteri > Atheriniformes > Atherinidae > Atherinosoma > Atherinosoma microstoma. The sequence continues at coordinate 21,210,548 of JBBBVU010000017.1, forward strand.
GAAGTCTTCTAGTTTACACCAGTTGCTCTTTTAAGAATAATCAGTTAAACTTCCATGTTGCTTTCAGCCTCTGTTTAAAGATCCCATCCTTGCAACATACAACAGTAAATATACACACTGGTGCCAGTAACAGCTTTAACTTCCACTGACATGTAAACGAGAAACTCCCTTCTATCTTTTTGACCAGTCTGCTTGGTTACCAGGGTAACATGTTTTCCCCCAGGTGTTGTTGATGAAACCCCTGTTTCTGTGAAAAGGTTTTTGTTTTGTCTTTTTCTCTTTAGACATAGGGTGATATAAAACATATGAATTTAGTTTCCAAAGTGATTTTTGGTGCTTAAACATAAAGTGTATTTTCTAAATACAACCAAATACAGTCTAAAAGAGAGAGTACATCTTTAAGTTAAAAATGAAGAACAAAAAAAAGTTTCTTAACAGCTATCATGGTAAAACACATAATTATCCTTGATGATAATAAGTATTTGTCAGCACCAAAGAATACAACTCCACAACAACAATGACTAGCTGTCATTTGGCTAAAGCTGACACTACAGAATGGTGTGTTACTAGTTATATGTTACTAGTTATGGTGGGAAGGAGATGCTACCAACAACTATATAGTATAAAGTGTTATTCCATAATATTATTTTAACCCTTTAAAGTTACTAATTTATGAACCTGTAATTTGATCATTTTGTGATTTCTCCAATATTCTGTATTTGCATCTAAAGTGGCTATTGTTTGTTTGATCTATACGTAGAGTGACTTTACTTACTGATTAATATATTTTGTTTACTTGCTTTGTGTTTTCTGTTTTATCATATGGTGTAATTTTAAACTTTGTATGTTTTTTGTTGATGAATTATTTTGAAGACCCCAACAAGACTAGCGACCACTTTATGGAAGTTAATGGGGATCCCAATAAAGAATAAAGAATAAAGCCCAACCCAAGAAAAACTGGGGAGAGAGTCAAATTTTTTTAACCTGAAGTCTTTATTTGGCCGTTTAACAAAATGTGGAAAAAAATTAACAATTAAATTTTTTTGGTATATCTACCATTTATGTGTGACATGTCAAAATTATTGTAGTGTAGTCTTTTGAGTCCTGGTATCCATTAAGGGGCAGAAGACAAGTATCATATTGAATACTGCAGGAATTTGAGCAAAGTTTTTACCATAAAGTGATGCTAACTGTCTCAGAAACTGTTTGTATCAAATATGATACGTTTGGCTTTATAGGTTTAAAAAATCTTTATTACTTGTTAAACCATGTGCATTGAACCCTACACCAGGCAACAAGTTTTCTGGAAACGCTTCTTTCTGCGTGTGGACAGAGTGGAGCTTCGGCAGAACTGGACGGGGAACCGATTTCAACACGACACACGTTCGGTCAAATGTGGCTCACCTCAAGTGCTCTTAATGTTCAAAGACGCATGATTACGCCTGTGTATAAGCCAATACCTCCCCCTCTTGTGAACTATGGTTTGTGTATTCTGAGCCAGTGAGCAAAAGGCTTTGAAAAAACTGTGTTAATTAAATCATTGACAATAAATCATTGTCAGCAAGTAGGAAAAAACAACAAAAAAACAAAAACAAAAAAACATAAAAGGCACTGCCTCCAGCACTACATGGCAGCACCTGAGTCCAACTTGACTCAACAGTTTGACTAGCACTTAATCAAACTCAATTCAAACTGTGTTGTTTGAATTCTTGCTTGTGTTGTTCTCACTCTCAGTTGAAAGTCGCTTTGGACAAAAGCGTCTGCTAAATGACTGTAGAATAGAATAGAATAGAATAGAATAGAATTGAATTGAATTGAATTGAATTGAATTGAATTGAATTGAATTGAATTGAATTGAATTGAATTAATTAATTAATTACATGATAATGCATTAACTTGTCCAGCCCTAATTCTTCTCTATAGGGGAATCTTTTTTAGCCAATAAAGGTGCAGCATGCAGGATCCAAAGATGGAGCCATTTAAAACAGAAACATCATCCAAATGAATATCGTCACCTAACCATAACTTGTGGTGCTCATGAAAAATGTGAAAGCAAAAAAATGGGTAACGCTGTACAATAACTTACATTAGAAATGAACTGTCTGAATGTACATGGAGACCTTGGACTAAAACAGTAATCACATGAATCAACATTGAGATCATTAGATCATGGTGGGCAGCAGGGATTCGTGATAGATCCTACATTAATAAATGCAATAGTTCGTCTTGAGTTATGCATTAGTTTAGTTTGTATTTGATTTGTACCATTGTTGTAAAGTGTAACCAAAAATACACTGCATTTGTTACACTTACTCTGACCTATATGCTACCTTTAGCATGTGTGATTATCAGAGTCAGAGTGTAATATCACAAAAAGACTGTACAGTGAATGAGCATATATCCATCATGAATCTACTTCTCTGTCCTCTCTGACCTTTGACATTATTTCCCGTTTTTTGTTTGCCATCCGTCTTCATGCCCTCTGCAATCTTCTTATTGTGTGCTTTATGTCTCACATGCAACAGATGTTTTTCCAACATTTTTTATGTTAATACACCACAGTGAATTTGTCATTAGTATTCATGCAACTGCTTTTTCAGAAATCCACACTGTTCTCGAACAGTAACGGTGAAACATAGTAAGAGAATGAGCAAAACATTTTTTCTGAGCTTCCCTGTCTGTTTCTTTTTCTCTTTCTTTTAAAAAAAAAATATGACAAGGTTGCTGTAGACAGGCATGCATGGAAATACACACTGTGCTTCAGTGCCAAGTTGGTTAAAGGACAAGAGAGGACAACACAAAGCTCTATTCACTGATAGCCTGCACACAATAACTGTCATTTTCCACTCCTTAGCAAAATATTATCAATTCTTAACAAGATTGCAGACCTCCACTTCTTTTTATTAAATGGTCACAAAGGCAAAGATGCATCTCTCAGGGTGAGGAAATTATGACATTCCTGTGGTAACTTCAAAGTGCTTTGGAGGCAGCACTTTACAATAATAATACCACATAATCCAATGAAAGGAATAGTTCACAGCCATTGCTATTCTTTTGTATGAACATAACTTTTCAACCTTGACAACTGTAGATCTCTCACTAATTCACTCAGTCACTTATTCACCCATTATATATTGTGGACAATGAACAGATTTTGAGATACTGTATCTCTTTCTAAGCAAGTTTTTGTTGTTTAATATTCTTTTAAACAACTACAACAACAAATTAATGTTTTTAGAGCTGGGTTCCTCCTAGCTTAAAAGATTCATTTAGAAAACAGAAGTTTGGAGCAACCTTCACTGTATTGATAGTTACATGCATGTTTTAACAATGATGAAAATGGAAATTCCAATACTTACCGGCTGCCTTTGATTAATGGGTTTTATTGATCTGACTAGTTGAGGTTTGCATGTCATGGTGATGGACACACACTCATTTACTTACAAAACATTTCTTGAAAGTGCACGTCCTTTTGCAAATGATTTGAGGGTTATGGGTAGCTGTTGCTCAGATGAAAGATTATTGGATCAGTGGATGAACCCCAGCTTCCCCAAATTCCCCAAAGTCAAAGTGTCCTTAAGCAAGACACTGAACCCCAGATGTGTTGTCAGTGGTTTGAATGGTCCAATAAGCCTAGAAAAGTGTGTCACTAACCACACGCAAGTGAAACCTAGAGTTTTAATAACATGAGTAAGGCTTTCAGCATGGATTAACCATGTAAATTTGTGCTTTAGGATAAAAATTCACAACATGGCCAAAACATTGTCAGCATTATAGATCAGTACAATGTATAGGGCTTGCAGTATGAGCATGTTGAGATTTTGTTGTGGAGAAGAAGGATTTGAGTTTTCATTTTACAAGAGCAGTGGGTGAAGTAGGTGTTGCTTTTATTTGAATCAAACTTGAAAGTGTTTTTTATGTCTTTCATTTTTCTGTGCTCCCCTGTAAAAACTTTAAATTCCAGCTCTTGTATTTCCTCAGGCCGTGTTTGCCTGCACAGTCAGTAACCCTGCACTGCCACTTAACCATGATTTATCAAAGGACGTCCACCTTCAAGTGAGGCTTGTGGTATGAAAAGTAAACAGAACTTTAAGCAAAAATTATTGCTGGAGTACTTAAGAGCAGCCTAACAGAGATACTGACAAAGCAAGGTAAATGTTACCTCTTCAACCTACCACTCCAAATACAGCAGGATCACTGAAAAGATGGCTTCCACCAAGTTGAATTCAAGCAATGAATTCATCTGCCATCGCGCTTCCCTTCACTAACTGATGCCAGTCTGCTCTGCCCACGGCACATTTGTTGCACTGCTCATTCAGCTGAGGAAAAGCTTTAAATCTTCCCTCAGGTAAGGATGGAGCCGTCCTTCTAAACATTCAGGGATACACAAACATACTCACATAGATGCCAACACACCTGCAGCGCAGCACTGAGGGTACAAATGCCTCAGTTGCAAAACATAAGCATCTCTTTAGGTAGAGCTAATGAGGAACTGAATGGTGAAGTGTCATGAAGTTTGTGTGTCAGTAAATAGTGTTTACACTGTGTAGATAATTGCAAGACAAGCTAAAACATAAAGGAGTGGAGACTAAAAATAAAATTTACAGATATGAAACAAAGTAAATCTCTAGTTCTGTAACCAGAGGACATTTGTCTCTTTTCACAGAATTTATTGAGCCTATATTGTGAAAAGAATTACAAAGTGATTTTGATTAGTCCACCTTTTGTTTGCTGGCTGGAGCAAAAGAAATTTCAGAAAAAGCCATTGAAGGTATTTTGTCATTCGGGGAGCTTTCCAGAACCAATTACCATCTGGGATCTGTTTAGAACTGCTTGGTGTGTAAGCATCTAAAAAGGATTAGAAAAGACATTAAATGAGACAAATCATTTTCTATTTTATCTCAAAAACAAAACTCTTGTCATTTTCAGGGAGGAAGGTAAAACTGTTTCTGAGATATGATACCTCAACTACTGACCGCAAAGAAATGTAGCAGGCAATAATTACTGTCAGGTGACTATAGTGGACATGGACACTTCAAAGTTTTAAAAGACCTGCAAAAAGACTTACATTTCTATATAGAGCCATATTTACACCTCAAAATTGAAATTATGAATTCAGATAGTATATACAATCTGAAGTTTAGTCGAAAAAAAATCCATAATTACATCACAGCATACTATTGCACTTATCAGCTCAAACAATCAACTGCCATTATTTTTCAGTGTGACATTTACAGCAAAAGGCAGAATGACTTCAACTTCATATGGTTCATAGAATGTGAACAGAGAAATAAAGAAGATAGTTTGTTGCTAGAAGATTGATCTAATCTTGATGTACATGTTGTGGAGCAAGAACATCAGGAATAGTGAGGCTAGGGAGCCTGTGCTCCCTCACGTTGCATCCTTTTACCACAATTTATCGTCATGGATGAGTTCTCCCCTTTTCAAACATTCCCATCGGCTCCAAGACACATGGTTAAACATACTAGCTCTTTTTGTCCTTAACATCTTCTCTAAAAAATGATACGATTGATAAATTTCACAACATTGTTTTTTCATTGCTTTTGCTGATACTAGAATCTTAAACTACAGCTCCATAGGTGGAGCCCTTTTTTTCCTGAAACACAAGGTAACAAGTTTCATTTGGTCTTAAATTCAGATGCAATCCGTTGGTTTTCTTAACTCTGCAATCATTTTTAATGAATTGGTTTGTATGAACACTCTTATTATAAATTGGACTAATGTGAATTTGTTTTAATTGGATCACAATGGATAGGCTTGAATTGATTGTGTCTGTAAAGTGCCTGAGATGATTTTGTTGTGAATTGGTGCTACTCAAATAAAGCTGGACTGAACTAAATTTAATTAAAAAGTAAATGGATGTTTTATGATGTAATTAATTTTGTTTTCCTCACATTGCACAATGTCTTGGCAAACAAACAGCACATGAACACAACGTAAAGACGAAAGATTGCCAGCTTGGAGGTACCATCTTTGCAAGTGTAAGACAGAAATTGTCATCCTCATTGATATGAGCCCATGCATTGTTTGCACATGCAAGCAAAAATTCCTTCAATCCCTTTCTAGTGTTCGTAAGAGCAATTGCAGTAGAGAGTTGCTCTTACTGAATGATTTAGTTGCTCAGTAAGAGCAACTAAACATAACATCTATGGAGGTGTTGTATTTTCAGTATGATATGCGTTGGTATGCTTTTTTCCTTTTTTTCATTTCCACTGGCAAAAATAGGGATGGGTACCAGAATATCCATCCCAAACCATCCCACTGTTTTTGGGACCCTTCCTTCGGAGTCCCAATGTTAGCAATCCAACCAAAATGGGTGGAGCTTGACAAGCTACAATCCGTTGATTGGTAAAAAGAGTCATCACTTCCTGTGCAATTTTGCACTAAGAACAAGGTGGCAACAGCGCCAAACCATTGATTTATTGTTGTTTAAAGTCTTAAGAAAAAACACAAACCACTGGATAGCTACCATTCTGTTCCTTTGTTTCTGTGTTGCGTTCTTCTGTTATAATTCAAAGAAGGCTATGGCATCACGCCATTATGTATAGCTATAGCCATTCGACTGATATGTCACCTACCAGGTAAATGTGATGGTGGCTGTTGAAACACAACAGAGATCAGGATTTACCAAACTGTCCCATAGTGACCCGTACCCGCTGGTGAAAACTGGGCTATAATTTTGTGTATAGTCTGGGGATCTGGTTCGTGATAACTTTGTTGTGGGAGTGGGTTGTGTTTGCTTCCAACATCGGTGGATCTATTCTACTGCCAGACCCAGGAGTGATTGAATAAAATTGGATTGGATAAAAAATAAAAAAAGAAGTTGTCAGCAAGGTCTGAAAGAACAGATGATGTTTTACACAATTAAAAGACAAAAGATACAGACATTTATGAATGTCCCTGATAATGCCGACAGCAGAAGTTTGGCTTGGTATATAAAAAGCCTAAAGGTTTTTAAAGTCTTTTGTGAGGGAGATTCACAAGGAACACTGACCAGGTACATGTATGCAGTAATGAGGGGGAATTTCTTTTTTATATTTTCCATAAGCAAAGTCATGAGTAATTTTTCCCCCAAGTTAGTTGCAACAAAATTGTCTTCAGCTGTATGAGTTGTGTTAATATATGCAGAGACTTTTAAGTTGTATAAAACCATTAAAGTATAAATATTTTTTTTAGCAGATACTGAATTGGTTTTCCATTTGAAGATGCATCTGGTTGATGGCACCTGACATTCTCATCCAGCTTGATAATTGCAGTGGAGAGCAATAGATGGGTAGCGAGAGAAAAGATCACTGATTGCAAAACAGAAGAAAGATGGGGATGAGTCATGAGAAGCTGATTATTAGAACAGTGGCTAAGATGTTAGGCTTACCAAAGGTCATTAAGATATGGTAGCATTAAGATATCACAGATGACAGCAGTGAAATACTTAGAAAGATGTGTAGGAGATGGGGAAAAAAAGAGAGATGTGTACTCCCTTCTGTTGTATTTTCAAACTTTCCTTCTTCTCACCTTCTCTTTCCCTTTTCCCTCTCTTGCTCTTATTCTGTCATATTCTCCCCTAAATCTCCCTATGAAATCTACTCTTGCCACGGGTAATTACAATGAACAACTTCATATGGCTGCTCCGCCTGCTCCCAAGATAAGACATGGTGGAGCAGCACACACACACGATTGCATTCACACTCAAACACACACACATAACCATCCCCTATCTTATCTTGATCGTCACAGAACAACCGCCTTCTGCCCAATTCTGCCCTAATCTTCTGCATAAACAATACTGATATTTCACCACCTTCCACAATGAAAGGAGGAGGGGGAATAAAAGCACAGAGAGGAGGAAGGCGAAGGGGAAAAGGACTGAGGCAGCAGAGATAGAAAGGAGGGGTGTAAGACTGATAAAATCACTCCCTTATAAAAACTCACTTCCCTTCTGCCTTAGTCTACTCTTATGTTTGCAATGTGTGTTAAATTCACCATACAGTATCCGAACCATGGAGGAAGTTATATGAAATTATGACGATTCCTTCAATGATGCATGTTAATTGTTCCTGTTACTTTATCCTTGGGAATAATGACATTATCCTAGACTTAGAATTTTGCTAAAACAATATCATTGTGCATCTCAATCCATATTTCTTCTGAATCAAGAACTTTAAATCATTAAAAAAAATGTTTGGTTGTTAAGTAGTTTTTATTCATTTACTCCCTTTTTTTACTTGAAATGATCTTATTTTATCATTTCATTTGTTTTGTAATTTCTTTATATATA
>JBBBVU010000017.1:21224733-21237231 GCA_037177055.1 Atherinosoma microstoma
GATACTTGCTGGGATAGGCTCCAGCCCACCCGCGACCCGGAATGGATTAAGCGGTACAGAAAATGGATGGATGGATGAAATGGAGTGAGGTAATTGCAGTCTTAGATGAACAACCACGTCATATTATACTGTACTGTTATCTAACAGCAAAAATCTTGAAATTGTCCGTTTTCTGTATTATGTTATCAGTTGCTCACATTGTTGTGGAGGAATTTCAGCCCACTCTTCTTTGTAATGTTGTTTTGGTTTATTGATGTTTACAGGCATTGGTTTGTACACAGCTTTCATGAGGTCCCTTCAAAGCATTTAGATAGGATTGAGTTCTGAACCTTCGGTCAATGCAACATCTTAATTCTTTTAGTTTTTATCCATTCTGCTGGAGATTTGTTGCTGTTCTTAGGATAAGCATCCTGTTGAATGACCTAATTTCAGCCTAAACCTAGTTGTCAGACAGATGGCCTCACATTTGACTCTGGAATACTTTGGTGTGTAGAGGAGTGGGTGATGAATGAGACTGCAAATGTGGCCAATTTCTGTGGTTGGAAAGCAAACCCAAAATCATGACCCTTCCACCTCTATGCTTGACAGATGGGATGAGCTCTTTGTGCTGATGTGCCATTTGTTGTTTTTTTGTTTGTTTTGTTTTTTTAGATCAAAAATCATACCATGCATTATTTCCACATAACTCCACGTGGGTCTCATCTATAGTTAGGGAAAAAATTATTTTAACTCCTTGCGAATAATCGCACCAACTGTTGTCACCTTCTCACCCAGCTGCTTGGCGATAATATTGTAGCCCATTCCAGCTTTGTCCCTGACATCCTTGGAAAGCCCTTTGGTCTTTGGTGAAGACTTTGGAATCTGGATTGATTGCATCTGTGGATAGGTGTATTTTATAGAGGTAACGAGCTGAGAGGGCTCCCAATGTCAGTTCATTTCCTGTATAGAATACACCTGGGTCCCAGAAAATTTGCTGATTGATGGGGGATCCAAAACTTATTTCAAAATGCTAATTAATTTATATCTTTTTTGATATGCGTACAGGTTTATTTTTGTTAATGTTCTGTCTGTCACTGTTCAGATAAACCTACCATTGAATTTATAGACAAATCTTTTTTTTTTTGTTAGTGGGAAAAATTGAAAAATTAGAAGGGGTTCAAATTATTTTTTCCCTAACTGTATATAGACACTGAAGTCTTGTGGTTTGCAAATTCAAGGTGTGTAGCAATGTTTTTTTAGTTTGTTTTTTAGCGAGAGAATAGGCTTTCTCCTGCTACCCTTCCAAACAAGTCATAATTGCTCAGTCTTTTACCAAACTTTAATGTATTACATGATAACTGAGGCTTGCATGAGCGAGAGAGTACTTGTAAATAGCTGCCAACTGTATTGCAATGAGAGTGAGTCACACAGCTTACACATTTCACAATTTCACACACACAAAGTTTCTAACTGATAATGCAGCAGCTCAGAAAGAGGTCTCGGACAAGACAAAGCAGGAAGCACAGTGCAGCAGAGTTCTCCTTTTTGTCAATGGCCATTTCCTGATAGCATATGTATTTATTAAGTAGTCCTTGTCATGTAACCTTTTCACGCACCTTAGCTTTCTGAATTAACTTTTATATGTGCAAACATTTGATTCCACTTTCTTTTTTTTACATTTCTTGCCAGCTTACCTTGTGTCCAACCACATGAGAAAATATTTCAAGGATCCAGCTCACTTTGGTTCTTATGTCAAACGTTCCTTAAGCCGCAAATTCTTTGATCTATTTCACCCTTCTTATTCATTTCCCCACACAATATACTCTTAATTAGCTTGATGAAATTATTGTAGAGCAGTAGTTATGACTCACACCCAGTTTACTATTTTACTTACCACATCATAATGGTCAAAGATCTTTTCAAAGTCTCTCTTTCTCTCCTCTTTACTGCAGGCCTTGGAAAAAAGAGATGAGTTTTTCAAATTAAGAAGGGAAAGTAAAGGCAAAAGCAAAAAATAAAAATGACCCAATTTCCTGTGGTGTTAATCAGCAACAGAACAACATAGGTCATATACTTACATCCATCTGGAACTGAAGCAAGAAATTCTCATCCAGGGCTAAGATCCTTAGACATAAATGAGTCTTTTAATGCGAGTATTTGAGTAAAACAATCATACTTATTATTCAACAAAAGAATGTAATCTGATTAACCATAACAATGCCTCTTGATTTGTTATCTATTAGGGGAAAAAAGAGAGTAAAATACACTGCCTGGCAAAAAAAAGAGTTTAGCTTTAATTAAGCAAATAAGTACAAGCCTCCTATTGGATAATTATTGCATGGATGATTATCTTTCAGCTGACAACAAGTTGTCCACCTCAAACTGATGCAATGAGTAGCTTCTCATTTCTTAAACAACCATGTCTATTTGGAACTGTGATTGCAGTTTTTTTATTGTGAAACACTTTGGTCAACTAAAGTTGTTTTTACATGTGCTATATGAATAAATTTGAATCCTTCCAGTGACTGCATGGTGGTGTGGAGGTGAGCACCGCAGCCCCACAACAAGAAGGTTGCTGGTTCGAGCCTCAGCTGGGGAGGGGCTCAAACAGTGGTCTTTCTGTACGGAGTCTGCATGTTCTCTCCATGTATGTGTGGGTACTTTGGCTTCCTCCCGGAGGATAGGTTAATAGATTACTCTAAATTCTCCCTAGGAGTGAATGGTTGTTTGTCTCTCTGTGTTGGCTTTGCTACAGACTGGCGATATGTTCAGGGTGTACCCTGTCTCGTGCCTGCTAATTGCTGGGATAGGCTCCAGCAACCCTGAATTGGATTAAGTGGTTCAGAAATGAATACATCCATCTTCTGCCGCTTATCCAAGGTCATGGGGGCAGCAGCCTGAGCAGGGAAGCCCTCTCCACAGCCACATTAACCAGCTCATCCAGAGGGATCCTGAGGCACTCCCAGGCCAGCTTTGCTCAGTGGTCGGACTCTCAAATCATCAATACAAGTCCACAGTCCAAAGTCATGCATGTTTGATTAATTGGTGTCTCTAAATTCTCCCTAGGAGTTAGAGTGAGCATGACTGTTGTTTGTATCTCTATGTTAGCCCTGCAATAGACTGGGGACCTATCCAGGGTGTACCCTGCCTCCCACCGGATACTTGTTGGGAGAGGCTCCAGCCCCCCCCCCCCCCCCGACCTTGATTTGGATAAAGCGGTACAGAAAAATTAATGAATGATGAATCTATTCTAATAAATCGAAACAGCACAGAACAACTAAAGTGCAAAGTAGGGGTTAGGAGTGTTACTTTCAAACAATGAGGATTTAAGCATAATTTTATCTCTTGATTGGTTCTTTGCTTCTGAGGCTGTTTCTAGAATACTTTGTTATATCTTTATCATTTTAAAAAAAGCTTCATCTTCCCATGTAGGCTGTGATGACATTCTTAACACTTTATTGAAACTAACATTTGTCAACTAAACACACTTACACTACTCATATGTTTAGATAACCACAGATCATTAGATCAATCTGATAACTTGTAATTACAAAAGAAAAACAGGTCTTGAGGTTTTTTAAATAAAAATTCTGCCTTTTACTTTGTCTGATTTTGGAGACCTTTTATCCTAGCCTCACTTTCCCTCCCTTTCTCTCCCACAGATACATTGCAGATCAGTGAGCCTGCTGTCTTTTCGAGGCAGCGGTACACCATTCCCGCTGAATTATTCACATCTTGTGGAGAAAAGGAGCAAAGAGACAGACTGTATAAAGCCAAGCTAATTAAAGTCACTGTATTAAATGTGTGCCTGTGTCTCTTCCAAGAAGAGAGGAAAGAGAGATCAGCGGTGATACCTTTCCTCTCCATGCATCTCTATCACTTGTGCCCCCTCCTCCCGCTTCACTTATCCCCCTCTTCTCTTGGCTTTCTCAGGAAAATTACAACCTGACTGCTCACTTTAATATTTCAGCATCTAAGTGAGTGTGACAGGCTCTCCTTTGTGTCCCCCTCCCCTCCTCTGTCCCTACCTCCTACCATCCACCCACTTCTCTTTCTACCCCAACCTCCTCGTGTCGTTTGCTTATCGTTGCCCCGACAGTTCAGCTTTTACCATGTGACAAGAGAGAGAGAGAGGGAGATGGAAAAAACAAAAACAAATCAGGCTCAAACTAAGACCGCTTTGCCAGGCTATCAGGCTGTCTCTCTCTGTCTCTCTGTGAGTTCTATGACACGTACACGACCATGAACCTACAATGAGGAGAGGTATCGCTTCACCCTGATGTACGCCACTTGCGCTCAGGCTAAGACACACACAGACAGTGTTTCAGACTGACAGGATGGAGTAGTGATCTCATTCACAGAGACAGACATTGACTCAGAAGAGAAGTGTGTATTTTGTTGTGTGTGCTTGTATATAAGAAGTCATTCCCTATACCCGAGCCACTTCAGCTCATGAGTTCCCTTTGCAAAGATGCTTGCTGCAAACAAATCACAAGTGGTTCTTTCTATGTGTGCTACATCCATATTTATCATTGTAAGTGAATATGAATATGTGCTTGGACATGCATTATACACAAATGTATCATTCATGTTGAGGTATAAAAGGTGCACTTGTTGGTGGAGTGATAAGAATGTGTTATTGGGGGTGAATAGCCAAGAAGATGGCTGAGTATGTTGTGTGTTCATTCGCACTATGATACACATCAATAATTTAGCCGGTCTCCCCTACTCCCCATTCATTCTATTTTCATCTCTGCCATTTGATATCCCTCTCTGTTTCCACCCTCAAACAGAACATATTATGCCCAGAAAGCAAGCAAGAAATGCACAAAGAGCCTCAGGAAACAAGGCCTTTATTTCACTAAGTAGGAAAGTAAATGGTGCAGCAGCGCAGCAACAGTGTGCAGAGCAGACAAAAGCTGTCAAGAAATATGCATCTGCACCTTCCCAAGTACTGGTATGTCTGCACACAAACACAGAAAGAATCACACAAACAGAAACTCTCAAAGTGAGTAGGTAAAGACACTGTACACAACATTGATCGTATAATTTACTCCTCTCTATCAAGCTACAAAGCTATTGATCAAATAATTCCATATGTGGGCCCCAGCTACTGCCAAATTGCTAAAATGGGGCTGCTCTACTTAAAGTGTGTCCCATAATGGTTTTGGCATTGATCGCGACTCCCCCTCACTCACTCCCAATGCAAACAAACCCCATTCAACTGGAGTTGAAAGCGACTGAGAGGGTATGTGAATATGGTCAAAGTGATTGTGCAAATCCCCGGTGCACACACTCACACACACACACGCACACAGATAACAGAGAGGCAAATGCTACATGCGTAAACGGACGTAATGATTCAGAGCACACACACAGAAGCTTTCAGCATGTCTTGCTGGATGTTGTGAGTTCATCAGATGTTGAAAGGAACTATTTACTTTGGGTTCAGAGTAGAGTTTCATTGGGGAGTGGCAGGTAGGTTTTATGAAGGATTGGAAGATTAAGGGCAGTTGAATAGCCAATTTGACCCCATTTTTGCACCAGCTGACTGAGTTCCTGCTATTGAGTTGCCCAGCCGCTCAAATCACACACATGCACACAATGCAGTAGGTGTATTAATTCAAGAGTTCAGCACAAGTGCTTGCATGCATATATTCATAAAATCTGTGAGAAGCCACCTGCATTTACACATGGATACATACTCACAGCTGCCATTTGGTGTTTGCAGACAGAGAGGGTACAATTGAACTGTCCAAAAGAAAAAAGAAGAATAAATAAAGCATCTCTAAACTATTTTCCTTGGCTCCATTGGAAAGTCAGGTCAAGGGAAGTTTAAGGAAAGATGGTAGGAGGGATTTGCAAAGATGCAGGAGAAGAGCATGGGACTGTAATGGTAATCAAACAGAAAGACACCAGAAGAAACTCTAATTGTTTAACCAATATTCCATAAAGTGTTTGTAGCTACTCTGTCTATGCATTTTACCATACAATATGTATCATAAACAGAAATACAAATCCATATTTTATCATTATCAAGGTTAGTAATTCAAAAAGGTAAAGAAAAAGCTACACAAGTAAAACTTATCTTCAGAGGCTGGTCACCTGTCATGATCACACTCACATATTTATTTTCACAAATCCCAGAGGGTAAAACAATTTGAAAATTAACCACTGCTTTAAAAGTTCTAACTGCAAGAAATTGCAGAACAGAATTGTCTCATTTCCTCTCATAAAGGATCCTATGCTAAAGAAACTAATAACATAAGCAATGGAGCTCCTTTCTTTAATATATAGAGAATTCAAGAAATAATGACATCTATTTAGGCAATTCCAGGTCATTTTACTCAATAAGGAACCTTTGTAAAACAAACAATCAAAGAAATTAAGAGTTTTGTTCAGAGAAAAGAAAGACATAAAAAGATAAGGGGAAAAAAGCTTGATGAAGAGGTGTATCCTCCCTATACCACTAGTTTCATTTTCATACTTTTGTCAACTTATTTCATCATTGTGAAAAAGAGAATAAATAACCTCTTTGTTTTATAATTATGTAATATAAATCACATATAAAAACTGTGACTTATCACATTCTGTAGAGAGTTCATAAGGATGTCTCAAAGCTCCTGGAGAGATAGATGTATGCCCACAGTAAACCATTTTTTTTCTTTTCTGGCCCTCTGTCCATTCTGAACTGGCATTTACGAAAAATGCAAACATTGTTGTCTTCTTTGCTTCCCAAAAGGGTATGGCAAAGAAATATTCCATTCTCCTCCTATTCGTGTACAATAATAGTTCACTCTACCAGAGTTACCATGAATATACACAAAAAGTTGGAGGTTTGAAAGATCCATAGAGAGTGAAAGCCAAGAAGTATGACTGTGGAAACTAAATGCAGACAGGGAGGAGAGACACAGAGGGACAGAAATGAATAAGAGAGAGATAGAGTGTGACAGAAAAGGAGAGAGAAGAAGAGTCCAGCTGGTGGCAGAAACAGAGAGAGATGTAAGGATATGACACCTCCTGTCTCTGCACTAGCCTTCGCTGGCCTTTGTGGAAACATACATGACAGCCCTTGTCACACTCATTTACTTTCCCCTTCTCAATCAAGCGATATATGCAAGGAGGAAAAGTGTGGTGGGCATGAGAAAGACAGATGAGAGAGAGGAGTGAGGAATAAGAGCAGGAAAGAAACAAAGAAGCAGCACCACATTAACTCACTTTACTGATGTCCTTGACATACCACCAGCCTCTCTCTGTGTGGTTTTTCTCTGTCATTTAATCACTGAAAACTTCCTGCAGCTTATTCAGAATCAATGACAGTCTTTATGAGCATCTTTGTCGATTTAGTTTTACTTAACTGCAAAGAAGTCCTCTGTGCACAATCACACTAAAATCATTTAACCATTACTTAATACTGTTTTCATTTCATACTGTAATTATATATAGTATATATATTATATATAGTAACAAAAGTTTGGATCTTGGCTGCAGGGATTTGCACCGAATTTTTGAGTTTTCAGTCCAAAAACTTGCTTAAAAGACTATGGAACTACATAAAAGAGCAGGGAGACAGAGATAAATGATCTCAGATGGCATGAGTAATAAAGGTTGCGGGATCCCTACTGCGTCATCTCATAAAGTAAATGAAGCATTTTTTACACAATGATGATCAAGATACAGTTTTATAGGAAGTTTTTGGCATTCAGAAGTAAATTAATCACAATATTAATTCTCCCAAATGTGTTTTCTTTTGATTATATCCATATTATATAAAATGAAGAAGGAGACTCTTCTTCTTCTTTTTCTTCTTCTTCTTCTATTACTTTTCACTTTTCTCCAGTTTTTGTCATTTTCAGAGTTCTAGGCAGCTAGAGGAGCCCAACACCTGGATAAAAAGTTATCCCAAAGCTCAAATCTTTCTGTCTCCCCAAAATTTAGCATTGGATTCCTGGTTTTTTCTTTTTTACTGCAAAATCTGACCAAAAACCACAAACTTATCTTGCTTTAAATGTTGAAAATATACTGTTTTGTTGTTTTTTGGATATCACTTAATCTTATAAAAATTATTTACAGAAATGTTGCCCTCGAGTGCTCGCACATGGGCATGTCAACTGTATCACTATCATTGGTATTTGGGTAATATTTGTGGACAAACAAAACAAGGCTAAATGTAAAATATATATTCACCCCCGCCTTCCCTATTCAGCCTTTCTTTGCTCCCACCTTCCATGATAAAGCCTGTAATATGCAGGCAGGAGAAAAAACATCTCCAGGCATCCCATGATTGCATGTGATAAATAAATGAGGTGAACCAATCAAGGGAGCTTTCTGTGTATTTGTGTATGTGCACAAATATATGTCTGCTTCTGTCTGTGGCGCTCAGCTGGTTAAAATTGCATGATAAGAGGAGGGGAGGAGGAGCCGTGAGGAGGAAAAAAAATGATCAGTCCAGCACAGTGGTTAGTTTATGTAAAGAAAGAGGGACTGAGAGAGAAAAGCAGAGTCTTGGAGGGCCCTGTCGCAGTGCTCAACACAATAATGAATTTCAAATAAGTTATTCACTTCAGGACTAAGTGGCTGGCACCCACTCCTTACAGCTGGTTTGTTGAGATAATTGATTTTCAAATAGTTTTGAGGACGAGGAATGGGAATGGGGGCTGGTGGAGGGAAATAAGGGGAAAAGAGGGGAGGAGGGGGTTCGTGAGCGAATGGGGGATGACAACTACAACAGGGTGGTGTGCATGCGTGTAGCAATGGTACTTCTGAATGCGTGCATGTCAATTACATGTGTGCAGTAACAGCGATGTTTTAATTTTTGTAGGAAAGAGGCCGTGTCAGAATGGAGGCCTTAGCCCTTGCTGTAATTAAACTGATACAGCTCTGCAGGCGCTCACACCAACTCATGTAGGAAAGATTAATTTTTCATTGCAAACATGCAATGCTCCATCTCTGCTGTCCCCTCTCTTGTCCTGGCTCAGAGCGTGTTGGCTAGCTAAACTTTGCTCTGCTTTTCACTGGGCTGTTAACATGGCAGCCTTCCTCTGCTGGCTGCACTGACACAGATAACTGAACATCGAGGATGACAGGGACACAGACTCAATGAGATGCATTAGTGGCAGGATTTGAATTGACAATGTAATTTACCACATCTCTCACACTCTCCTCTGCTAACTCTCTCCCTCTCTATCTGCCTCCACCACCCTTCTCGCTATCTCTCTGTTTAATTCATTGCAAGAGGGAGAAAGTGAGGTAAAAAAAACTCTAGCAGCCGCCGGGGTTTCCATCATGAATATGTTTAACACATGGAACATCATACAGAGAGGTGTAGAGACTGAACAACAGACGCTGACCAGCAAACAGCTCTTGTCATCTTGCCTCAAAACATAAATGAAAGAATCTCCGTGTGGCAGATGACCTGTTCTCAAAACACAATTGAGAATGCTCCAAACATGAAGAGGTGCGGAAATGCACACTGTATTGCTTTTGAGTTTCTGACTGATGTTAGATGAACGGGGGAGAAATTGTAAAATTCTAATTGAATTACACTAATTCTACATATCTTTTGATAAATACTGTATATTAAATCCATTTAGATGTAGAAACACTCACGTGCTTTGGTGGAGGATGAAGAGGAAGATAAATCATTAACAGGTGAAGTGAGAAAGACTGATTGTCTCATTATTCTGACATCTATAAAGGGCTAAGATAAAGTGAATATAAAAATTCCACCCACTCTTGGTTAGTGGGTTTTTGTGATGTAAAATAATTAAAAAAGGATAAATCTACCAGAGCCTTTTATGGATTCATTCTTAATATGCTGCCTATACAGAATAAAGAGACAAAAACAAATCAGAAACGAAGAGAAACAAAAAAACATTCATCTACATTTTACTAACAGCTCCCTCAAATTGATATCTGCATACATTAGGTATTTGTTTTTAGTTTTTTTTTTATAGTATTCAGAATTGGAAGCAGGATAAATAGACAACATAAAGGTTTGAGTGACTTTGACAAGGGCCACATTGTAAATGGTAGATGTTAAGTCAGAGCATCTCAAAAACAGCAGAACTTACAAGATGCTCGCAGTATGCTCTGGTGAAAGGTCATGAGCACCGAAAGCTCATATTGGCCCATGGTCTGAAACCAGAGAGGAGCTTTAGCACAGGAAATGCCAAAAACTTATTTTTTTCAATGGTCACTTGAAAGTGTTTCCAAAAGCAAGTCTACCCCATTAAAAATCACAACCTACTGTCACAAGAATGTACTGCCAAAAAATGTCTGGCACCAATAAGATCCCCTAAAAAAAAGATTTCCTTTTGTGACATAACCGGTGCGACTCATTATGGTCTCATTAGCTAAATGAACTCCTTTTGATCTGCGTATTGGAGGTCCTTTTCTCTGCAGTTCCATGCGCTTGCCTAGATATGGTGACAACAACCTGATACCAAAGTAAAGGCTTCAAAAGGGAACCTGTCAAACCGATAGATAACATAAAGCTGTAACAATATCTATTGTGGTTGTTAGCAGCGTAACTTCAGCAACATGGTTCCTGATTCAAATCTTCTGTGTTGAGTTTACAGGTTCCTCCTTTGTTAATTAATGGTTTTAAGTTGGTTGTGGGAGTGAGCACGGATGGTTGATTGTCTGTGTTGGCCCTGGGACCTGTCTAGGGTGTATCCTGCCTCTCGTAGTGGCAGTTGGGATTGGTATTACCTGAATTGGATAAAGTGGGTCTTGAAAATGAATAAATTATTTTGGGTAGAATAGCAAAAGTGGCAATGTCATAACAATATAAATGAGGAAAGTTGGATAAATAAATGTATTTTCTAAGATTAATCAAAACATGGAATAAGGATTTTTTATGACCCGGTAATACATATTATTTAGATTTTACAATTGAGATCATATCAGTATTGTCAAATGTATGTTTTCAACATAATGTCTATATTTTAGTCTTTTAATATCATAATTATTATCAGTATTGGTATACTGAGTTGCCCAGTTGGGTAACATCATACTTGCTCTATTTATCACAGGAATGGGCAACTCTGGTCCTCGAGGGCCACTGTTCTGCAAGGTTTTACCTGCTTCCCTTTCAACACACCTGATCCAAATGAGTGGGTCATTGTGCAAAACTTGACAACAAGCTGTTGGATCCATTTTTTATTTGGATCAGGTGTGTGGGAGCAGGAAACCATCTAAAACCTGCTGAACAGTAGCTCTTGAGGACTGGAGTTGCTCATCCCTGTTTTATTAAGTCTGTGGTAAATCACCACAAGGCCTTGTATGGCCCAACTTTACAAGAACATCTAAATGGACTACTTAAAACACATTTTAACGGTCTTTCTTTTTTTATTTCATGTCGGTTGGAATACTTTGGCTGCTTTATTGGCTTATTATTATGGGAGAGGCCACAATGTGCGACAGGTGAGCTTCTTTGTAGAAATGTATTTGAGTTGTTGCTTAATGAATTTGTTTATTGTGTCCTGTACTGCATAGCCCTGACTAGAATGATCTTTTAGTTATTGATGTTTGTACTTGTGTTTGTATTTCAAGTGGACCTTTTTAACTGTTCTGTTCTTTCTCAGTGATTATTTCCAAACACAACAGTAATGAAGCAGAATTAACAAGAACCAGCTCAGAAACCAGTGGGACAAGAGCAGTTACAATTCCAATGAAATTGTTTTTGCATAACTGTAACTCCTTTTCTTTTGTGTCACATGCAAAAGATGTAATTGAACCTAATCCAAGGTTTAAGAAAAAAAAAAAAACCTTCACTATGATGCTGTTGACAGGTAGTTTCTGAGCACACCTCCCTTTCCATGACTTGAATTCTCAGGCAACAGGACATTTTGACAGCTGTGGCCTTGGGCTTAGATACTCATTGAGACCATAATTGAGCTATAAGCTAAAAGGGTAATCAGTATACCCTCTGTTTAACACCTGACTGTCAGTCTGCAAGTGTGTGTGTGCGAAATTCAATTTTGTCATTGTGTGAGAGGTGGAGTGGGAAACAGGCTCTGTGCAGACATGCACATCTCTGGAACCAAATTCTCACATAGGACAGAGGGAGCAGGGCTAAAAATCTTACATCCTCATGGGCACACACATGCACATGTATACACGCTAATTACATGCACTTCAAAGGACACATACAAAACAATGTTTTTTTTTGTTTTTTTTTTATGGGGGGGTAAATGCGTGCATGTATACATGTGTGGGTTCTTTCTGATTCAGATTGACAGGATACTAAGGAGGCTGTGTGCTCACTATAATTACACACACTTCAGAAATGTCGGCTCCTGATGTTGGCGTGGAGGGTGTAATCAACGCTCGCACGCGCACACATACATGCACACACCTGACATTCTTGCAAAGATTAGCAACACACCTCTTTGCTCTGGAATCCAATCTCAGGATGAAGAAAATGAGTCAGGAAGAAGCACACAAACACACACACACACACACACACACACACACACACACACACACACACACACACACACACACACACACACA
>JBBBVU010000017.1:21254416-21267583 GCA_037177055.1 Atherinosoma microstoma
TGTGTGTGTGTGTGTGTGTGTGTGTGTGTGTGTGTGTGTGTGTGTGTGTGTGTGTGTGTGTGTGTGTGTGTCAGGGCCCAGTGAAAACATTACGGTTTCAACAGCAGGGAGCAGGTATGCGTGGTGAGTTAAAACCTGATACAAACCACTGATACTGGAGAAGCCAATCAGGATGATGTTGAGGCAGATTTGTCCACCACAATCAATTCAAATCTCTTTCTACAAAGAGGAACCGATAGAAATGTAATAATGGCAATTATAATGATAATTTAGCTCCAACTTGTAGGCTATTCCTTTTGAATTATAAACTGAAATACCAGATTTATTGTAGTGAATAAAAGGGGATTTTCTTTACCATAATGAAATGCTGATTAAGCACAGCCAACCTTTACTTTCATGGCATAGCCTACTTAACATTTTATGGTTTAAAGAAATGTCAAATATTGATACAAACATCTGCAGTTAGTATACTTTAAGGTGACCAACAAAATAAAAACTATGATAGGATGCTCTGTTAAATGTGAAATCAGTGTTTGAGTGGCATTTTCAAAAATCAATATAGCCTAACAAAAACAACAGCAATAATAAATAGCTAAATAAATGATCATCATCTTCGCATAAAGCGTGATTTTATGCAGCCTTTCTTCATAGGTCACGCTCCCCACCCCTGACCCATTGCATCTCTCCCAAGTTCTCTTAGACGTTAGTTATTGATCCAGTGAGCCAAACGGACATTCAGACACAAATCATATTGGACGTGCGCTGCTCAGCCGTGAGTAACCGACTTCTTGGCCGACGCATCCCTACGTTATTATCCTGTAAACTACAAAGATAATATCCAGTTATAGGACGGTTAGTTCCGGTCCTCACGTCTGATTGGCTGCTGAGTGGGCCGCTGCAAGTACCCACTAAACTCACACCTGAGACAGCATGAACACTTGGACACTTCGCCAATCTGTTCCTAAACAACCAATTTAGTGGAGAAGTTAGAAAAGTATTTACTCGTGCAAATCAATCATTGAAATAGGGATGTGATTTATTTAAATGCATTAAGGGCTTTTTTGTTGTTGTTTTGTTTTTATTCAAGTTATTTTTCTTTTAAAACTTTGTTTGTATTTTTTTATGTTTCTGCACCCCGCTGTAGTTAATGCTAATGCTTCTAATGTTTTATGTAAAGCACCTTGAATTGTCTTGTACATGAAATGTGCTATACAAATAAACTTGCCTTGCTTTACAAACACTAATGAGCTGTGGAAGAATCCCACTTCTTCCAGTGGCGACATTAAACTTAAATCAATAAAGTGCCTTGTATGTTTAGTAGTAGGCCTACTTTTCAAAGATTTGACTGAAGAAGTAGCATATATTCAGGCTTACCTGAAAGGAAGCCTATATCTTAAAGTACCTCAAAAACAGGTTTAAAAATGTCTCAGACTTCTATTTAAGGGCTCTTGTGACCCTTCCAAATTAACTTCCACATGAATTGTGAAAAGAAAAGTGTTTTTAGAAATATTTCATTAATATTAATATATTTCAAATGTCTCAGGAGGAAGAGAACAATGTCCTCAGGCTACTTTCACAAATTCATTTTGTCATTCAGCATCTTAAATGTTATTGTTGGTATAGCAGAATTCTAATGAAAGGCTGTCGGAAATTGAAAGTACTTTGTCAGGCTGATTGTGGCCTTCAGACAACAGTATATGCTCATGATAGATGCTTAATGTCACTGCTGATGAGAAAAAGTATGAGAAAATTGTTCAACAAGAATGAGTTTTCAACAATTCTTCCACTTTTTCAGTCTTCCTGTCTGCTCCGGGCAGGAATTGTTCTCCTGAACAATGTTCACAGCCGCTCAGGCCAACAATCCCATGCACACTGAGTTGATATGACATGGCCCACCTCTTTTACACTTCATGTCTGCCTCGAACTTGACTTGGGGGATAAACGGGCAATCGAGTGGAGTAATGTCAAAAGCTGCAGTCAAGGACAAGAGGAACAAGGAAAAGGAGAAGTTGCCTGTTATGCAAACACAACTCACAAAATGGATCGTAGGTGACACAGAGAGTATACATTAACAACACATATGAGGAGGAGAAAGGAGGTAATTAATCTCTGAATCAATCAGGTTAGTTAATTCAACACAAGAAGACTTGGTGAAAATATCTATCTGTCAAGAAGCTTATGTTCTGCTCATCAGGAGTTAAATGAGTATGACAAGCTGTTACTGAGTGTTAACACAAGTCTGGGGGCTGGATCTCATCTCAAGGAAAATCTGGTACCAAATTATACCTGTTTATAATGGGCCTGAGAGATGTAGTTATGCTGATTATTCTAAAAGTTAAGTGGACATGTTTACATTTTAAGTTATGAATTATTCAAAGTTTAAAGTATTAAATGTAAAATGACTGACAGCATA
Organism: Atherinosoma microstoma; assembly: GCA_037177055.1. NCBI lineage: Eukaryota > Metazoa > Chordata > Actinopteri > Atheriniformes > Atherinidae > Atherinosoma > Atherinosoma microstoma. Next base: position 21,256,830 of record JBBBVU010000017.1, read on the forward strand.
GTCCATTTCACTCCTTTGTTATATGACAGAAGTATCAGAAAGGAGAAGATGAAAAGGATGCCGTTAATATTTGACCTGAAACCTGAATAAAAAGTTATTATTTAGGTCTGTCTCTGAAATGTCGTAAAGATAAAGTGTAAAAGCTAAATTAGAAGTACTTGTGCAAAATAGGCTCCAAGCACCTCAAATTTGCTAAATGTGTGAGTAAATGAGGTATAGTCACTGAACAGTTCCCCTGTGCTATTTCTGTTGTTAAAATGAATGATTCAAGAGCATGGAAAGAAGCTAAGGTGAAATGGTATCCCTAGCCTTTATGATTACCTTGTATAAAGATAATCACATAGTTGTCAAACAAATTAAGTAAAAAGAAAAAAATTAGAATACATTTGAAAGGCAAGTTCAAATACATCAGTAAAACTGCATCTTGTAGTAGCTATAAATATATTGGGGTTGAGAATAAATGCTTAAGTAAAACTACTCAGTTCCTTTTCAATGCTGATTAATTGTTATATTTGTTTCGTGTGTATTGCAGTGTGATGTTTTTTCACTCACAAACAGCCTCATGATCCCTTCCACCATATCACTAGCTCATAAATAAGAGGCTATTTCACTACTGAAATGTTAAAATGGAAAGGGTCAGCTGTGGAGCGTGTGGCCAGCCCATGCGCGTCTGAGCACGGGTTAAAAGGGACTCTGTGGCCAGAGAGTTGAGTAGCCTCGACTGTATGCATGCTGTCTGTGGTACCAGCATCTCCCACGTTAATAAGCTTTGAGAGCGATATGTCAGCCACAGTAATTACAGCTTGTCTGCTCCTGTGACACCGGGCTAGAGGGCCATCTCCACAGCTCCTATCTGCGCATAAGAGCCCGGGCGCTTAATCAGCCTCGACAGCCAAATCCAAAACAGTCATATTTTTGGGGGGTGGGGGCGGTGCTGGTGTGACTCTGACCATTATGTTGGGCTCCATCCAGAATTCAGTGGATCTCAGGCTACATTCAGCTTCAACTGACTGATGCACAACCATTCTTCAAGGGCTAAAAGTTTAAATTAAAGTGATGATATAGTGAAAAGTTGTTTTTTCCTTTCAATATGTTTTCCTCTTCTAAAAAAGAAAAAAAAGGGATAGAGGCTGGAGAATGGAAGGTGAGCATCATATGTAAAGCTTGGGGCAATGCATCAGATATGCACACATTTGATGTATTTCTCTCTGCATTTCCGTCTCTAAATCAGTCCATCTACCTGGAAGAGTGAGCACTCGGCTTCCCCCGGCGCTGCTGCTCCGTGTCACATTGCTGCATCTGGTGACTGTGCTGTTAAACTGATGTTGGAAGGGATGACACAAGAAAATGAGCGTTTAACGTGGAGTTTTGTGAAATAAGAGGTTTGTGGCTAAACAAATGATTTTTTAAAAGGTGGTTCTTAAAAGGCGCCAGCTATTGGCTATATACTGCTACTTTGTCAGCTGCATGACGGATGTACACTTATTAATGAATCTTTTGTGGAACAGCTTTCTACTTTTCACCTCAAAGATACCACCAGTATAAGAGATAATGATCTCTGTTGGATTCGCAAGGAAGTAGTAAAGAGGGAAAGTTTGATTTATTAAATTGCATGTTGAAAAGTATGGCGGAAGGACAAGCTTTGGAAAGTTGGACATTACCTCGTAAAGGCAGTGAGAGTTGGAGCCATGAGGCAGAATTATTCAACTGAAATTGAAAAATGAAGTTGAATTTTCAATTTAAAATCCTTCACGAAATTCGATGGGGGACACCTGTTTTCAGAACGATCACTTGCGGAAAGAAGGACTACATGAGCCTAATTGGTTTTTAAGTGATGTCTCTGTGGTTTAGAAGAGTAGGAGGGGTGTCCACTTCAGGGATCTGCCAAACTCCTCCAGTTTGTACCTGAATTGAGGGGCAGTGATGTGTTGCTGATGCGGCTCAACAAGCCACATTGGGGGCCAGACGAAGGGGTGAGCAGAGGGGCCCAGAGTTCGATCTATGCTCAGTGCTCTCATGGGGGATGGAGGATGATTATAAATGAACTTCCTTCTGCAGAGGCAATAAGCTGACATGTCAAGCCTCATTCAACAAACAATGAAAGACATTTCAAGTTTGTGATTTGGTTTGCGTGCCTCTAACACCCCTCTGTTCCTCAGTCCTGAATGTGATCACAGTTTGAGTAATTAGACACATTTTTTAATTATTAAATATCTATTTCAAGGCAAGTGGCTCCTAAGGTCTGCCCTACAATGTGTTAATCTGCAGCGCAATAATAGAAAGTGCAGTGCAGAATTGAAGCAAAATTCTTAGGAAAAAAGGCACCACACACCTCATTCGACACACGCACGCACACACGGGCACACGGCATGCCTGCATCACAGACCCGGACCTGGAGAGAAAAAGCACCTCTCCCTGAGTGAGCGGAAAAAAATGGGATGGGGGAGAGGGAGGCCGGCTTGCAACTCCACTCTTCCAGAGTCTCACACATAAGATCCGGGCGCACGGCTCCATTGAGTACGAGGAGGCTTTTGCAGGGAGGTTCATTAGAAGTAACGAGTTGACACAAGGTAAATCTTAATGTTGAGGCGCCTTTCTCTACCGGCCCGGGGAGGAGCCCTCATTAACTGTCGCTAACAACCCGTGTAAATACACTGATTGGACAGCTCCGATACAAGCTCCCAGCCCTGCCAGGAAGTCCCCCTAATGAGACCACACAATAAAAACAATAAAAGAAAAGAAGGAGGGAGAGGGAGAGAGGGAGAGAGATGTTAAAACTTTTGTACAAGCTCTGCTATTAAAGTTGGCGCCACATTTACTATCACTGTAACAACACTTGCGTAAAAAAACAGCTGCATTTATTTCATCTTGATTTTTGTTTTGAATTTCTTTAATATCAACCTAAGGCATTGTGTCATTTTGCGTCTGCAAACGTTTGACTTAGTGGACCTGTGATTATAAATACTAATTCAGAAAATCTTTTAAAGTTTGAAGGGCTGATATAACAATTTAGTTGTTATCAAATCTTTAACAATATGCGTTATTTTAATCTCCATTAGATGGAAATATTTTTTTTTTTACAAAATGTCATGACAATTGCCTGTCAGTGTAGAACACACTGCAAAAAAATTAAACAACTCAGTCCCATGTTTTTATCCTTTCCCAGAAAACGATAAAATCCTGTCTAGGGCACAAAGGTGTGTCACAAATGTATGGCACTGCCCCTTTGTCTCCAAGCCTAAGCCTTTTCTAACAACAAATCATGGCATGTGTGGAAAATTTGCACTAATTAAGAGTTTTTGTTTATAAAAGTTAAAATCAAAATATTACATTTTCTTGTTTGATATATTTTCTGGAAAATCAAAACGTAAACATAAACATTCAAATCGGTTTCGTCAATCAAAAAAAAAGAAAAGAAAAGAAAAGAAAAAAGAAACCCGCTGCTTCAATTAATGACTTGCTCAGACTGACATTTTTTACAGCGTAAGCACAGCGTGGAGTCTCCGCATCCTGAACTGGTCAGTGTGGGATGGAGGGGATTGTTCACCCCATCCCGACAGCATCACACATCTGCTCTGTAAAGGCAGCGTATATATGCGTTTCTCGGTTAATAAAAAGTTAAAATAAAAAATAAAAAAAATCATTGAAAGCTACTTTTTTTCCAGAGAAAGAAACACGTCCTTTAAACCAATGTCCTGTCGGGTGAGTCCTTTAATTTCTTAAAACATTGAAATATGTATAAGCATTACAAATAATAATATAATTGGCAACATCAGCTTACAAAGGACGAAACTTACTGGAGCCGTATATGCATTTCCATCTGGATGTCGGACAACGTTAACAATGAAATAGCAGCTGAGCCGGTGCATCTTCACTTCCAAGCTCAAATGGGGGCAGTTTGTGGACTGCATCCTGTGCATAACGAAGAAGACGAAGAAAAAACAAAACAAACAAACAAAACATAAAAAAAGAAGAAAGGATTACTGAGGAAAAATACCAGTGATACATTTTCTTAAATTGAATCGAATCAATTAAAGCTTAATGTCCTCAAAAATACAATGACAACTCACTTTGAAGAATAACAAAAAATGATATTTTTTCCATACATACCCCTTATAAGACCTAGTCTTCTCGAGTGAGGAGTTGAGCTGAATCCAGGATGGAGCAGCAGCACATGAGCGTCTCCTGTGCTTGCCAGAGAGGGGGGTGTGCTGCCTTTTCTGGCCAGCCTCTGCCAAACCGGGGTCAACGAGGGAGCAAAAAATAAAACAGGATCCTTTCTTTCGTGCCTTCTTACTCTTTTCCTCTTACCTATAACAGTCAACACCTTTTTCTTTCTTTCTCTCATCCGGTCCCATTCTCTCTCTCACTCCCGTACATGACGTAACATCAGCTTTGTTTATTTGCTCCCCTTATTGGAACAAACTGATAACGGCATTAACTTATTAATTGGCAATTTTCAGCATTGTAATTCAGGTATTTATGATGCTCTATACAATATGTGCTACAAGAACGGAAGAAATCAAAGATTAACGCTTGAAGGAGAGTGTTTAACAAGAAAATGGATAACTTAACTTATATAAAACAAAGTTTTTACATTGTATTTCACAATCATTTATCAGGAAGACGACTTAAATGGGACTGCACAGCAAAACCACAGTTGTCTGTATGTGCTTGACCAACACATTTCTAATGTTGGAGCATACAAAATGCTGTTTGTGTTGTCATGTCTGGAGGTTTAGGCTGTAAGTAAACGGAGAAGACGCTAAATGCTCCTTGTGCATTCAGAGCTCAGTCTCCCGCTGCTAGGAACATTCAGCAAGCTCTCGGATAAACACACAATTACGGCAGGTGAATAAACTTGTTTGGGGGGTGTTAATTACATGCTTAACGTAAACAAAAGCCATGTAAAAGAATGTGAATTACCAGTGGCTTTCCTCCCTGAATCCCCCATTCAGGTTTTACATTTCACCTCCAGTTTCTAGCAGTGATTTCCGAATTGCCTGCGAGGGTAACTCCCAAACAAGGCACCTCCAAAACATAATGCTGGATAATACCTGCAGCCTCGGCTTGAATTGTGATCACTTAAATTAGTGCACCCAGTCAGGTATAGGAGGCTTTGCATATTGGGAGCAATCCTGCTAAGCCTCCACTCTCAACTTATAGTGTCGGGGGAGTTTGTGCATGTGTGTGTGAGAGAGAGAAAGGGGAGAGGGGTTATAGGCTAGGAGGTTAGTTTTAACACCAGCATGAAAATACCAGTCTTTACTTCCAGTCCACAGAGCTTTCCAATGGGACCAATTCAAGTGCCACTTGGAATTAGTCCTCCTGAGTTTCGTGTAACAGCGCAGTGGACAGGTTTGATCCCATATACTGCCCTACCCCCCACACAAACACAACACCCAAAGGTAAAGCACAAACCAAGCGTCTGATCCTACAAGATCATCACGACCCCCTATTCTAAATCACACACACCTCCAGGCACAGACGCTGGCACAACACGCGTGCACCATCTTATATGCACGTAGTAAAGTGCTGCTTTGTGCAAAACGCCTGTGCGTAAAAGTGCGCAAATATTTGCAGGATAATTGCTCGATGGAAGCCACATGTTTTAGTTTGTCATTTAAGGGTTAAATGGTAAACAGGTGACTATACATGCATGCAGAGCTGGTCTACTTACTGTCCCTCCAAGCTTGAAGTCGGTGGTCTATCTGTCCAGCTCCGGAGAATGTGCAAATCGGAGAGAGGGAAGGAAAAGTTTTGAATTCCTGAATGAATTTGAAGAAAGGCGGCTTAGGATCATTATGTCAGCTTTATTGAGGGCGGATTAAGCCAAGTCTAGATGCTACGCCTTGTGCATGGCTGTTTCACAATGTGAGCACTGTTCGTTTCTGAGTGAACTCGCACTATTTTAACACCCTATAAGCCCTGTCTAAATATGAAGCCGTTTTAGCCATAAACATGAAAATCACACCGCCTTGGCTACCGCTGTAAGCCGAATCCTATGACTGGATGTGGACATTGATCATGTCCTTACCACTAGATCAAATACATGAAAACTGCTTTTATGTCTCCAAGAAGCTTTCATGTTGCCACTTGATTGTAATTCCAATACTAGCCAATGGTTATAATGAGGAGGCTGGACTATTTAAAAAAAATAGTGATAAACTATTAAAAGGTCAATGCCACAGGCAATTTAGGTTTCCAAATAACATCTGTGTTAAAGCAACAGCGATGCCCATCGATATTAAATCGGAACAATAAAATTTGTGGTATGGAGAGAAAAGCAGTGGGCAGGGGGCCAGAGCTGCACCCAGAGTCCCGGAGGCAGGGCCGGGGACAACAGGAGGGGGAGCGGCATCACACTGCAGCATACACTCGGACCAGCACCACCCAACAAAATGTGACCACACACACCAGCGAATGAGTCAAGTCAAGATCAGAGCATGTCAGAAAATTTCTAAAATACTTTTTAAAAAAAGAGATAAATCCAGAAATGTTTCACTATGCCACTGAAATTTGAAGAAAAAAGACTAACATGTGGAGTTAATGCCTGTCTTTGCCTTGCACCAAAATAAACGGGCTGATTAAGAAAAATGATAAAAAGTATCTGCTTCGAGAAAAACTAAACGAAAATAATGTGCAAATTAACTCGCTTCTATTCAAAACGTGTATTCCCGAGTTGTAGTCATTGGTTGTCCATTTGTCACCCATTTAAAGCTCCCTCCGCTTCCCTCCCTCCCACCCTCCCTCCCTCCCCGTCTCTGCTAAGCATCTCCAGTCTACATATCTTCTTTAGCTTTAACGAGCCTCGTTAAGATCGCAATAATATTCCACCCTCTAATTGCTCATTCCATTCAGCAGATAGGCGAGCATTGGCTTGTGCCTGATGCGCTCGGTGCGGTGGGAGGGTTGCTGTGGAGATCGGAGACTCTGATAACCCCCCGTGCGTGCTGCACAAGTGGTGAAAGCCTCGCGCTACGTACTGGCTAATGATTGGCACGCTTGACAGTGATTGGCAGGGCTGCCATGACAACGCTACAACGACACCAAGAAGACCAATAGAAAAGGGAAACAAAATGTTTCAATGCTACACTCAACGGCGGATTTAGGGGGGAGATATTATGAGGCTGGTGTCATTAGGCGATAGCCATTGAATCATTCAATCTTTTTTACTTGCCGTATTTATCGGTTTTTCCTTTTTCTCGATAATTTTCTTTCTCTCTCAGGTCATTTCCATGGTTTTCAGATCCCCTTTAGAGCTTTATCCCTCCCATTTCTTCCTGCCTAACTTCGCTGATCGCCCACTGCTCCTGGCGAACAGCGCTCCCACCACCAGGTCTCCAGAAGACTTGTCCATGTTTCAGCTACCGACCCTCAACTTCTCCCCGGAGCAGGTGGCAAGCGTCTGCGAGACGCTGGAGGAGACCGGGGACATAGAACGGCTGGGCCGCTTCCTCTGGTCCTTGCCTGTGGCTCCGGGAGCGTGCGAGGCGATCAACAAGCACGAGTCCATCCTGCGCGCCCGGGCTGTGGTTGCTTTCCACACGGGGAATTTCAGAGACCTCTACCACATTCTGGAGAACCACAAGTTCACCAAGGACTCGCACGGTAAACTGCAGGCCATGTGGCTGGAAGCTCACTATCAGGAGGCCGAGAAGCTCCGCGGTCGTCCCCTCGGACCTGTCGATAAGTACCGCGTGCGGAAGAAGTTTCCGCTGCCTCGGACCATCTGGGACGGGGAGCAGAAGACGCACTGTTTCAAAGAGAGGACACGGAGCCTGCTGAGAGAGTGGTACCTTCAGGACCCATATCCAAACCCAAGCAAGAAAAGGGAACTGGCTCAAGCCACTGGACTCACTCCTACACAAGTCGGAAACTGGTTTAAAAACCGGAGGCAACGAGACAGAGCTGCAGCAGCCAAAAACAGGTTGGTGATCTTTCTCTGCGCTGTTGACTCACCACAATGCACTTAAGCATGACAAATATGTCTATTTTCAATTTAAAAAAAGAGAAGGATTATTTGAAAATTTAGTCATGCTTCTGGACAGACCGACTATTATCAACCAAGGGAGTTGGCTGCGGTGACATTTTAGTTAAGAAGTGAAATACGGATACACGTCCAAAACACTATGTTTGCAGTTGCAAATGCAAAAAACTTTCCTAAATATGTACAAAATAGTTTTATTTATTTATTTATAAAATATAAATGATATAAGAAAGTTTGGATGATAATAATAGTGGTTAAAAAACTGCTTTGGCAGATTAATCATATTGATGTAACAGAATATAAAAATACTGTTTAAATTCAAGTTTGGTATTTAAGTAAATTTGAATAACAAAATATAATACAACAATAAACTATAATAACTGTCAAACTTAATCAGGGATGTGTGCATTTTCCTGTTGTTTATTTTAGGCTATTTATTTTTGAAAAACGATTTACTCATTTATTTATTTATTTATTTCCATGTAGTTACCATTTTTAAAGGATATTGAATGCTCAAAGTAAATATAAAATCTAGCGACTATAAATTACATTTCTAAAGTGGATATTCTTAAAACTCTTTGGATTATTATGAGGGAAAATGTTAAATTATCTTTAGCTTATATAATAAACTGCTCTGGGTAACTACAACATATTGCCTATGGTAAAATGATAGATTTAGCTTAAAGATTTGGCAGTGTTATGATTTGCAGCTGATTTGAAATATGATTGGTTTTTTTTATAAAAATAGTGAATGTTACGGTTTATTTAGCTGAATATACTCAGCGTATGGTAGCTGTATTTATCATATCCCATGTATTTATCATTTTAACGTCAAGTATAAACATAGTTGAAAATAGAGATCATTTGAATAGATAATAGAAAATTGTTTATATTATTGGACTAAAATGAGACAGAGGCTGCATTCATAACATTATGTATGGTATCATTTCATTGAAATACTATAATTGATTAGAAAATACCTCGCAGAGTACTAAGCCATATGAACACTATTCTAATCTTTTTGATAAATGAAGAGATATATTTCCGCACAGACATTATCCTGTTGTGATGGAGTTATTATCATGATTGGACTGGAGATAAACATTTAGGATGATTGGAGTAACCTGGATCTCGACGTCACTCATTCATACACTTCCATCAGACTAAACTACATCTGTGTCAAACCCTCGCGACGGTTTGCATTTGTAAAAAGGCAAATATTTTTATTCCATAAACTAATAATAATTTGGTTTTAGTGGTGCAATCATTGGGGCTTAAGTAAAATTGTGCAGAATCAAGGAAAAATAATAAACGAAAGGACACTGTAGCTAAAATAGCTACAGATCCAAAATAGACATAGAATACACTATGATGGAATGGAAGCTTTTTGTATTGATATGATATATCCCAGACTGTTGAATTGCTCCATAACCAGGCATGCAAAATAACTCCATTACATTTCTTCAAACATTTGGTAGTCTAAATAGCGCTGTGTTTTGTTCCCTGAAAGCTGCCTGCTTGATAAAAGCATGCATGCATGGCTGGGGCCGGCAGGGGGAAAGAAAAGGCGAGTTTGAACCCCTATTTTGCAGGAGGAGGAGGGGAATGGGGGACATTCTCAGGTCTAATTGCCATTTCTCTCATTTTTTTCTTCTCTTTTTTCCCCTCCTCGCTTCCTTTCTTCTCCAGGCTCCAGCACCAAGCAATAGGACCGGCCGGAATGAGGTCCCTCTCAGAGGCCGGGCTCACCCCTCACAGCTCGGCAGAGTCGCCTTCAACTGCGGCCAGTCCCACCACCAGCGTTTCCAGTATGACAGAGAGAGTTGAGAATGGGACGTCCATCCTGTCGGTCACATCGAGTGACTCGGAGTGCGATGTATGATACGGAGGAGGGGGGGGAAGAAAGAAACACAAAAACAAACAAAAAGAGAAATATTTACAGGGAAAATGGACCTGAAAGGAAGAAAAAAGACTTATTAAATATGGCGGATGAAAAAAGGACCCATTGATATAAATATTAAAATAAAAGAGATAAAAGCACGTCGGTTTTTTTTTTTTTGCTTTTTTTTCTCTTTTTTTTTATTAAAAGCGCTTTCAAAGGACCCACTTCTACCCCTCCTCTTCATACCCCCCCACACCACCACCACCACCACCACTACCAGACTACTTGCATGATGTTTTTATTTTTATTTTTAATTTTGTAATCAGGGGGAAAACCTGAATGCAAGATTTTCCATCAGGAACATCAACCAGAGGGAATAAAAACAGATCGTCTTCGTGTCTTCGTCGCACTTTTGCTCCCCCCGCCCCTCTCCCCTCCATCTCCGGTTTTAGTCCAAGCCATGGTGATGATGGTGACGGCGAGGAAGCCGCCGCGCAGACAAGATGCAATCCTCTTTTCATTTTGTGTTCATCAGACAATCATTTTAAGTCGTAAGCACCTTTTTTAATACACTTCTGTCACTGCCTGTGTGGGGTACATAGTCAAAAAAAATGTCGGACGGAACCGTTTATGACTGTATCAGATTTTTATTTTTATTTTCAAAATTTTATATTGAATTATGTATATCTCAAATAATGCGAACATTCTCCCGGTCTGTAATATACGTGTAGAAATATGCTTGTACATAATTATTGCTCTTCCCCTCCACCCCCGTGTCATCCTCTTTTCTATCCCTTCCTCACTTTTCTTGACTTGGTGTTCCTACATAAAATATTTGTCAAAACTTATAACTGACGTGCTGCAGGCGTTTTTGTTGCTTTT
>JBBBVU010000017.1:21292067-21305737 GCA_037177055.1 Atherinosoma microstoma
ATAAATCATTTAAACTTGAAGTGGGAATAAATTAATTATATATATATAAAAGATCGACAGATTAAAATTATAGGTTCAGCGTATATTTCGATGTGTGGCCTGTCGCCATGACTTATTTCATCTCAGGCGCAGCTGTTTGAAATAAATTATTATCGTAATTATGAAATGAGTTTATCACCAGTGATGAAGAGTGCTGTAAGGGGAGCCTGATCCCTGTTTCCGCGTTGTGATCTGCCTCCGTTTAATAAATTGACTTGCGTTTCGCCTGAAGCGCAGTTCTTGGAGTATTACGGAATTAGGCTGACTGATGGTAATCGTCAGGGGACCGGGGGTCGCTTGAAATGTATTGTGAGAAAAAAACAAGGAGGATATTTATTCTTATGCATATAAACGTTAAAGAAGAAAATCCCATTTGCCTAAAATATGAAAGTTTTGCCATTCCATAATAAATGAATAGATAAATAATACAGCAATGACACATTCACATAGTCTATAATAAACAGTGTCAGTATTCACATAAGATTGCTTGTGTGCACGAGGCTGAGAGAGAATGGCTCTAAGCACAGTTTGACAGACATGAAATTTTAAACTGATTTCAGATAAAACCATATCATCTCCATCCATCTAACACAAACATCCAAACGCCTGTCGTAATAGAGTCCAAGACATACTGGAGGCTCTCCCACTGGTGAAAGAGGTGCTGCAATTACACCCACAGTGTCGCAGTATTCTCCAGCGAAGTTATGTCTCGTATCAATTTTACGTTTCAAAGTGCATCCAAAGGATATTCAGACACATGTAAAGCATGATAATCTATCCGCTTGACCTTACAGACTTAGAATACTCCCAGCGTAGTCTTGTTGAGAAATCATACAGATAAGTTACTGTTTTACTTTTATTTGATTTTGGTTTTTATTAATCTTTTTTGGATAAAGTTCTGCGTTGAGTTTTTATCTCTTTGCATGCCGTGCAACCCTGCTGTCGGGGTTGGTGCATACATGATGTCTCCAAACGACTGTTTAGTCGTATGATAAATTTCTGGGAATGATCACATCTAGATGTTATAACAACAGAGTCTTCGTACTATTAGAGCACCTGTTGAATATCATCATAGACTTCTTTAAGCACGATGATATTCAGTATGACATTTATATTTGGACAATAGCTGCTTTTCCCAGTCTATATTCCTAATGGGATCGTGTCCAAACATGAAGTCAGTCCCGATGGAGTTCTTAAATGTTCTTAAATTCAGATATATTAATTTCAAACTAAAGAAATAAATCATTTAGTGCCTTTAAAATTGTTACATCTACGCACATTGAACAATAAGGCTTTTGAAAGACTGAAGAGGTTAATAATGAGGGACGTGGATTGTCACTGCAGCAGAGAATACAAAAGAAAAAGAGAGCAGGTAATTAATATTTGAAAATAACTACCAAGTATCTTCATTGTATTGGGTTTGGCATAATCAGAATTGGGTATGTGCACCGGTAGTGAGGGGGCTCCAGTGTCTTTCCCTTGACAGTGTTTGTAAACCACTTGTTTCCACGGATCAGTTTGATCAGAGGGCTCTGGCTCTGAAACAGTAATTATTACGGCCGCTGATGACTGGAGATCACATTTCTCCTAATAGCCAGCCCCCTATTTTCACAACCTCCCACCGCTCACCTCAGCCACTCTCCACCACGACCTCCACTAATTGAGCTGATTATTGCAAGATGTGTTGCTGTGTGTGCTGCAAATAAACTACATGTTGTGGAGGGACTGCAGGATTGAGATGTGACTTTTATACTGTGAGACTGCTGCACACACAAACATGAGACAAGCGCAACATTGGGTTGATTAGTATCATTTCTCTGGACAGACATCTAAACGTTGGGCTAAGAAAAAGAAATTATTAAAGCCAGAACCTTTGTGTCGATACTGGTTAAAGCGATATGAATGAGGGCCTATCACATAATTGGTTGTTTACATCTATCTTGTTACCCCAGAGGCCAGGGCTATCCTGTAGCGCAAGGAGGACATTTCACTAAACCACACAGCTAAGCAGCAGGGAAGGGTGGGCATGGGGGGACAGGGCAGTGGGGTAGCTGTGCTTGTGTGAGGGTTCTGCCTTTGTTTCATGAAGGCTCTAACCTGCCAGCAGGGTCATCATTGAAAGGTTTATGTTTCAGGCCCACTCTAAAGCTTTGCATTTAAAAAGCAGTTAAATAGTGAGACAACGGTCACCTTCAAATGATGAGCATTACAGAGAACACACATAGGGTATACACATAACAGAGAAGTCAAAATCAGTTAGAAATTATATTTCCTCTTTTCCCATTAAGATTTAATTTAATCCGATAATTCAGTTAGATTAATAATTGGACTGATTTGGATTAAACAGGATTGTATGAATTTTTTTTCAAGTGCTTTAAAATGGCCTTTTTTTGGTGATGTGTTAATCTATCTACATGCATGTATACACACAAACATATAATATTACAGATTCTATCATGCATGATATTAAAAAAATCTCAGTAAAACAGAAAAAAAACAACATTAACAAAGACTATCTTTAATTTTCTTTTGAATTTTAGATTACCTTTAAAAAAGAGACAAATATAAACTCTATTCTGATACTAGTGTTTTTTAGTTATGAGTTAACAAAATCTAAGTATGTTGACTCATATAGTATTTTGTTATTATGACTTATTGTTTCATTGTGACTAAAACTACTTTCGAAATACATGTAAATATATTAGTCCAATTGAATTGATACCAAATTTACCATTTCAAAGTTGAATCAACACGCTTTGCCGTTGGAATCACTTCTGCTTTTATACATTCAAATGGACTCAGACCAGCGACTGTTCCTGCCGGCTTTAATCCAGAGGTTAGAGGAAGCTATAGGGAGTAATCATCAAGAAAGCACTGGTTATCCCTTTTCTTTCTTGACTCCTTGTTTGCAGTTAAGGTTTATCTCCCTTTACATCTACATAAAATTATAATATATTGACTTATTGTGCATCGAGTTATCAAACCTTATACACAGAATAAGCATCTGACTCATATGTTACTGACTAAAAATTTTTTCTTTTTAAATAATAAAACATTTAACCATATGATTGTACACTTCTATGACAAAATTATAAACTTATAAATAAAAGTAAGACAACCAGGGGTGCTGGAAAGATCAACTGGTTTGGCAGGTGCCCCAATCATGGAGGTAAAGGTCCAAGTTCAGCCCCAGCAAGTGGCACTTGTTTACCCCCCCATCTCTGTCCAACATCCTGTCAAACTACAATTAATCAAAGATCACAGAACACAAAATAAGTCTTGAAACAACATGATACAAGAAGGGTTGGTTTGAAAGAAATATAAATGAGTAAATCAGTCTATAAGCATGTATTCTTAAAAAGAGAACAAAAACCATTTAAGCTTGTTGAAATCCCTTTTTTGCACATTTTTACAACGATTCAATTTCAACGTTTTCTTAAGTGTTGAAGGCAATTAAAATCAGCCTGTGCCCTCATGCAGGTAATTATTCTCTGGCCAAAAATCCTTCACCAACCAATGCCTCACTGAATGCAGACTGCCCACCCACCTCTACACTGCTGTGGAACAAACTGACACCCAAATTGCAGCTGGACTGAGCACAGGAGCAAACAGCAACAAGTGCCTGTTTTTCTGCTACATTGGTCATTGGAGCTGATGAGTAGCTGTGTGTTTTGTGTGTGTGTGTGTGTGTGTGGGAAGGAAGGAGGGGTGAGTGGTGAGTGAGCAAAAAAGAGAAAAAGGCCTTGCTGCTTGCTGCTGGGGTTAATTTATTCGATCAATCACTCCATTTGATTCTTGTTTATTTTCAAGAGTCGCATGGTCATTTCAGCTGCACACTGAGCCCTTTATGCACTGCCAAGGCGTTTCCCCTCAACCACTAAGACCGTGTAGCATGCATTTGGCCATAATTTGGAGAGAAGAGTGGTTCCAGCACTTCTCAGATATTTCACGGTTCCTAACCTTTATGGTGAAATCCCTTCAGACCTGTCTCTCATCAAACTGGCAGTGTGCAGAAATGCAGGTATACGAGGCTCACACATACACTGACTCACATCACCTCTGTGGGCTCGCTTTAAATGACTACAGACACACTCCAGTGTGGAATTATGTATTATTATCTTCTATAATTTGACAAATAGGGCATAGGCCAAAGCATGCAGTCTCTCTCTCTATTAGCTATTAGGCTTGAGGGGTCATTATGATTTATTTTATTTTATTAAAAAACCTGATGGATAAATTTACTGAGTAGATACAGTACATATAGATTTTCATGCACAGGTCTTGCAATTCATGAGGCTGTATATTCACAATAAACGGAAACCTGGGCAGAGATTAACCTGCTCCAACAAAGTATTTTGTTACAGCATGCAACTAAGAAACCACCATGGGACCAATATGCAGGATCAGATAAACCGCGCCCTGCTGCATCAAAGTAGTCAGAAGGCTGGGACGTATAATTGGATCATGATAACCAATTGCTTTCTGGGCATGTAACATTTAAAACAGCAAACAAATGCCCCTTTTGGTCAGAAAGATGAGGGAAGAGTCTTCCCCACCCCTAAAACAAATAAAAAGTGACACCACAAAGTTATTTCAGTGTGAATAACGTCAGAACTGGAGCCAGAACCTATTTTGGAAACTAGTGAAGGAAGTGAAGTGAAGGAAGTACAAACATGTGAAATTACCCTCAAAAGACCTTACAGTTAAATGGTTAGGTTTGATGATATTTTATTGGTTTAGAAAATTTTCTTTAGATTGCTGAGCTTGAACACCTGAATTCTTAACCTGACTATCCTTTTTCAGTGAAATCAGGTGATGCTGTTGTGTGTGGATCTTATAGATGTTATTCCTTCACATACATACTGGTCTGTCTACTCATAGTCAAAGTCTGAAGCATTCCTTAATGTTTTTTCCTCATGCAACATTCTTCCTTTTTTACAGTGCTGGAACTCGTATGTCAGGAAAGAATTTATTAAAAGCGACCGGAGTAATTAGCAATGTGCTAATGCTTGAATTTGTATCCATTCCTGTATGCTGGGTTTTTACAACACTTTGTGGTTTCACTTGAAACACAAGGCTTGACCCCATGTCACTGGCCATATGGGCAGTAAATTCTTCTATGGTAGAGTCAGTGGTTGTACCGATACTGTAAAATACAGAAAGTCTTATGATATATCATACTTTATGATGTCTTAATGGCAATAAGATGACTGGCACTTAATCTTTGATAATGTGACAGATTTTCTACTGAGTCCTGATGCAATTGAAAAGTCACGCTTTTTTTTTTTTTTACTAGAATCCACAATTGTCTGAAGATGACACAACAGCAGCTGTGAAGTTAAACTAGATGCTAAAGCTGTATTTCAACATTCTCAATGCTAAACTATCCTGATGTTTAGCATGTAGAAACTGACGCTAAAGGCACCCCCTTGTATTATGATGCCCAGAAGTTCTTCCAACACAGTAGTATGTGATGCCAAGAGCAGGCTAGAAAGATGCCTTTTCAAAATTTGGTACAAATTCAGAAATCATTTTCAGGCTATTTTGACTTTGATCATTTTTGAATGATGAGCATTCCCTATCCAGTCATTGGCTGTTTTGTTCTCAGATATGATCTACAGGTTACGCATTTTAATTGAAACTAGAGGACAAAGCATACATCCATTGGGCTGCTTCTAAAGCACTAAATGACCACTGTCCAGGTTGAGTCTTGAACTGGGTATCTCTTGCTTAACAGTGTTCAGTGTGTCAAAGGGTCAATGGATTTGTGCCTCCAATCATCCCCTGAGTCCCTTCCCACCAGATAAGTGACTGTGGTCAACTTAAAAAATTGCATGTGAAAAATAGACATCATAATCAAGGCACACAGTGAGACATGTGGTGTTGATGTGCTGATAAACTGACTTAAACAGTTTGTAGGAAACAAAATAATGAAATTACAGTAATTGGAACTTTTTTTTTAACCTTGATCATTTTGCACTGTGGACTGATGTAGTTTTGTCATGATATTGGTTTAGTACAGTCTAAAACTTTGTACCAGGCTGCAAACGGGTTTATTTCTGCTGTAACGCTTGATATTTTAACATAGGCTTTATCGTAACTGGCTCACTTTAAAAACCAGCCTAAAGTGACGATTGAATGAATTGAAATTTTTGGCACTTCCACATTGAATTAATTTTACAGTTCCCGAAGTTGGTCCTCAAAAATGAATTGATTCTGAGACTATCTTCCTGTATGAAATGTTATCACTTCCACCTGCTGACAAATCAAAAAGATGATTGTACAATGGAAGCTCCGTGTTTCATCATAATCTATATGAATTATGTTAAGACTACAAGCCAAAAAGATTCAACCTGAAGTGGTACTCCAGTATGATATACCCCCTGGAGACCTTTAGTATATAATAGATAAAATATAAACAGTAATCTAGTAGTGCAGATATTTCAGTCTGAATCAAAATGATAAACCAGAGAACAGACCATACCTTCTAGCTCCTATTAGCATGGCTAATAATGCAGAAAAATAAAATCACAAGGATTAAAATGTTAATTCATTACAGAAACTGGACTTGTTTTTCAGATAATGTAATTAACTTGTTTGAGGTCTGATCGATGTTGCCATCACAGCTCTGATCACATGATGCATGATAACACCATGCCTTCAGATAATTTGTTGGTCTCTTAAAGTTCTGCTTTTACCTTTAATATTGTACTTTTTATGCATTCAAAATCTTCTCAAAGCCTCATTTATACTCTGAAAACCCACTAATAATGTGTCAACTTTCATCACCTAAATGTCTTCTCTAACGTTAAACCAAGCCATCCATCAAACTTTTAGTTGTCTTCTGTTCATTATGATGCATAATATGGGATATTGAGAAGATGAATGAAAGTGTTTATTTTGTAAATTAACGTGTGGCACAGTGTATCACTCATTTGTTTTTATATGGAAGCATTGGATTTCATGATTGCTTTTTAATTCTGCCTGCAGGGTATATTAAATGCCTGCAAACCTCCCAACACTTTGTCCAGGAAACTAACAATTACAGTCAATCTGAGCATATGGTGGCCACAGCTATTGAGAGAAAAGATGGGGCTCAGGCTGAGGAACTAACTCATGCATCATTACACTTAACTAAGGTTTAGTTTCTCCATACAGTTTTGGTCTTTATGCCAGTGATACGACTCATGCAACGGTCACTTCTACAAATCAAAGTAAAGCTTTTCATTTACAGCCAAATATATTTGGATTTCTACAACTATAGTGGAATTTTATGATTTGAACTGTTCACTGTTTTGTTTCAAAATTTCCAAAGCTTGATGACACATGTCTTTGTTTGTGGTAGTACAAAATTACTTAATCTTTACATTTTTAGTGATCTTCACACATTACGTCTGAAATTGCATCTTTTTAAGACTCAATTAAGTCTTATTACCACTTTCTAACTACAGTTAAATATATATAGAAGTATTCTTACATAATTAATTTGCATTTAGAATAACATGCCACTGCTAGCCATTTGGGTGCCCTAAGCACAACTGGTTTGTAGTGATTGTAGTAGTGTCTGCTTTTCATGCAGAAGCAACACAAAGTGCCTAACATAGTAAAAACATGCACATTAAAAATATGCACTAACACAGCCAAAATAACAGCCACATTTAGAGGAAATGTTTGCCAAAATGGATAAAAATGTCCACAATGATGCAGTTTAAAATTATCTTTGTACACTCAGAGTTTCAGATGTAGCCCAAGACCAGTAGCACCAGTATCACAAAATCACACCATAAATGTAAGATGAAAAGATGAAAATGTTATTTAAGTAAAAAAAAAAAACTACCTTCACATTAATAATGCCACCAAACATTTGATAGAAAAATTAAATCAACATAAAATTACCACAACCATGATATTAAAAAGGGGAAAAAAAGAAGAAAGATCAATGCATTTTCCAAACTTCTTGGTCTGTAAAACTTGAGTTTGAGGCACAATCGAACAGAAGAGACCAGTTGGTGGGTGGGACAGGCTCTAATCATCAATATATTAGTTTTGATATGGGTCAACATAGTTCATATTGTAACAGATTGGGACACATTACATAACTATCATGGTAAGATTGTTACTGTGCTCACAAAATCAGTTCAGCTGAGATAAAACATATTATATTACTTTTTTAGTGATATTTACAGATTGTCACTGAACATGTCAGAAGTTCAATCAATACAGTGAACGATGACGCGTATCATTAAAAATCTTTGATTGTTCAGAAGTTAAGGGGGTGGTTCTCTTCATGTTTTCCATTTGTGTTTTTGTGGAAAGTAGTGATGTGCGATACCACAGATTTTCTTTCTGATCTGATACCAAGTCAAATTCAAGCCAGTATCGGCATTACCGATCTGATACCGAAGCTGTCAGAATTTTCACAAATAAGGAGAATAAAGGGGTTTTTGGTGGATTTGATTCACTACTGTAAATCAGCTTTTCTCACCAAATAATGGCAAATTCAGATTTTTGATGTCAGAAGTTCAATCATATCTTTGTTATCTATGTGTTAATGAATTAAAAAAAAATCAACGTGTAAAGTTAGTGAACTACATATTTACCCTAAATTACTAAAATACTGATATTCTAATATGAAAATAGAATATAGAACATAAATATATGATATAGGAGGTATTGATATTTCAGTATTGATCCGCAGATAATGAGTGGAAAGAGGATGGAGTGAGTCAGTATGGCTGATGTTACATGCTTTTAGTGGCTAATAGCGGAGCTTTTTTGTTTGTTTTTGCCGTTGTTGCGGCCCACAGAATTCTGTCTTCCTATTAATAAATCGTCAAAACACTATTTCAATTTAAATATGCCCAAATTAAGATTATGATAAATCATGAGCCTGGAACTTGGTCCCCTATGAGCAGTGTGCAGCAGCTCTGGCATGCATTAAGAAACACTGGAGAATTTTTATTTGGCTTTCCTTTTTATTTACTAATGACCTTGCAAACCAAATGTTTTCCATTTGGAAAACATGAAAAATGGATTGAAATATAGTAACTTAAATTAAAAGAACTTTTTGTCAGATTTGCTGAGGACATAATTCAGCTCAAAACCAGATAATATGTGCAAAGATAATAATTTGCCAAGCTTAAGGGAAAACAATCTGTCAGAGCCAAGATGACTCTAACTGGTATCTATCAATGCCACTTTTGCAGTTGCCTGTCCAGGATTTTGGGGGCAGAGCTGAAACACAGCAGAGAGGGATGGCCCAGAAAGTTCAATCAGTTCAAATTTCCAAGCCACTTCAGGTTACCAAGTTCTGCTATAAGGGGGGGGGGAGGGCAAGAGACTGAGTTACAAATCATATCCCAAACCAAACAACATGTGGTACAAAAACTCTCTGATGTCAAAGTTCAGCATTTAAAAGGTCAGATAATCCAGTATAATATAGAAGCTGGAAAATGTGGAGTACAGTTTACCAGCACTTCACATTGTATTATAAAATCATCCATTTAAAAGGTTTTTCTTTATTTCAGAGGCCTACTTATGTTAATACAAATCCATAATTTACATGTGTTATCTGGTTAATCGTTTAAAAAGAAATGCTGCAAGGCAAATTTCTTTATAGAGCACATTTCATGTACAAGACAATTCAAGGTGCTTTAGAAGGGGCTGCAGAAATATTGCCAACACTTTTTTGACTTTGCTGTTGATGCATTGAATGAAGATGTACATCAGCACACAAAAGTTTGCTCTGTTAACAAATTTAGACAATCATGCAAGGATGGAGAGAGCTGGAGAGTGTAGCTCCAAAGTGAAAATTGCCCTTTAAAGCAGCCAATTATAAGATAGTTAAACAAAATCTCTTAATAGCCAAAAGTTATGAACATAATTCATAACTGCTGCACATTTATATTCTGTAGCCAACCCTCCCTAACTTGCCAGTTATTGAGGCAATTTAATCTGTTTCTTTGAGTGATTTTATATCCATCCACTCATTTTCTATACCTGCTTATTCCAATACAGGGTTGCAAATGTGGCAGGATGTAGGAGGGCCTGCAGGGATTGAACCCACAACCTCCTGGGTGAGAGTCATGTGCACTGACCAGTCACAAAAGGGATATCCCTGTGGCCAAGTAGCCAGGGCACATGATCAATCGGAAGCATAGTGACAGGACCCTCACTGTCACACAAAGGTGCTGGAGCCTTTCGAGTGATTTTATGGGCTACAAATATGTTTGCAAACTGAATAATATGAATGATAAAAAGACCTAAATTACTTTAAACTTTTACTTTATTGCTGTCTCTTATATCAAGACAATACTAATTTTATGATATGGTGAATATTTTGACTGAAGCATACACATCAGCATTTTCTCTGTCATAAACGAAGTCAAACAGCTCTGCATAGAATTAGCATACTGTTGTTTTTATCCTCGAGTGTGGAATTTTACTCTCCAGATCACAAAGATAAAGCCTGAGAAAGAGCTGATAATGATGCACCACATGAGCTACAACAAACTTAAAACTCTTTGCACCAGATCTGGAGGTCATCTCCACTGAAGACGTGCCTTTCTGCGGGCAGAGGGATGATGAGCTTTCACGCAAGCAGGAGGGAATTACTGTCAATTGCTCCCAAATTGCAATAATACCCGCTGCAGGGCCACCCACACATGTGCTGAGAGACAAGTGATAAATTGCTACACATGTCCATTCCACAGTGGCAACTCATGATACTAGCACACAGACCTCAATGATCTCCAGTGGAGCAGCTTTAAGAGGGACTGAAAATCTAAAATGTTAACAGGGCTATGGAAATTGAAAACAGAGAGCTGCTTCATAAGCTTAAATGTTTTTGAAAATGTCTGTCTAAATCAGTAGCTTTTCAGGAGCTAATAAAAAAACAGGAACTTCCCACATTTGAATATCTAACATTTGATCCTTGTAACCTGATCTTTCAACCTTGGCCATGTATTTTATTTGATTTATCTTGTAAATGCAAGATTAGATAAAATACATGTAAATTATGACATTTCATCAGTAACACAGCACCTTAAAAACAAATGGTAATGCATTCAAGACTTCCAAAGTACAGAAAAATTGTTTATCAATTCAAAATGATTACAGCATGTCATATTTAGAAACAAAACCCTTCCGTGTCCACTCATATGGATACGCAGTAATTAGTTCTGATTGTATCATTCCTCTGCCAAAGAGCCAAGCAGATGGCTAATCCAGTCCTACTATCTAATCAGAGCAGTCCTTCTAATGACAGCATAATTTCATAAGAGGCCTTTGTCTCACAATATTAAGGAGCAGCATGGGGGAGATCGTAGATATTCATCACAAGCACATATTGGAAACAGGCCCTAATAAATGACACATTTGTTTCCTGCCTGTGTGTGTTAGAGGAATGGCAGAATGCAGTGAATGTGGTATGGTGGGTATAGGCTTGTGTGTGAATGAACGGGTGACATGGTTGGAGTGTGTGGGTGGGTGTGCAGCAGCAGCTGCCTCGCTCTCCACAGTGCTTCTCTGGGCATGCATGCGCAGGCATTCTTGAGCATAGTGGTGTGTGTATGTGTGTATTGTGACTTTAAATGGTGAGAAAATCAGAGTTCAAGCAGGCTAATAGATGAAGCATTAATGTAGAATTTACACCTTCAGGTCAGGTCAGCAAAAACCTAATCATCACATACAAAAACCGGTGCCTGAAAATGTGTGTGAGTCTGATCTTAACAGTGGTTTAAACTCACACAGAACTCATGAGCACTCATTTTCTCTCACTCCTTTTTTCTTTTTCCATTATATAAAAGGAAAATTAAGGTCTTAATATGACTATAAAACAACCAAAAAATGAGGAATGTGGAGAGAAATAACATCCTTAACAACAGATGTGGCAGTTAAAATCCAGTCATGTTTCTCTGTGCATGCACCACATGGAGACATCAACCCGTGAAAAGACACATCATTTACAGCACAGCGGGAGGTTACAGCAGAGCACAAGCAGACAAAGAAAATATATATTGAGACATGAAAGTAGGATCTTCTTCTAGACAACTTAAAGCTCAGTGCTGTTTATCACGGTGGATCTCAGCTCATGGTTTCCTGCTGGCTGCATGCAGCCCGAAGCTGTGCTTTTACCTCGGGAAGGGGCGTCCTTCCCAACACACACATGCGCACATAAAAACACAAACGGAGTGTGTCTTTGCCTCACTTGGTGATTCTCAGATGCTTTCCCTCACCTGTGTTGGGTGGACAGACGGGGCAGGCATGTTTGTTGCAGCCAGAGTCATATTTACATCATCCAGTGTAATATTATCAAAAAAAGCCAAAAGGACAGCAGCTCACCATAACTCACAACAGGCATGGAGCAGCACAGCTGTTTAGAGTTCAACTTCTTCTCAAGCTGTGGTGGAGATGAAAGGAAAAGTTACACCAGTGACCAAAGATTAATTGGGAGGGGGGACAGTTGGAAAAAAAACTACTGATTACTTTTATTTCTGATCAATATTTTGTGTTATGAAGTCAGGAGAAAGTGAAAAGAATATTTATTCGTCAAAATATTAGAACAAACCTGAAACTTTATAAAAGAAGAAGCCGAAATATAGAAGAATGCAGCATTTTGCTTTATAAATCACTTTCTGTATCAGCTACTTTGATGTTTTGTTTTCATAATTTCATCCAGATTTTTGTGAATTGGTGCATAACTCTGTAAAATCATGTTTCTTGTATCAATGAAATTCTTTATCTGATTATGAATTTCATTTTCTGAAATTTTCTGATATACTGCATATCTTAAAATAATGCCTCATGATAAGGATGAATTAATCATCTGTCCAGCTGAATAGCTCTTCAACACAAGTAGTGAGCTGATGAAGTCAATCTGAATCAATCTGAGTTCAGTTTCATGCATTCCAGCAATCTGTTCTCTTTTTTCTCCCCATCTTTGTGAAATAAGGTGTCACGTTTCATTTTGGAACGATGCTGTCCAAATACTTCATCACCGGCCTTGTCGGTTCCACCAAAGACGGAGGCTGACCTCACCAATCACAGATCAAAGTCCTCTGGTTTTCTGCCTGGTCAGGTTAATCAGAGGACCACCCTGAAGAACCAATCAGGTAACATCTTACTAGACTTAAAGGAATTAGGCTGCTTTTGATGAGGAACTACATGTATTTCCTGTGGTGGTGTACATGTTTGAAGGGAGCCAGTGCCTTGATTTTTGTTGCATCAGACACTAGTCATTTAAAGTTGCATAAGCATAAAAGTTACAAATTCATAACATTATAATGACACATTTCCAAATTTTCATTTTAAATGTTTGGATTATTTTGCAAAGCAAGTATTTGAAGACAAATCTACTATTTGAAATACATGTTTTGGAATAAATTTTCCAGTCAAGACAGAGTAAATAGAGAGCATGAAGTGTGTATATGTCCTTACATATGTGTGTGTGTGTTGCTAAGAATGGAGTACTTGTATCACTTGCTCCCATTTGAGGGGAAGTGACATGAGATACTTAAAGACCAAAATTGCCTCACTTAGCCAAACAAACTGGCTCTCCTGACACACACACACACACACACACACACACACACACACACACACACACACACACACACACACACACACACACA
>JBBBVU010000017.1:21313533-21327711 GCA_037177055.1 Atherinosoma microstoma
GAGCAATGTTCTGTCCTAAATAAATAACATTATTATAACATATGTCAGACTTGCTTTATTTCGTTCTCCATCTCTTTATCTGTCTATTTGAGTAAGTGTGATTAATCCTATCATATGAAACCACCTTCAATCATCAGACTATTGTATAGCTTCTCATTTTCATCACTGCATTCATATGCACTCTTACAGCTTTATCTCTTGCAGAAGTACAGTAAAAGTGAAGATTAGGATGTGTATGAGACATCTATGCCATATTTTTTTCACATACAATATTTTACTTCTACAGACATGTATACTGATGCTTTTTTTAAAAAAAAAGATATTAAACCTGTTTTATTTATTTTCATCTATTCTATCAAAATCTTTCTTAGAAAATGTGTTGTATTATTTATATAATATAAATATTCGATGAAAATATAGCTATATCATTTTCTTGTCTTGTTCATCAGAGGCAAACTTGATAGTTATTACATATATATATATATATTTCATTTTATAATATATTTATTCATTCTTCAGTGGCAGTGTATTGGATGACTCACTGATGTCCAATGAAGTGGTTAATTTACAAATATATCATCCACACCCATGCATATACTGGAAAACCACCTTTAATTAGCTGTAGTCTGCTGTAGTGGACACTATGCATCAAAGGGTTAAACAATGATGTAATTTTCAATAAGTTTGTACAGTACCCAAAATGGAAAATTACTTTAGTGTCTGTTTGGCATGAAGGTGTTGGGAGAATTTTGTGCAAGTCTTCCAATTCTTGACTGAAAACATCTTAGACGAAAGAAAACACGAGAGGACAAAATAAAGAATATCTACAGGGAATCTGGTAACTGACAACCAACTAAACAAATCAATCTGGAAGCTTCTGGCTGTCGTCAGATGACTTAAAAAGGATTTATATTTGTCTGTTCAGTTATGTGGGCTGCATGATGTAAATGTTTTCATCCTCACCACTTTAGGAGGGTTGACCGGATCTCTTTTTTGGTGCACCATTTGGAGCTCAGACATTAATATTGTAATTGTGCAGATAGAGCATGCAAATAATGATAATAATAATTTAGAAAAAAGAAGAGTGGGCCATGTAAACGATCATCAAGCTCATAAACAGCTCTCTTCAGAGTGTACATGCTGGACCAAAGTGACCTTTGTTCCTTGCCTGTTTTTACTAAATGTTCATGATCCTTATAAATCCTGTGGATGTTATGATGTGCTTGACTGCCTCCTCTGCCATGCATATTTACAGTAATAATTATGAAGGATGTTCATTTGCATCCTGTCGTCATGCAATTTAAATTTTAGGGGGGATTTTTTTTGGGGGGGAGGTGATACACACACCTGTCACTGAAAGAAATCAGAGGATATCATGAAAGAAGTAGAGCAGGTTTAATATTAAAGTTACATGACATAAGTTCTAACTATCTGCTATTGCAGTTTGTCCTGATTACTACGGCCAGGCTGGACAGGGTCCTCAGGTAAAAGAGGCCTCTGTATAGCTCATACAGAGGAATTCTTCTCTAATTCTAATATGCTTCAAGCCAGAATTATCTATCAACCATCAGGCACTGACTCAGGTTAAGACTCCAGGGCTACAACACTCCAGAAAATGAACAGACAGTGTATTGTTCTGCTGAGACTCTCTGCTGCCTCACCTCTGCTGCTGCTTGCTTAATTAAAGGTTAATTGCATAGAATAAGACAGAGCTTTTCACAACTAGTCCCCATCTCGATTTCTATCCATGCAAAGACGAGATTGTGTGTGAGGTGGGCTGGATATCTGGAATTTATCAACTTGTTCAGAACATGAGAGCCAAATTATACCTAACTTAGGTAGAAAACCAACATATGGAAGAGGGTATGTGTGTAAGAGAGCATGAGCACACACCACACACACATAGAAAAATGCAGAACCGCTTTTGTCATTTTTAATCAAGAATTTGATCCCTCATCCCATCTGGGTTTTTTCTGACTTGATAGGCTCCAGTGTGCACAAAAGAATGTATATGCATACAGGATAGACACCACACATACAAACATGTATAGATGTGGAAGCTTAAACTGAGACAACCAATTATATCCTTACATTTTGACCTTGATCATTAAAGAGAAAATTGTACTGTTTTATTGTTTGACCAAATGCTCAGACACAAACTTCAAGCAATGGATTGATATTTAGTGGGAGAAAAACAATACACTCAGATTCATTTAAGCTATGAGCGTGCATCTGTTAAAGTGTTTTTGTTTCTCCTTCAGGTTGATTTAGTCAGTAAATCCTTATCCTGATCACCTCTGTACACTCACTGAATTGGTTTGTGTATCTTTGTGTTGGATGTGGATGTACAGGAACATAGGTCAGTAAGATAACATTTGGTGGACCACCTGTCAGGAGGCTCAGTTTGCTAAATACAAAGTCTCATCTAACCCATCACTGTCTTTGTGCATGTGTGTTGGGGCTTTACTACTTACCTGAACGGCTGGGGTACAGAAGTATTTGATTACTGATAACAGAACGGAACAAGAACCATGTGAGAGAAAAAAGTACATAGAAAGAGAAAGAAAACACACACAAAATGGGAATTTTTAACAGCAGAAGATCATATAAGCACAAATAAAACAAAGCACAAACACACATGGACACAAATGTTATTCTTCATTCTAAAAACAGTAAAGACAGAAATGAAACCAGTTTAAGAAGACAAGTTACATATCTCCATCTTAAATTGCTGTCCATTAAATGGGGCCTATGACAGGAACATACAACCCCATATTGCCTTTACTTATCATTAGTCCAGTGCCAGAGGGAAGGTAAAACTTTTGGAGTGGACATTAACAAGTCCAGCTACCAGCTCATTGCCTCATAACCCGGAGGTGAGGGGTGTCTACATCATTAGATTTAACTAGCTGCACTAATTTCAACTAACAGCGTGGTTCACACACAGATAGTGAGAACTCAAGGGATCTAAAAAGACAAATGAAGACGGACAAGATTCAAAATCTCACATTATGTCCATGTATGCATTTTAGGTTACAAAAACATGACTCTTTTAGCTGACTTTAAGGTTGCACCAAAGTCCAAGTTTGTATCCACGAGAGATTAAAGATGGACTGATGCCATTTTTAGTGCAGTTGTCCTGCAGTGTGCAAAAGGGCGTGCATACACTTGTATTGATGTGTGTGCACATGCTTCACATCCAGAGGAATTTTAATTGTCTGAGACAAAGGGGGGATTTAATTTTTTCCCAGTACATCTATCTTTCACTCCTTCACTCTCCTTTGCTTCTTTTTTCACCCTCCTTTCTTCCATGAAACAATAAAATCGTCTGGCCGCTAAGTTATGGAGGGCTTTTGAAGTGACTGGAGGAGCCAGTAAATTTAGTGGGCACCTTTGGGAGCTGGTTCAGTGGCGCAGTGGCTGTACCTATATTTCATGTGTGCACGTGTCTGTGTGACTTTGTGTGTATATGCATGTGTGTGTGAGTTCACATGAGTCATGGCTGTGCCTGTGTCTGTGTGTGACACAAATGGGCCTAGATTTGGTGTGTGCGTGTGCAAGTGCGCGTGTGGAAATGTTCATGTTGCTCTCTATTTCATAGTCACGCTGATTTGTGGTCGTCTACATAAAGTTTCCCAGGACGCCGTAAATCTGAGTGGACAAACTGCATTAGAGATAGACATGCATGTGCTAGTGTGTGAGTGTGTGAATAAAATAGCATGAGGTCTGTGTATTGTACGGTCATGTACTGGCCATCTTTGACCATCTGTGAAGAACCATTGCCTGTTGTTTTTGCAGCATATCTGGTTCTAGTTTGCACTTAATGAAGGCTCCACAATGAATCTACAGCAGAAGCACCCAA
Organism: Atherinosoma microstoma; assembly: GCA_037177055.1. Classification (NCBI taxonomy): domain Eukaryota; kingdom Metazoa; phylum Chordata; class Actinopteri; order Atheriniformes; family Atherinidae; genus Atherinosoma; species Atherinosoma microstoma. The sequence continues at coordinate 21,317,396 of JBBBVU010000017.1, forward strand.
TAAGATATTTTCTCTGTTCAGGTAGCAAACCCTAAAGTCTTCATTTTTTTAACAGTAAATGAATTGACAAAATATAGGAAACAATTAACAACAAACCAGTTTCCAATAATAATACCTATACCTACAGTAATACCTTTGTTGGTCCACAGCACAAAATATAGCTATTTTACATAAACGAGTCTGAAATTGTGGCATGGCTACATTTCATTTTCCTAGTCATTTCTGAGGGCATGCTTTAGGTCACGTGACCGAATTCTTCCCCGACATGAACAAAAAACATGGCGGACATCCCTTTTATTTTTGGTGAAAATTGCTATATTTTAAGATAGATTGTGGCTTTAGCTTAGTTTTGATAACTTTTTTAGCGAAAAATGTACACTCTTTCAGGTCTCTCGATGAAATTACATTCTTTGTTGTTGCTACGGTGGGTGCTAAGGACGCTATTAACAACAAACCAGAAGGAAGTTTATGGACTGAGTTGCTCAAACTGGTTTGTTAATTTGTTTATGTATTTATTTAATTTAGTTATTTGTATATTTATTCATTCAGGTATTTATTTTGTCCCAGCAATTAGGCAATAAGCAGGGTTCACGCTGGAGAGGTCGTTTATCGCAGGGTAAACACAGAGAGACAAACATAGCAGCGCTGCACGGTAGTGTGGTGGTTATAGGTAGCCAGAAGGTAGCTTTTTCGAGCCTTGGGAGGGGTTCTAACCAGAAGGAGCTGCTGAAGCCCAGTAACTTTTTGTGAAATGGCCATGATTTGTGCTGTGGACAAATGTAAGTATTACACAATTTAGAGTGAGACTGGGTTGCTAACAATGCCTGTTGCAACTTTTTCTTTTTTAATCATTTATTTCTAAATTGCCTTCCCCATATCTTACATATTTTAAACATAAAGTCAAAAAACAACATCCAGAGAACATTAAGTGCAGGCATCTTTTAAAGTGGACAGATAAATAATTTGGACTTGTGTGCAAAGTGAACAATAAATAATCTGAAATTACAGGGGAGTGTTTTTTTGTTTTGTTTTATTAGAGCAATGCATAAGACCCTTACTGTATATACCATACCTATTGTATGACATAACCCAAGCAAGTCAGTGCAGCTGGTTCTGACTTCTCCATCTGTGTTTTTTTAAGTACAATAGGAAGAACGTTAGGTTAAGTGCAATGATTTCATTTTTCTCTTTATTTTTTAATGAAAGAGATCAGAATAAAAGTCTATTTATGATCATGTCTTTAAAGCAAATCTGATATCAGCTTGGATACTAACAATTAGAAGTAATCATATTTATTTAGAAAATAAATCATTATTCAGTATCATGAACAGAAACAGTTTTGACCAGTCCAGACTGAGCAAAATGAGAAAATAAAATCATGTTAAACCCTGTGAGGTGTTAAATTGTTATGGGGAGAATTAAGATGACATTCAAGACATAAAACTAAGAATAATGCTTATTTGGCAATGCTATTCTGTGTGTACAGTAGCTTAACCAATTGTACAACATAAAACCACATGGCAAAAATTCTACTGGTCCCCCTTGTAGACACTTGACCTTTGGGTGTGTACCATGCTATCTGACTCGACTCCAACGCAGTCCCAGTGCCAGACATGCTTTGTGAGTTACAGGGTTAGTGTCTATGAATCAGGGTTGCTCCAGTGCATCCAGTGGATTTTTCTATTATTATTATTATTGTAATCTGGAGAGTCTGAAGATCAAGTCAACAACTTTAGCTGTTTTTTGATCAGCTTTTGCAGTGAGGTGGATTTCTCATGGCAATGCATATAAATGAACATAGATAGCATGCCATGATCAATACTTTTCACATGTCATATGCATTTTTTACATTTTGTGTGTCATTTTACATTGATGAAATAACATGCAAAATAGAGTTAAAGTAAAATCACGAGGCTGGATGTCATCTTCTCAATGCACATAGCATGAAATGCTATGCAAAACTACATAAAAAATTAGTGCAAACAATATGCAACATTACTTTGGCAAAAAGTAATGTTTTATAAGAACAAAATGAAAAACCAGCACCCAAGCTGTCCCAGCATAACACTGTCATAAGATGATCCATCTCAATCACTTTAAGTTGTGGCTGTATATTTCTATACTATATTCTTTGCTTATGTGTTACATCCCAAAATGATAACTATCTCACAATAATACACATTCAATACCCATGGAATATCAGGAATGTGAAAGCAGAGAGACTGATTTGAAAACAAAAAAGAAGATTTTCAGTGGGAGGAACGGCTTCAAATATAACTTGTCTCTTTCCACTCTTGTCTGTCTTTTCCTCCTTTAACTCTATCCATCTCTGCTTCCCTTTCTTTGTCTTTTGCTCTCTCAGTTTTCTCAGACACCTGTGCACGTCTAGTGTTTCAGTAGAGTCCCTGAAAAATAAATGTGGAGCTCCAATCTCTTAATCCACTCGGCTCCACGCAGCCACGTCACATGACACCGCCATGGTCGTCCTGATGCCTAGACAACACTGGAGGAGGGATTGTTTTTTGTGCGTGTTGGGTCTTTCCGGCAAAGAGAGCCAAAGAAGGAGAAAGTGACAATAAAGTATTTATGTTACCGTACTGTATATCAGGATGTGTTTGCATCCTAATACAGCATATACTTGTTGTTCAAGTTCTCCATTTGTGTATGTCCTTTGACATGTCTCTGTAAAGTGTGTGCATAACTGAATTTGGGGAGTAACAAAAGCAAGAAAGGTCTTTTCTCACTCAAATAAAGATTCTTAGTCCATATTTTCTGTATGTGTGTGTGTGTGTGTGTGCATGGACGTGTGTTTGAGGATGATACCCTATCCACAGCAATCAGTCTGACCTCCACTCTGGAGTGAACTGTTCTCAATGATTAATGGATCTGCCTCCATGCTTGGTCGCCAAGGCAACCCGAAACCTGATAGCCCTCAGGAATTCGCTAGCTCTCCCTCAAAGTTAGATTGTGTGCGTGTGTGTGTGTGTGTTAGGCTGTGGGTGGGAGACGTTTTGGAAGGATGGAGTTGGCAGTGTTAAAGGTGGGAGAGGAGATCCAATTCAGTCAATAAAACACAGTTTTTATTCTGCACTTTTTCTCCTTTTTGTTATCTTGAAGTAATGACACCCTGTAATGTACTGACAAGTCAATCGGACCATTTGTGTCCAAACCAAGTATTGTTTTAGGCCAATAACATCATGTAAAATCTGACCAGTGTTATAGGCCACTTCTTTTGGTGTTAAATCACCAGCACCGTTATTCACTGTTCAGTGAACTGTTCAGATTTATGCTTGGTTGTGCACTTCTGTGTGTTTGTACATTGTTATTTTTGTCTTATTGTGTTTCTATGTGTAGATCCTTGGGTGAGACCCTTAGTCCATCTGAAGCGTCACGTATAAATCTATGTTAACAAGATGGCAGCTCTTCAGCTAAAGTGTAGTGGACTGTATGCTTGACAGACCAACTTAACAGCACAGTGTTATTTTCTAAGGCCCACTTAACACTTTATTGATCTGAAGACCATTGGGGCTCATTAGCCGAAGACTCAAGGTTAATTCAGCAGCTATGTTGCACAGTCTGTGGCTTACATGCCACTGGACTAATATAACGCTATCTGAAAACCTCAGATATTCAAAACCCAATTATATTGTCCTTGGATTGCAGTACCTTGGCTTCAAGTACTAAAGTGAGGAGTATTTTAGTCATTTTGACCAGGATCAGTTAATTCTAATACTGAATAGATGTCCAGAAACTGGCCACCTGTCCAGGGTGTACCCTGATTCTCACCCAGTGGCTGCTGGGATTTTTAGCTGATTTAAAATACACATCCACAGTACTGACTGATACTGCCAAGTGAGATTGTGTTTCTCCAGTTTTAGCCTCTGTAAAATGGCTTCCTGTAAAATTTAGGATAGATTTTCAAAATACTTCTTATCTTGTGCAAAGCCTTTAATGGACAAATTCAGTGATATCTTAAAAATCTGACTGAAAACACCCAGCAAGATTTTGTCACTTTAAGAATGAAAGCCTTGTTGTTCCACCGTCTAGGACCAGAAACAGAGTTTTCAAATTTCCTGTGAAACCAAAATTGATGGTGAAACTTCTTTGCTTGTTTGCTTTAAACATAATATGTCTTTGAATTACCTTATATATAACTGCTATACTAATACTTTACAACTATTTTAAATACCTTGTGTGTTAAGAGTGGTTTACATTTTATTTTATTAAACACGTCTTTCAGTTGGCTTTGCTCTGCTACTTGAATAAATCTGAGTTTAGTTAATATTTACACATTTTTCTCATTATTTCATTTCTTGATAAGACCATGAATACAGTGAGATGATTAAAAGCCATAATTTAAAAAATTAAACGGAGCAACAACAGCAAAAAAATCAGTCATATCTCAGTGGGATTAAAAAAGTATTTTTTCATTTTATTTCATTTTTAAAAGTGTTATGTTTTGATATGTTTAATAACTCAATGTTTTTATTTACCAAGTTGGATAAAAAGAGGAATATTTCCATTTTTATCATGCAGCTCTCCAAGGATGTCAGATTGCTTGTTCCAAATGAACAAATGGCGCACTAAGTTTAAATATAAATCATACAAGCAGGAAAAGTATGCAGTAAGCCTTTTGGCATGGAAATTGGCAAAGAGAGAAAAGGGGAGGCCATTTAGTGAGCTAATTTTACAACTGATCCTCAGTAGAAGAAGGAACACCGCTCATCTGTTTGTCGAGGTGCAGAACTTGGTATATAAGTGAAGATGAAGAAAAAGTCTGCACACTCTGATCTATGCAGAATAAAAATGTAATCAAACAAGCTTTTGGTCATAGAACTTCATCAGGGATGGCTTGATGCAGAGTCACAGTCAACAGTCAACTGATCCTCAAAAAAATTAAAATACACTGTAAGAATACCATACTGTCAATATTCTAGATACACCTCAAAAATGAACTAATCATGTTTTCAAGGGAGGTTCATGTTTCACTATGAGGAGCCAAGCCTCTTTGAGTACACAAGGTGAAGTCGGGTTGAAAGTTGCTCTGCTGTGTTGCATTTGTAAATATGCTTTTAATTTCTGGCCACAGATTAAATAAAATGAGCAAATATAATGAGACAAAAATGTGCAAATGAAAGAACAAAAGCATGCAAATTTATTGAAGCGTGTGCACTTAATGTGGTTAAGTATGGCCTTGAAATTATATTTTTACTCCCCGGAAATAAGTTATTTCAGCTTGTTATAGTTTTTATAAAGACTCCTTTTTTTCTTTGTATATGAAGTAAGAATAACATCTGTTAAATTATTGACATCCTCTTTGATTACATTTTTGTCACCAAAAGAAGATGACAACGGCGTCATTTACTTTTTCAAATGCAGGGTATGATTTAAGCAAAACCTGCAGCAAAGCATATACTGAGCTTTATCATAATAAGTAAAACAGTCTCAAAACCTGAGTATGCCAGATATGTTGACTGATATGAGCCGTTATCTTTAAGGCATAACATTTTGTTAAAAGAATTCAACATCGGACTGTACAAATTAATCTGTAACTTGCTGTGGCATTTTTTCTATAAGCTTCTGCAATGACACCAGATTTATTTCCATCCAGTGTTGCATTAATTTTTCACAAAGATCTTATATTGATGATGGAAGAGTTTGACGACTGCACAAAACCTTTTCCAGCACATCCCAAAGATTCTCAATGGGGTTCAGGTCTGGGCTCTTTGATGGCCAATCCGTGTGTGAAAATGACCCGCTCTTAAACACTCTTTCACAATTTGAGCCCGATGAATCCTGGCAGTGTATCTTGGAATATGCCCATACCATCAGGGAAGACAATATTCCATTGATGGAATAACCTGATCATTCAGTATATTCAGCTAGTCAGATGACCTCATTCTTTGGACACATAAAGTTGCTGAACTTAGACTTGACCAACTGCAGCAACCCCAGGTCATAGCACTGCCCCCACAGACTTGTACATGATGGCTAGATCACTTTTTCGGCCTCTCTTCTTGCCATGAATCTCCCATCACTCTGGAAAAGGGTAAATCTGGACTCATCAGACCAAATGACCTTCTTCCATTGCTCCAGAGTCCAATCTCCCTAGCAAATAGAAGCCTTTTTCTCTGGTTAGCCTCTCTGATTAGTGGTTTTCTTATGACTACACAGCTGTTCAATCCCAATCCTGAGATCACTTTACATTGTGCTTGTGGAAATGCTCTGACTTTCACTATTGAATATCAGAGTTCTACTGTTGTTTTTCTTCGATTTGATTTCACCAAATGTTTAAGTGATCGCTGATCACCACCATTCAGGATTTGATTCTGACCACCTTTTTTCCTGGAAGACGATGGTTCCCCTCTATCCTTCCAGTTTTTGATAATGTGTTGGACAGCTCTTAACCCAATTCTAGTGGTTTCTGCAATTTCCTTAGATGTTTTCTCTGCTTGATGCATGCTAGTGATTTGATCCTTCTTAAACAGACTAGCATCTTTTCCATAACGACGGGATGTGTCTTACCACATGGTTGTTTAAGAAATGAGAAGCTACTCATTGCATTAGTTGGGGTTAAATAACTTGTTGCCAGCTGAAAGATAATCGCTCATGCAGTAATTATCCAATAGGAGGCTCATACCTTCTCTCTTAGTTAAATCCATGTGGCGACTTTTTTTTTTGGCCAGGCAATGTATCTCCATGGAATAAACTTTTTGGCTCAATGAAAGAAAATTAGATCATTTACATCATAATACTTTTATAAAAACAATTTTGTCTTGTTTCTAAACAAATAACTTATTGGCTCTGAACGCCAGGGGATTTTAGAAATAACACATTCCTCAAAAAGACTATATTTCTTATAACATTCAACAAACAAACTAGAACTGTATACTGGTCACTTTAATTAGTTTGAGCCCATGTTTTTTAATGTTTCTGTATTTTTACGGATAGATATTCCTCAGACAGTGGTGATGTTCAAGTTAAATTGTAAAGTACATTAGTCAGGATGTGTTGTGTGTGTGTGTTTACATTACTGTCCTAAGATATGTGTGTGTTATGTGCTGAGTGACAGACGCAGTGGGGGTATCTGTGACGGTGTGTCAGGCATGTAAACCCAGACTGACCTGATGTGATATGGCCCTCTGGGTCACTTGGCACACCCACACCCACACATTCTTATTCTTATTCTATTATGTTGGCCTGCCAAAGGACTAAGGATGGAAATTAGTTTTGCTATAATCTTGCATATTTACACTATATATCTGTATTAATATGCACTGTCACTTTTTAAAGAAAAATAAATAAAACTCAAGAAACTCATACACACCTACACACTCCCACATAAACACATCTTCTGACACTGGTTAAAACTGATTCCTCCAAAGGGGGGGAATGGAGAAAAAGTTTGACAACCACTGAATTACGTAAACTGAAGAGTGCTTTGGCAGGTATAGGTGAAAGGCTTTATTAGACTTTTTTGCCACTTTTTTGTGTGTTTGTTTTTGTTGTTTGTTTTAGATTAAATGTTATGTAAAAAAGGGGCAGTTCATGTAACATTGTTCTTCTTTCTGTTCCTTTTCTTTCTCGTATTTGGATTATCATTTGTTTGTTTTTGGGGTTTTTTGTAAAAAATAAAATAAAAAATAAACTTAAACTGACAAAATATAGTTTTTTTCTGGAGTGTTGAACACAGATTTATCCAATGCTTTTTAAATTATGGTATTATCTGACAAACCAGATTTGGACACTGTAAAACAGTTTTTAGGGGGTTTTTGGAGTTAGTTTTTAGGGCACAGGATTTGTTTCTAGAGCAATTTCTCACCATTCAGTGTAGTCTGATAGACATAAATCTTCCTAAAATCAAAAATGGATAATGGTGAAATGCCCTCTGCTGGTACCATAACTGCCATTAGGGCTCATCTGTAGTAACTCTGAAAATGAAGGAGGGGAGAATGTGCCATCTAGTAGCCTGACATGTTTAGCACAAACTATTGTATTTCTTCAAATCTAGAAGTACTTTGTTGCTAGAAAACTATAAGTAGGACTATAAGAAAACTATAAGTTTATAAGATCCATGTTGGATATTCCCTTAAGCACAACTAATCTTCATTTGAACAACTTGTTGATAACAACTCTAGTTTTTGTCTCTTTGATATTGTTTGTTAAATTAGCTCTGGTATCAGAACCTCTATACACAACAGTTTCTATATAATATCAAGCTAGCTGGTAAGTAACTCCATGTCTTATTTCTCAACTAAAATTTCCAGGCTCCAAACATGGACTTAATTAGTAATTTCTTGTCATTGCTTAGGTAGATGTTAATGTTGGTTATAACTGCTCCATGAGACATTATTGCCGAGGTGAAGCCAATACATTAAAATCTGATGGAAAAGGATTCTGACAAACCCTCTTTTATGAGAGTGAGAATGAGATGTAAACCAAAAAACCCTCAATAGGTGAATTACATATCCCTTTGTTTTGTGACTTACACAGCATAGCATTTCATTAAATACTGCACATGCATTTGATTGCAAAGTTGGAAATAGCGTCCATTCTCTGACTGAAGGGGGGGAAGCTAAATTTAAAATCTACTTAGTATGACATGCTTCTTCAACAGAAAATTGTATGTATTAATCTGAATAATACATTTTAGAAATAAAATGCTAATAATCCTTCATTATCAAAATGTATTTTCTACCTTTCTATGGATAACATCTGATATTTAAATGGTTTTGCACCTAAAAACGATATCACACCATATTTCAACATGAAAACTATTACAAATGTTTGCTCAGTGTTTTTGTAAGAGCACCTGAAACACAGATGCACGGGAAATTTACATAACACAATAAAAAATGTTGGGTCATTTGAACTCTATCTATCCCGTCATTTATAATCTGAGTACATGCTGACATTAACTGGAACAAAAAGGTTTTTATGTTTTTGTCATCATAGATTGACATGAATGATTCATTGTGAGTTTGAACAGTCCTACAATATTCTAATGCACAGACACTGTGACATGCCTTTACAGTCTCTAAGGTACTTCTGACATTTGTAAAAAAAAAAATTTATGTCGAGTGAATGAAAATTACCAATGAAGAATAATTTTTAATAACAGAGAATAACTCATGCTCGTCAATGTGATCCAAGTATCTCATTTAGTCATGTTTAAATTACTTTAAATTAGTTATAAAAAACAAACAAACTTGCAGATAATTGCGTCATGAGAGAAGTGTCAGTAAAAACCAATTTAGCCTCATATACTGTGTGCAGGTAGATATACAGTGGTAACTGTGAGAGTGTGTATTTCTGCAAGTAGTATATGGGCATGTTTGCTCATTTGTATGCATCAATAAACAAGTCAAAGTCAAACAAAGTTCAAGTGGACATACCGTACAACTTTTCCAACCACTAAGGCAAAAGCCACATAGAACATCTGACATGTCTTCTTGTTAAAAAAAAAAAAAAGTCAAGATTCAGTCCAAGTTTATGAAGGTATTTGACATTTTGTGTATGTACATAAATGTTTTCCCACCCAAAGAAAATCTTGATATTGATTTAGAGATCTGAGTGCCTGTGAAAATCTCTGTATTTGTATATAAGATTGCGGCAGAGGAAAGCAGTTTCGATGAGCATAAAGAGGGACGGGATGCAGGACAGAAAATGCAAACACTGTGCACATTTTTGGGGTATTTATTTGCATCTACTGCAGATATGTCCGAGATAATCTGTAAAAAGCTTATTTCAGTGGAAAGAGCCTGAGCAAATGATGGAACCTGTCATTTGCTGATGAATATCAGTTCAGTATTCATTTCAGCTGTATTACATCTAACTGTCTGCCAGCCTGTCTCTTACACTCTGCCCCGATGTGAGGCTTAAATCAGTCAGAATCATAACACTGTCAAAACTTTTGATAAACTTTTTGTAAAGAGATTAAACAACTCTCTCTCCCACAGATATTATATCCCAGTGCTGTAACCTTCAATTTTATAGCTCTGAGCACTTATTTCACACCGTTGTGTAAAATGTCTAGTCTGGGGTGGGGGGGTGGGGTGGGGGGGGGGGGGATCAAGAACTAGTTAAAGTTGTCTCTTCTAATATAAATTTGCCTCACAGGATTTGTTGGACAGTTTTTGTAAGAATCCAAAGCCAGCAATAAAGTTGACTAATCAAGTGATGCTTGTTCTGCTTGTTCATCCAAAACCCACCCTTAACATGATATCTCTAACTAAAAGCATCAATTAAAAAAGTTCAATTAAAGTTCAGTAAAAACTAAAGCCCCAACAGAAACTTTTCACATAAATATTTTTTGA
>JBBBVU010000017.1:21327811-21343646 GCA_037177055.1 Atherinosoma microstoma
TATATATATAAATATAATTATATTACACTTATTAGCCTTTGCTTGATGTAAATATCCCCCTTTGAACTGATGGAAAATCGTTGGTTAATATTGCTGAATGAACATGTATATTTTCACATGTGTGTGCCTGACAAAATGAAAGGCGGCGAGCGGAGCAGGGTTCAGTACAGGCCAGACCAATAGCCGTAATCAGGTTACATGATTAATGAGGGGGGGAAATGGGCTCATGTTGTATTAAGAAAATGTGTGTTTGAACCCAAAGCGGCGGGTATCAGCAGCCTAATGCATCAGCCATCGACTGGACACCTGAGATCCAAGGTCTGCAGTGCTGTTAGCTTTGTCCCAGCGGAAAGGCGCTGCATCGATTCTCCTTAAAACTCCCTCTCATTCACTCACATTCTTCCTGTTTCTCTCTTTTTTTTTCCCCGAGTCCATCTTCTATCCTTTGTGCCCTTCTATGCCTTTCTTGCATTTATTTCATGCCTCGTTTCTTTTATCTGTTTTCTTACCTCACTTTTTCGCTCTCCCTCATCTCCACTTACGGCCTTTCTCCACTACATTAACAGCTTCGCTAAGTTTGCACACACCGTACAATAGCATCAGTGTTTTCTGTGTCTGCTTTTTATGCCTTTGAATGATTTAAGTTCATTTCTGGCATCAGAGTGATGGCCAGCACTCAGCTCTCGCAACCCAAACACTGAGGAGTCATTTAATCTCTGTGACTCGCTACACCACAGGCTTGTCTGATATATTAGCTAGCGCTGCCTCATACAAAAAAGACTATGTCCACTTGGTAAAGTGTGAGCCATACAGTAGGAGCAACACCACCAAGTTTCATGAAAAGACAAAGGTTCCTTCATCTTAAAATATGTACTACAAAATCATGAGATGGGTTTGAGTCAAAATCTGATTTAATTTCTGAGCAGGGCAGTAAGTTTTATCTCAGTAAATAGCACAGTGACAGTTACAGGTTGAGGTAACTGTGGTGTTATTTCTTATTTCTGGGAGCCAATTAGACACCCTCCCTGGTTCTCTGATGGGGACGGCATCTTTACTCTCTCTGGGGAGGCGAAATGGTACGTGCACAGTAGCTGTAGTGTACACATAGGAGGTGATGAGTGATTAGTCTGGGTTCAAACACAAACACAGCTAAACGTGAGCTCTTCTCATGTTACCCTAAAATAATATCCAATTCTTTATCTTATCAACAGAAGATATTGTGGCACATTGAGCTATAGTGTCACATTAATTATTATAATCAAATATTATAATTTAGGTTTCCAAAAATAGTTGTGTTTAAGCAGCTGCTGAGTGAGGACTTGTGGCTACGGAAGGGAAGAGACTGAAGGGTCATGAAGTTGAGAACATGAAGATTGCTTCCTTAAAATCAAAAGTAATAGTGTTTAGGAATCTAAACAATGACAAAATATGGTTTGAAATCAGGATGCAAAGATGCTTTGACACTGACAAAGTGGAGCCTCTCATCTTTGCGGTGTAATTTGCTCCAAGTCTGTGTCTTCGGTCATATGAATGCACCAGATTTATGAATAATCAGAGCACAGTCTCTGTTTGCTCTCCTCAACTCAACCATCATCTCCAATGAAAGAGTTTACCCTGAAAAGTTCAGTTACTGACTCCAACAGAAGAGAAGTATAAGGCTTCATTAAAACAAAATAACCCCGGGCTTTCTGAATCAACGCAATTAAGCACACTGGATAAATAAATAAATGAATGAAACAAAGATTATGGAATCAAATCAGAGAAATGTTGAGGAGACCACAAGAAACCCTTGAGATATGGAAACAAACCTGCAATATATAGACAAACAATTATCCTACCATGTCATCAGTAAAGATGATTCATTGCTGTAGCATTGCATCCTGAAGTGCACATATGTGTGCACACGTGCACAGCATGCTAAACACACACTCTATGGATTTTGCAAAGATGGCAAGGAAAATATCTGTGTTTTGAAAGTATCACCAGTCATATTTTCATTTTTCTTTCCCCCTGCTGTTATAATTTTCTCCCCTGTCAAACAAATCAAAACGCCAAAACCAAACGGAGGTAGCGGCTCAGATTTTCCACTGTCAGGTTCACAAACGTTGCGCTCTTACAAGAAGGCTCTGTGCAGGAAGACATGACCTGAGTGTGTTTGCTTGTCTGTGCACTGACTGTATGTTTGTGTGGATGGCCTTGTGTTGATTTCCATGTCAGTCCATTCGGTTTGAACTGAACCTCCACAAGTATCATCACACATCACGTTAATGGCCAGTAATCCAAAAGGAAATTTAATTTTCACTAATCACATTACAATTTTAATCCCAATAAATAATTGTAATGACTTAATGATAAGCCTTTATCGACATAAAATTAATTATGAAATTACGTTTTTAAAGTTAAATTCTGCAAATTGACCTGTTAAAAGATACATTATATGATTGATACTCAGTGTAATTTTCTGCGACTGTTTGCATGATGTGGTGGTAATGTAGTTTGGATTTCATGACAAGAGATTTTGTATGGGCCACAGATGTTTAACCACATCATAAGTTTTTATTCTGAGCTTCCCTTTTTCAGTCTGTTCAGTATGCTAACTGCATGTTCCTGCAATGTAACATTTGAGGCATCAAAGTTTTATCTTTTACATTGCAATTACAGTTTGCTTTCCTCCACAAGATGCCTGCCACTCTAGACTGAAAGGAAATATGCAGTGGCAAAAAAAAAAGTAAAACTGAGATGATGAAGCAATAGTCCATTTCACTTCCCAAACAGGATGGCCAATCCTCTACCCTTCTGGTTACATTTCCCCTCAGAGCGCCATCCGTCATCAGCGGGTCAGGGGTCGAGAGATTCATCAAAACAGTTTGTGCAGCATGAGGTACACAAAGGAGCCTCTCAGGATTAGAGACGGCTCGCTGTGTTTATGGCCGTCTACATTAAGACCTATCCCCATCATCACCCTGGCCTGCTCGGTGTGAACTCATCAACCATTCCAATGAGCTGTCATGGAAAACCATCACTTCCACTACTCTCTTGAAGTACTCCCTCTCTCTGCAGCTTCTCACACACCAGAGGAGGAAACAGTAATCAACGTAGTAACATTTATTAGCACTGTAACTTTTCTATTTCTGTTTATCCTCCTGCTTGTGTTTCTCTTTTTTGGTATCATTGTCTACAGAAGGCTTGCTATACAGCTCCAAAGCTGTAACTGTTGCATGTTATTAGAAAACTTAACAAGGAAACAACTAATTCATTATATGGTCACAACTATGGGCACAAGCTGTGAAATCTACTTCAAATTTGGAATTTTCATTGATTAAGTCCCAAACTTGCGTGTTTTGTATCAGCTTGCAAATCATTTTTTATCCCTTCTCATCAATTTACTTCTGCATGAATTAAAATGAGCAAAAGTACCATTTTTTATTGTGACTGAAGTAATGGAAAACACAATGAAACATTGGCTCAACCGAAAATAATTGGGGTAATATGTCACACGGAATATTTAAGCGTTGACTCTATGTAAATAATTTATTAAGATTAGCCTAAAAATAAATGTACTTCCTGTAAACTCATGATTTGATTTCCTTTAAATAAAAAGTCTGAATCACTATGGTTCAATTTTATAGAAAGTGAACTTAAAGGATTCAAGTTATTCTTTACTAAGTATTTAATTGATCCAAAATTAACTTAATATTCACATTTTACTTCATTAACTGAGAAGAATATCTTTTTACCACACATTTTAACATGTCACTATTGTCTACAAAGCAGGAGAATAATACTGCTGCAGGTCATACTGAGACTTATGACGAAGACACGTCAGACTGCCATTAGCGCTTTTTGTCTTGTACTTTGTGTGGTATCAGAGTTACCGAAGTGTTGATGCTCTTGCTGTGCGCCTTGGACAGAATTTCCAGTCACATGGTACTCATCCACAGACTTTGGTTGATGCCTATTGTGTTTGACATGCGTTGATTGCTAGACAGCCAGCATTGGGAGGAACTTGCCCCGAGCATCCCTGTGCCTTATTTAGCATGTTTAGTAGGTTGGGGTTTTTTTTTTCAATGTGATGTACTTCTGGGTGTTTGCAGAAACTCCCAGAGTGAGAGTATATACTATATGCTCGATGAATTTGTCACAAAGTTCATTTTAAATGTTGCCCAACAGTAAAAAAGAGAAAAATTTGCATTGACAAAATGGATTGCATACATCTCCTCACCCACCTCCATTAGCCTGTGTTTGGACACCTGTAGGAGCATGGGCTCAGTGAGGAGGGCTGTCAATGAGGGGCTTTGGTAAATCAAGAGATTATCCAAACAGTGGGACACTAGCTAATAAAAACAAGCCCCTTGTTCAGTGCATTAGTGATGTATTAGTCCGGAGAGGGTGCAGAGAATGGGAACCTAAGGGTTTGAGCGATGCACACTCCAGAACTGTTAAAGGGGTCTTCTGTAAATAATAACTGATTTATTACTGCCTGTATCCAATAGATTGGTTTTGGAATATTTCCTTTAAGAAAGATAAGGAGGGTTGTGTTCTGATACTTGTATTTAGTAAGAAAAATAATATACTTTAAATAAATTACACACTAAAAAATCCTGGGTTATTTTTTTAACCCAACTGCCAGGTTGGGCCTGTTGGGTAATTTAATTGGGTTATTTCAATAGAATTGGACAGAGTGCTGCTCTGGAATTGGGTAGTCTGACAACCCATTTTGTGAGGTTATTTCTGTTGGGTGTTAAGTTATTAGCTGTTGGGTTGTCATTTCAATGAAGTTTTATTAGGTTGTTTTGGACTACCCGACAAATTGGTTTGTCTTTGGGGCAAACGCAACCGCCCCACCCTCTACCACCAGTTAGATCTTCAAGAGACCGGAGTGAGGAGTGAGGAGTGAGGAGTGAGGAGTGATTCGACGGTTGAGAAGTAAGTCAAATTATTTATCAAGCACTTTTTAAACTCAGCAAGTGTTTAAATTAAGATGGGGTTTAAAAGTTAAAAGCAAGTGGGTAAAGTATTCCTCCCTGTAATCAGAAACTGTACAGAACCTTCCTGTACCACCAGCAAACTGGACTGAAGTATTTTTTTTTTATTATTATTTTTTATTGTTTTGTGAAATACTGGAAAGAGTACACATTTGATGACTTGAAGTGCTCTAGTATGTTGGAATGTGAATAAATAATTATTAAACAATTGTTATCATGTGATAATTAATATTGATGAACATCAGTTGTTGCAATGAAATGCACATCATAAAAGGGAATAACCTGTTATAAATATTAATTATGATTGTAACACTAATCAGTAATAATCCGCAATAATAAGTGTAATTTGTAATATTAGTTATTAATAGTAATATTTTTTGGTATTTTTTGTGTTTATGGACCCCCTCAAAAACGAGATGTTGCATCTCAAGGGGCTATCCATCAAATAAGTTTCAAAATTTCAAATTGATTCCAATAATCATACAATTTTACAACAACCCAGCTTGCTGGGTTTAAACAACCCAACAGTGAAGTAAATGTGAACCCTGAATTGGGTTATATGAACAACCCAAATTTTGGGTTGTAAGAACCAACCCAATGTGTTGGGTAAATTTAACCCAGCGTGTGTTCTGTCCAATATAAAACCAACCCAACGCTGGGTTAGAAAACTACCCAGATTGGGTTGTTTTAAACTCAGCATAGAAATCTGTTTAATGTATAAATATTGGAGCAATTTTATATTGTTGGTTTAAATGAAGAAGCATTAATCATTAACAATTTTTTTTTTAAATATGTATTTACAACAGTTAAAGTAAACTTTGTTTCTCCTATAAGAGCAATAATGTGCAAATCCAGGAGGTATTCATAGCCTGTTCGCAACCCAATTTCAATACAAATAGAAAGATTACATATGACAAAAGGTAAAAAGTAATTAAGAAGCTGCTTGTTTTGCAGTTGGCTATGTTTTCAAAGAGTAAGTGGTGTTCCTGTGCAGAGCCAGAGAATACAGTGAGCACAGTATATTCTTTGCCACCAAACAGCAGCCTCACTCAGGGTGTGTACACCGGTCATGGGCATAAACTTCAATTTCTGGCCCAGACATTTATTAACTCCTACAAATACGACAGCTGATGTTTTTTTCTCTCAAGGCACGGAAAATGAAATCATCTCATTTCCTTAGCATAACTCTGGGTTTTTTGTGAAGTTTCTCAGGGTAAATTAAGGGAAAGGTTTTTAATGCATTAAATCATTTATTTACACAGTAAAATTCCTGCTTTTCCACCAGTGACCAACATTGCGTAGGTACCTTAACACACTGTAATCCATTTATAACGGCAGTTAATACATGGGCGAGGGTTAAAGGTTTTATTTAAAGCAAATTAGATTTTGCTGAAATAAATCAGCTTCAAGATAAATATATGGACAGTTTTGACAATGCAGTTAACTTTTTCACAGTCTAAGTACATATGCACAATATAAAATTGCTCCAATATTTATACATTAAACAGATTTCTTTGTTTTTTTCAATTGTAACAAGAAGGAAGTTTTTATTTATTGTATGAGAGTTTTTATGCTAATAACTGTAAGCGAGACAGTAATTCCATTAGGGTATAGCTGCTGGTCTCTTAGGTGGCAAGAACTGCTGGCAATAACTGTGAATTTGCCCCTTATTAAAAACTGCTTTGGAGGCTTTGAATAAATTCATTTGTGACTGTATTAGCTTAACAGAGTGGGAATAGACTATTAAAGAGGTGGCATAAAATACCAGAGGAAATGTGTATGTGCACTAGGTCAAAATGTGTTTTGTTATTTTGTATCAGGGCTCAAAAACAGCAGTTTCTTCAAACTGACTATCAGAGTTCTCGGCAGGTCTCTGGTAGAAACCTTTATGCTTGGTATCTACTTTTTTGAAGCAATGTTTTATGTATTTGTCCAAAGTAATATACAAATGAATAAATTTTCTGGGACTATTCATTCCTGATATTTTGCCTTCAGATTCAGTAACGTGCATGCTGATACAGTCACTGTGTTGTCCTGCGGGTTTAATCACCAATAACTACAGTTATATTTTTGTTTTTTCCTTTGTGTTGCTGATGTTTTTGTTGTTGTAATTCATATGGTTTTTTCTTTAGCTTGTCTGTGTCTTTATGTGCTCCTGATGATTGTCATCTTTGTTTTTCTTAGATGCCATTGGTTGTATTCTGTTTCTTTGTAGGTGTAGCAGCTGGTTGTTTGGTTTTTCTGTTTTGATAGAACAGCTGATGCTGTTGCTTTCTATCTGGTGTATCTTTATTTTCTTTTTATTCTATTTACTCTCCTTCTCTCTTCACTCTGCCCTTTGCTCCCCCCATTAAAAAAATAAAGTGAAATACTTAAGTTAAGAAAAGCGTCTCCCCCTGCGAAAGCAAATTTGTTCACTGCAATGCCATCATCTGCCGGCTATGATGCTGAAGAATATAAGTTTTTAAAAAAAAGAAAAGAAAAGGGGGGGGGGGGGGGTCCTTTGCTGTCATTGCTAAATCAAACTTAAGCTGCTTTTGAACAAGATTTTCTTTTAAGGCAAATTTATGGTTAAAAACTGAGCAGTGAAACTTTTTTTTTAAGCAGTAGTCCTATAAAAGAGACATAACAGCAGAAAGTTTACTACTTTCTTTGTTTTACAACTTACTTGTCTTAGCAGCAATCACTAAAATATGTGAATATCTTGTCTTTTACACATACCATATGCTCAGACTCATACTTGCACATGGTGTTAGCCTCAGCTATCATTTACTATACAGTCATTTATATCAGGGGAAACAGGCAATCCTCAGCTCATCTTCTCCATCCTCCCATCCTGCTTGGATTTACTGCATGGAGCCCATTTCATCCGCTGTACAACTATTCGCCTCCCACCACTTCACCCTGTCCTTACCCTCTACCAGCCTGTTTCTCCTTACAGCTTTCATTAATCCCCCAAAAAGCCTCTACGGGTCTGCATTTCCCAGTTCTCAGAGCAGAAAGACAACGGCAGCACAGCGAGAAGTACAGGCAAGCAAAGATCGGTCAGTTTGATGAATGCACACACATCTGTGGGAGATTTCCTCTACAGATAAAATGAACACTTACTGGTTTTCAGGTTTTTCTTTCCTTTCCCCCCTGCTGCTGCTGTACTTTAAATATGTATCTGAATTTCATTTTTCACATCTAGTGAAGAATGAAATGCTGAACATCTTGAATTCTAACAAAGAAGCAAAGATAATACTGAGTACATGACAGGCAGTGTTTCAATTTTTTTATAGTTTTATCACTCTTTCAGTGTTCCTTCACATTCTTTCTCTGATGGAAACTGTAACAAAAGTGCAGACACAGTGTCTGATGTAGGAAATGATAATTATAGAATTTAGCTGCCAAAGTACATTTGAATGCAAACAATCTGCAGTAACTGTAAGCTAAAAGCTTTGCCTTTAGCAAACACTTGTCGAGTTGGGTTTGTTTGCTCATGAAAGCCAGCACCGTGTCAGAGTCACCCAACCGTTTAACACAGAGTGTGCAGTTCAGTCCTTATCTCTAAAACTCATGCCAGCAGCAGCTTTGATACTGGAACAAGCCAATGCCATGCTTAATTTAACCTCATCAACATGTCTGCTCTTTCCTGTTGCCCCCTCTTCCCTGTTACTGCCCCGTTGAGACTAGAGGTATAACATTTGTTGGTGAGGCTGTGACAGTGGAGGTAGGTGCCTGCAGGGGTTTAGGGACCAGACTGTGTGGTCCTATCAGATTGCAGTATTGACACAAAGTCTGACTTGAGTTGTAAGAGAGAGCACAGAATGAGAAAAAATATGTGGAAATGTATTTTAAAAACAAAAGAAAAGAACAAAATTAAATGCTTCTGTTAAATAATCAAATAATGAGAAATCTTAATTTTTAAAACTAGTTCTGCATATCATGAAGTAACATGAGCCCATTGAACTTCAGCACCACTCTATGATAGTGGCTTTAAACACACAACATTTATCTGATTACCGTTTCTTATTACTTGTTATGGATCATCATGAGTAAACCACCTAGGATACTTCTGCTAAATTAAATGAATCCCATTGTTGGTGTTTTACTGTTTCTCATTTAATTCCCTATTTACAAAAGGAAGCTGAAAGTTATCTGTTAGGAATTATTATTCATGACATAAGACTATAGATACTGGCTCAGGTTGACAGGTCAAAGGATAATTATTCAGAAGTAAATAAAAGATATAGTCAAAGAAGGATTAAAAAACATTTTATTGAAATTTACTTTTTGACATTTGTAACAAGTGATTTCTACTCTTCTTGTGAGATATCTTTCATTTAGTCACAAACGACAATTTAAAATGATCACAGTGTCATATTTCCTTCAGATTATTTAATGTATTAGATCTGATAGAAATAGCTGTACAGCTTGATGTCTTCTATATTTATGAGATTCTGATTATGGTGCATGAAAATAATTCTCAATGTGGGATTATGTTATAAAATTCCACATAAATTATAACCTAGAGTACAGTTTTACAGTGCAGTGAACACCTGTGCTTGTGCAGGATTCATGGTCAACGAGAGACTTTTTATCTTTATACATTGACCATTTGATGGCACTCTTTTTATTGTAAAACATAAAGTGACAGATTTAAGACACTTTTCTGGTTAACAGAATTTTTCTTCCTGCTAGATGTATCTATTCCAATGTTTTTGAATTGAATCCACCTTAAAAGAAAAAAAGTCAGATTTCTACCAATTTTTTGTGTTCAAGGGACTGGACTTTGGAAAGGGAGTGTGTTCCAAGTCGGGGGCCAATAAAGAACAGATGGACAGGGTGATGACCCCCCCTTCTGCAGGCGAGTGCAACAGCGCAACTGCCACTCAAGATCCCAGCATGTGGATGTGTGTGAGTGTAGATTCGTGTGTCAGAGAACGATGGGAGGTTGTGTTATGGCTCTGAGGGTGCTATGACCAACAGGGTCCTCATTTGAGTGAGTGACACTCCTCCAACATCTGTTCCGCGGAAAAACACTCTCCACTCCTCTATCTCACTTCTCCACTAACGAGCTCCCTGACTCTGTCGTCTCCCTCTCTGTCTCCCCTACACACACAAGGAGTTAGATGATCTTTTCATTTTACAGTAAAGCCGAGAGGAATGGAGAAATTAGATTAGGGCAGAATAAGATACTCCATTTATGATGTGGCTCTTTGCAGGGTTCTATGCATGGTTGACAGAGGAGGCTGCAGACAGCACTGATGCCTTTACCCTTTTCTTCTCCTTCCTCCCTTGCTGTCGCCCCCTCCACCGCCCTCCTTGCTCGCCGATCAGGTTTCTTTCTGTCCATCAGCGGAGAGGGGGAAAAGAAGAGGGGGCAGGAGGTGGGTTGTTCTGATCAATGGCAGGAAACCAGACGATTGGAAGGGAAGACGTGAAACAGATAGGCCTCATAACCTACCAGGATACCACAGTCACATCATTCTCTCCATCAATTTCTCACTACCTTCTGTGTCGCCGTTTGTCATTCACACAAACACACTCGCACACACTTATTTGGCTCTGCTGAAACACGGTCCGGACACCACACACAAACACACATCTGACCGCAAACATGCTGCAAAAAACATACAGCAGCCTGACAGCTTGATATGCCAACACACACACAGAAAAAGCAGGCACATGACTTCCTGCAGGCTTAATGCACATTTATTTCCCCTTCTGGGAGAGTGATTGTCAATATGCAAAATTAGAATATATTTTTCTCTCAGCTTTATGCTAATCTCAAACATATTGCTTTCCGTCTCGAAGGGGTCACACATTCCCACACATAAACATAAAGACAAACGCACAAGCCTCAGCCAACATAAGTGTAATTAGGAGAGACAGAGGGAGTAGCTGTTTCATTTGACTTTATTAATTTGTGGTATTTTTATTACCATTTATCATAGACAACACTGTTGCTCACACCTTGAGGCACTTATTAGCTAAATGAATATTTGCCAGTTATTTAAATCTATTCCTCTGAATCAAATTATGCAATATTAGATCCTGGCAGAGTTATGAAGCTAACACTGATAACACAATGGGAAAATAGATAGGGACTTAAATTAAACCCTTTATCTTATGTCAAGGATCTACTTGAGAGAAACCTTTAAGAAACTCAATGAGAGGACATACAGTTGCAAGCATGATTCACAGAGCTGGCATGTTTATGTGGCTACAAGCATATAAGTGTGTGTTTCTGATCTTGTTGGTGCAGACTGCTGAGCCTTCTTGCCACTCCAGCTAACTCTTAACTCCTGTCAAAACACAGAACTTTAAATTGAATTAAGACTGCCTGCTGCAATCCCTGCAGAGCCCCCCAACCAACACCTTTAACACAATGCACTGTGCTCAGGAACACACACACGCACACAAATGAAAACATAATGCAAACATAGCTGATTTACACACACATACATACACTACAATGAGACTTTCCCATCAATACTAATATTAAAGTTTTGGAATGATGAAATGAATGATAAAAAAGTCAACTACAGAGAATATTTAAAATCAGCTGGAACTCACACATGCAGATGGGATTGCCAGAGAATACTTTACGTTAGATGAGGCCCGTTCAGCCTTGAAACTCTGTCACTGTTAATTCACTACAGCTGAAACCCAGACAGAGATACTGTATCAGTGTCCATAATACTGGCAAGAGTTTCTGTCAGATGCAATCTAAAGATTTTCACTGCTCTGTTTGGGTGGTAAGTTAAAGTGAAACGGGTGCACTGATAGTGTGTGTGTGGTCAGAGTTTGGTTCTGTCAGCAGAACATGATGGAGCACTCTTTTTTTCACAGGGATATTTGAAATAAACAAATATTTGAATTATAAGTGAAACAACTACACACTTTATTTTGGTTTGCTGTTTTGAGACAACTGTATTCAAATTCATATCTCAAAACCTACTCTTAGTTAAAAAAGCAAGCACGAGGCAACACGCATCTAGATTTAATTATGGAATAAAGAAAATGAAAAACACACACCTCCAAGAAGCAAGTTACATCAAGTAAAAAAAAAAAACAGCAGATATTAGACAATGATTGAGCACCCACTAAGCTGGCCTGCCTGAGTCTGTGCTTTATCCACTGCAGTTTAGTTTATGTGGCATAAGTGTCGATGTTCTGTGTTTTATCCGCAGATTCCTCTTCAATTTGTTCTCTGTCTTGGTGGCTGTTCAAGTTGCTCTATTAGAAATCATGTTAAAGCAATAATGTCTAAGTGAGAGGGTCATTAATCATCAGGTTGACAAGAGCTCTGGACATTGTTGACGAGTAATGAGTGTGTTACTAACCTTTACTGCATTTGGGCTGCTGTTCGTCAGGTGGATAATTAGTACGCTGATGATGGCACAAGCTATGTTATCAATCTTGGTGATTATGTGTCATTACTAAGTTGGAGTAAAGAAAAAAAAAGGGAGTGGTCTTCTTTCATTTTTTACAGTTGGAGAATTTGTGAGCCCTCACATGTTTAGAGTAGTGATTCAGAGCTTTGCAGGAGCAATCATCAAAGTCCTCCTCTATATTTGTGAGTGTTGTTTATAAGTTCAGTTCTGCAAACTTAACAGAAATCATTGAATCGTGTCTTCGATTTAGGCTTTTTTTTTTTTTTTTTAAAGTGACACAGAAATGTGAGCATAAATTCTCACTCAAGCTTGTTTCTTTGATTAGTCTCAGGCAGTTTTATCCGATACATTCTTCATGAAGGCTTGTATCAGCGACATAAATTTATGAATGAGCTGTTCTGGTCTGGCTCCCACAAATTAGATTTAAGTGGTGTGTGGGACACAACCTTTGCTTGGGGACCAAGCTAAAGGTTACTACAGTGCATGCGTGTGTGCATGTGTGTGTGAGAGTGCACATAGTGAGTATTGAGCAAAAGCCACTGCAATGCAACCCAACACCAGCTCTTTGTCTGTGCACCACAGCCTGCTAACCAGGGTGCCTCACTCTTTTCCAAATTCAATTCTTCATTGGTCCATATGACATTGGGTTCAAATGGTCAGGGTCTGGTAAAATCATATGGCATTTAATCATTTAGAATTTAATTAATGTAATTAGTTTCCATTATATATGTTTTAACTTTGTTCCTGTTTGAAATTCCTTTTTACCCATACCTGATTCTTTTTATGCATTATTTAATTTTTCCACTTTTGTTGATTTAATTTAGTCAAAAGTAAACACTTTGTTAATGATCTAGGGATGCTGAATGTATTTTTATCACTAACAATAAAATTCACAGCTTTAATGAGCTATACCAAGTTCCCAATTTTCCCCTTGAGACAAAGAAATAACAGGATATAAAGATTAAGACCAGGAAACCATTTCAACACTTATGTTCTTTACTTTATAGTTCATACAACATCTGTTGTGTATTTGAGGAGGAAACAGATACAGAACTAAAAGATTTATAATTATACAGTTCAAGTTTTGATTTTTGTGAACTATAATCAGGTTTGTGTTGCACTATTCTATAAAGTCTTTGATTGTGAAGCCACAGATGTGTAGATTTATTTATATACATACACAAGCATGTACATAACACATGCTTGTGTTTCCAATCCTTCGGCAACATGATAATTGTTGTGATATTGCAATGAAGCCCTCAGGTCCTCTTAAGCTAATCAGACCTGTTCCCCCTCTCTTTGCAGATAGATCGGTTGATAGGACCATGGGCAGGACAGCGCAGCGAAGCACAGTGTCTGCCTCTTGGCCTTCGTCTTGCGTGACACACATTCCCTGCCATTCTGGCCTAACGCATTAGCATGCACCCTGCCTATCAATCAGCCAGTCAACTCTCCCATTCCAACTACCAGCTGCTGCGTCTTGTCACTCTGGAGGTGATGACACATGAGCAACATTTTAAGGTAATACAGATCAGCTAAGCTGCTAGCATTTCTGCCAAATTGTATTTGAAGGGATTTATACAAATGATGTACCTGTCAGATTGAGCACAAGTTCAACTTGAAATTTGAGTTAAATATGAGTAAAAAACCTTCCTGTTTTTGTATTCCATTTTCTAAGTTCTGTGATTGTCTTTTTGTCGGTAATCCGATGTCATGATTAAATGTATTGTAATGTAATCGTTTCTGCATTTATGTGTAAAAATAAACAAATAAATTATTTAATTCATAGATAATCATGGCTCTGTAAATGTTTTAGGGGAGATTATGTATGCCCAACATTCTTTTTCTATGGTGTGAAAAATAAATTCAGATTTTTTTTTAAAAACTCAAATAAAAATGTAGAACTACAATATGTATTGCAAATTAAAAGATAATCAATTCTTAAAATACAAAGGTCTTTGTATTTTGCTACTGCAAGCAATTACAATGAGGAAAAAAATATTATCAATAACTTTTGCAGAATTCAAATAATTTGATCGTAAATACACATACACACATGCACATATTCCAAATTGAAGCATCTTCCTTTTCACATCTTTAGCATATTTTACATGTTTGCTACACTAGGTTCTCTTTCTATATTCGTGTGAGCAAAAAACTTATTCACACAAATATAGAAACAGTACAGTACACAGTCAACAATGGACACATTCAGTTTTACATATGTGGCGATGTAATCTCATACATAAACAAACTGATACAAAAAGGTAGACAGCTAGCAGCAATATTACAAAAAAGTAAAACATCATGTACGATGCTTCATTAAGAAAACAATCTATTAAAAAATGTGATTAGATAAAGAAATGATCTACTGTTTATTAAACATAAAATCTACAACGGTGGTATTGCCATTTTTCCCAGCATGGATCAACACTAAAGTTCACAGTAAATTGTTGAGGACAGGCTGAAGACTGTTTGGCTTTGTCCAGCGGCTTACTGAGCTTACAAACCAGATTACTCTCCAGAGAATGAAGTTAAACAAAAACAACACTGGCGTTAATTAACACTCAGTGAGGATCTGGGTCTGAGGTGAGCTGTGTGCGCCTGCATGTACGTGTGCCGTTCTCACTTGTATGATGATGATGATTGGTTAATTGCAGGCAGCTTGCAGTTGCTATGTGGAGCTGATTCTCTCTCACTCACTTTGTGTGTGTGTGTGTGTTTCACAGGTTGTAGTGCAAAGGGAGTGGCCTCGAGTGGCTGTGAGAGGCATGTAATATGTTTAAATAGAGCAAAGTAGTGTTTGGAGAATTGGTAATTACTTACATCCCTCTCTGAAAATTTGGAACACTGTCCAGGTCCCTTTCTATTTCACTCATATACTAATCTTCACATACACAAACATGTACACAGAACGAATCCAATACTCTACTTACAAGTACACATTCACTGCTAGTGAATCAGTCTGCCAATCAACGATCATTAACAGTGGCCCAAATAAGTAGACAAAGTAGTTTAGAGAAAGAGGAAGATGTTTCAAAGAAACTACGAATACAGCTAAAGTCTGAATTAACTGCACTTCATATCGCTGTGCAACTGTTAGTCTTCTCTGCAAGGCCAAAGGTCACCAATTATGAACTTCATGTACTCGTACTGGTTATCGGCAACACAACCAAACCCTTTTAGCAGCCACATTTTAAAGACTGTTCCAGCAGGAACAAGTTAGCATAAATTTAAAAGTAGGATTTATCTATTTATTTATCTATTATTTAGGATACTTCTTCACTTGCAGTATAAATACGATGTGAGACGAAGTCCGGTGATGTTCTGTTTAGTCATACTGTCCAAGCTCTGAAACTCCAAATGACCCCAAAAGTTTATCATAATGGTTTCCTGGTATACTGCTGGTGTGATCTGCAACTTAAAAAAAAAAACATAAAACAAAATGCACAGTAATCATATGTATAT
>JBBBVU010000017.1:21412226-21424105 GCA_037177055.1 Atherinosoma microstoma
ATTAATGCTGAAAGGTACATACAGGTTTTGGAGCAACATATGCTGCCATCCAAGCAATGTCTTTTTCATGGACGCCCTTGCTTATTTCAGCAAGACAACGCCAAGCCACATTCTGCACGTGTTACAACAGCGTGGCTTCGTAGACAAAGAGTGCGGGTACTAGACTGTGTCGACCATAACAATCCAATTCACATATTAGTCCTAACCTCAAAAATTTTGTTCTGCTTCTTTAGGACAGGGTTGGTTGAGATTAGCTGCAACAAAGATGAGCAAATGCTGCTAAGTTAAATATACAAACATTGCATTATGCTTGCGTCTGTCCTTACAGCTATACAAAGAAGGTCGTCATGCTTCTTTCATGCAGATTACAGTAGCATTAAGCACAAGTGGAGCATGCCGTTGCTTATCTTTCATCTTCTTGTAACCTGCTTTTTGAGTGTGTTGCTTCTGTTATTCTTAGACAGATGTAATCTGGTTGACGGGCATTCACGATAAAACACAGCTGACAAATACTAATGTTGCCTTTATCTTCTTGTACAATATATTATTTGGAAGTGTTTAGATAAGAATTTTAAATTTGTGTAAGGGCTACTAACGTAGAGATTTTAAAATAGATAAGTTGAGATGATGCACTATGAACCATTTTTAAAATCACTTCCACTCCCTCATTCCTCTGTCCCAAATGTCAGACCCCAAACCTCAAACTCATCCAAATCCAATGGACTGGATCCCTATGTGTGAAGGTCATGTTTGGATTGGATAGAAACCTGCTAAAGTCAGCCAACCAATACGCATGAACAAAGTGCTTCTGTCTGCACCACTAGTACTTAAATACTGCGGAGTTACCCACATGTCAATCAGAAAGAGAGGTAAAGAGACATTGGTGAAA
The DNA here is from genome assembly GCA_037177055.1 of Atherinosoma microstoma. Taxonomy (NCBI): domain Eukaryota; kingdom Metazoa; phylum Chordata; class Actinopteri; order Atheriniformes; family Atherinidae; genus Atherinosoma; species Atherinosoma microstoma. Next base: position 21,413,116 of record JBBBVU010000017.1, read on the forward strand.
AACAAAAAATAAAGATAGAAACTAAAACAAGCTTTCCTCATTCTCAGTATTTCACTGAGAAACTGAAAAAACATTGTCCTTTTCTGCGATACATTTCCTAATATAAGGCATATACATAACTGAAAACCACCAATTACAGGGAAGCATAGAGTAAGGGTTAAAGAGGGGAGGGGGGCGTTGAAGCAACTGCTAAAATTGCGGCGTTGACTGACAATGAGAATGAAAAGTCTGACAGCAAAAAAAAGCTGAGTCTTGTCACTAACAGCTCAGCAAATGGAATCAGGCTGGAGCCAGAATGGCAGCATATTGGAAAAAGCCTGAGGGATGTAAATGATGGAAAGTTAACAAAAAGATCATTTTAAACTGTAAAATAAAATGTACTTAATGTTCTCTTCACTGGCTTCAACCTGAGGACATGAGGAATTTACTTTCCTGTCTTGCAAATTAGGCTGGGTAAAGGTTAATACATTTGATTATTCAAGGGCTTGGAAATTAATAACCATACTTGGCCTATTCTAACACATGGAGCAATTTCACAAAAAGAAAAAAACAGCTATTAGAAATAAACCTTTGGTGCTTCATTTTCATGAACAGTTGGAATTCATTTGTAGTGAATGGCAAACTCATGTACCAAGATTACAGCTGAAACAACAATATAAACGATATACATACAAATGCATGGACTGGCTGGAGAACGATCCACTAATTTTGTTTAGTTCTTTGACTGACATAAGCATTTAGTTTGTAATTTTCTTACTAAATTAGCAGACAGGAGTTTGAGTTGCCTTCAGTAAAAGATCTGCTTTGCACCATTTTCTTATTTGTTCATGGTGCAAAATGTGATTGGCATTAATATACCACAGAGCAGGGTTATCTGACGCTCATGTTCTCCTTGACTGAAAACCTGTTTAAGGCCTCTTAGGACTCGCCCTGAAAGCACTGTACACTGTTCTAGACACGTAGTTCTGGCTGAGTACGGTTGTATATGTATGTGCATGTGTGTGTAGGTGTGTCTCACTGTTAAGCAGGAAGTTGAAATATTGCCATTAGGCTTTCATGACAGGTGTTGAAAAATCATAAAGCCATCTCCTTGCTGTCATATTACTTTCAGCTGTAGATTTATGACAAGTAGCCTACTTAACTAGTGATAAAAACAAACCTGAGAAAAACGGGACAGAATAACGTTCAAGATATCACAGGAAGCCAAAATTCATCTGCAATTTTTTCTTAATTTAGAATTAAATGGTTCGTATTATCTTGGTAACCCTTGGTTTTATGCTTTCATTAGTTAGCTTCTCACCATAAATGATGCATTCTGGCTGATTCCTTTCCTCTGATAAAACCAAAGTTAAGGTAATTACCAATATATAGCTTTACTCTGTTTTTCTTTTCTTCAAAATAAGGACATATCATCTGCACTGTGGCATTTCTCAGACATGTCTCATTAATGAAGTGGTGCAAAGTTACTGTTTTCAGGTTCCTAAAACACTGGTTCCATGTGAATGAAACATCCAAATGATTAAAAAAATAAAAATGTAAGTGAATAAACCTTACTCGTTTCTGTGTGGACCTTAATTTAAATCACACTGGCTCTGAACAGTCAACGCCTTGGGGACCCCCTGTGCTCTTTGGGAACCACTGCTCTACTGTACAAGCTATTTTCGAATTGTCATACTAGAAATAAAAAATGCATTTTTACTTGTTAATGTTTTAATTTCTACTGAAAACAACCTGCATTTAGTAAGATTGATTTAGAATTATCTGATGTCAGAATATTTTGGTTTTCAACCACTGGTTTGAATTCCATTTATATTAAAAGTTACAACACTGGAAAGCTATTCTAAATATGAAGATATACTTTTTTTAATAAAAAACACAAACATGATTTCACAATATAAACCATTCAATAACAGAAAAGGTAGTGAAACAGTCAGTAAATGAGTAATATATTGTTGATTAATAAAGATAAAGCTTGAGCAAGCAGAAACCCATTACAAATGCAAACACATCAATCCATTCATCCTACAATTTCACTGAAAATGAAACCACCTGAAAAACATGCTGTGACAAATCTCAAGGAAATAATTAAAGTAATACCAGGTCATGTTTTGCAGCTTCTGGAACTGTTCAGGTCTTGAAGAGTCTATTTTTCCCACGCTTTAATAACTCAAAGCAGGAACTATCAGTCACTGTCATGCCAGCCATTTTTTTCCATCCCTTTACTCTGTCTGCTCCTGTCTCCCCTCTAGGCACTACCATTGAAGAGTGAATGATAGCACACACTGGATGGCATCAGTAGTCTGAAGACAAAACCCTTAGCCATTTAAAAGGAAAGACAACTCTGCATTAAGATTGTGTTTTGTGACTTATCAGGCAAGTTCTTTAAAAAAAAAAAAAAAAAAACAGAATTTCAGTTAAAAAAGAATTTTTTAGGGCTAACATGGTGATTTGGATTTCTTTTTAAAGATGCATTATTTAACCTTCTGCCCCTAAAACTCTGCGCTCCTGAGTCATTTGATGGCACATTTAATATATACGTTTCTGGAGCCCAGCAGAGTCCCCAGGCTGATAAACCACATTTCACAACATTTTCAGCCAGGATGCCGCGTGACGTCACAAACGGGTTTAGCTTTACGCACCGCGTCACACACTAGCAAGCAGATATAAACATACCAGCCAATTTGAACGCGCATCGTAACGGATCCCGCAAAGAAACGCAAGAAAACATTTTTGGAGGAAGAGAAGAAAGAAAGTGAGAAAGAGACAGAAACAAGAGTCAAGATAAGACTGTCTTGCTGGCTGGAGAGAGCTCAGAATACAGATAGGATTAAAGATGGATGCCAAATTAGCTGTCGTTAGGTGGCGCATCAGTGAGAAGATCTGCAAAAGTTCCCTAGTTTGTCTTAAAGGACTATACTGTAGATAACACAAAATAATTTCAGCAACATTTATTTCAAAATAAAAATATAATGTGTATAATTTAAATGACATAATTTATGATATGAGGGGAAGTACTGCATTACAATATATCCATCAATTTTTGATACGCCTTAGACCAATTCAGGGTTGCAGGAGAGCTGGAGCCTATCCCAGCAATTAGGATGCGAGAGGCAGGGTACACCTTGGACAGGTCGCCAGTCTGTAATATGATATAATATTATTATATTATTAATATAATGTCAAATAACATCAATAATACAATATTATTATATCATATATATTATCTTCATATTACCACATCTGGGGGAGTAGTAGCCTGCTTTCATTCACTAGAAAAAAAGCTGATTGTGCAGTAGCAGAAATTCTGGTAATTTTCTACATAATGTTTTCCCGTCCATTGTCAGCCACCAGCCCATGCAGGCTCAGTACAGAGGATTAAATCAAACAGAAATTTGAATGTGATATTTTCGTTCCCTAGTTAGATAGGCAACTTTTTACAAATTGGCTTTATCCAGTTAATTGTTTATAATGAAGTGGACTAATGTGGATAATAATCAGTCTGATTTAATTGCATTGGACTGTATCTTTAAAAGTGCTTTGAGGTGACTTTTGTCATGAACTGGCGCCACACAGATAAAACTGAAAATAAACTGAATTGAGTGAATGGATTTTATGTTTCACTGACAGTGTTAGATAGCAGAGGCTACTGCCTTGCGAATAGCTGTGGGCTCATCAGCTTTAATTTGAGCTTTTTCAACTTGAGCTTTTTTGATTTTAAAAGAAACCTTCATAGAAAAAAAAATTCATATGAAAACGTGGACTGAGGGCATGGCAGATGAAGAGCAATCGTTGGGACAGGATCAGGAAAATACGAGCAAAAAACTGGAGTGAGGGAACGAGAACGGTTGAAAGAAGTGAGGGGAAGAGTGACAGTTTCTTTAATATCCGGCTGGCGGGCGATATTTTCTTACACAGCAGTGTATGTCTGTGTGTGTGTATTTTCCAGTAGCAGTTAGTTTCAAGGCCCTGGGGATTACCCAGCTGTTAACAGACCATAGCAACATAAAGAGCTGACTGACATGGACGCATTCAAAAGGCTACTCCTACTTAGTTTCTAATTATTAAAAGACACAAAACTGCTGTACATGAAAGTGTTCTGGACTGAAACAGTGTAAAGTGGCTTTGAGCAGGAGCTACTCATATTAAAGAAAATAATACCGTTGGTTCTGGATTCAGACGTGCATCTTGCTAAATCCAAAACTTGTCAGCCAGTGGTGCTGTAGTGAAAACAGTGTTCCCACACCAATACTTACGTCCAATCTGATTTTAATGGGCCTCACTTTTTTAGCCCTCAGCTCATTTCCGCCTTTCTCTCAGAGCTGTCACTCACTGGGTCAGCAGAGGGGGAGAGAAAGAGAGCACATGCTGTGCCAGCTGTCTAGAGTTTCATCTGCCTTATGCTTTTTGGGTCTAATGGCAATAAACTTTCAGAAAGCTCAAAATGCCATGAATCACACAAAAGGACATGTATGCATGAGTGCACTTTTCTCACACATACACATTCATGCAAGCACTAATACAAATGTATACACATGCATTCAAGCACATACACACTTAGCCATTAACTCTGAGAAGGTACAGAGAGGAAAGTGCATGAGTGTGTGTTTGTGTGAGCTCACATGCAGGTCAAAGTGATGTCCCATCTCATATCTGTCAGCACCCAGAGTTTATTTACTCGGTTATATTATCATTTGTTGACCTAGTCACATGATCTGAGAGTGAGAGGTGCAGAACTCTGGGCACCCCAGAGAGCCCGAGCAGAACTTGATGAGAGACAAGGGCCTGTGACCTAACAAACTCAGCTACACACAAATGCATACACACTAGCGCTCACACAATTTGACCTTATCCTTTGACTTTCAAATATCCATTTATTTCCTGCAAACCTTAAATCTTTCCATCATTCTTTTCCCTTTTATTTTTTCCACAATCTGCTGTCTTTTCTAACCCCCTTGTTTCTTCTCCTCTCCCTCTTGCTGAAAGGGGTTATTGATTGAGGGTTTGCTCCTTAAGTTCAGCTGTTACATGTCACAATAACTGTGAAACTAATAAAAGATGCTAAATATGAGCCAGAGTATTTCTCAGCATAAATATATGCTGAAAAGCTCTTGTGTAATATACCTGAGGTGCCTCTTAGTACCCCTAATAAAGGGTCTCCCCTCATTCCCCAAGGAACAGATGGTTTCACTACAGCTGAAAGTATTTGTCGGTCTGTTAACTGATCGGTGAATTGCATGTTAAAGCTCTGGTTGGTTGCCATTCATCAAGTCAGCAGTACAAAATTCTGTTTCTAGCTTTGGAAATTGGATAATTTGCTGCTTTTCAAATGTGAATAAGGCCCCCCTCCCCGCGCCACTCTCTCAGTCTTCTTCCACATCATTGCTTGATTATGAAATGAGCTTCACATCCTCAGGAACAGGAATTCTACCAATTTAACAATGCACCTGAGAAATTGGTCAGGAAAAAAACACATGAACTGCACTTAAAATCCTCTTCTCTACTCCATTTAGTAATGGTGTAGCTTCATAAGCTGCATTACATGCATTCTTTCACCATTAAATAATTCAACACTGCTTCTATCATGTAAAGCTGGCAGTTTGAGGACTTATCCATAAAGGGTTTTATTTGCCATCATTAATCCTCTTCATTTCTTCTTACTGAACTCATACCTGATGTGAACAGTAGACATGATTTTTTTATGTTATCTATATCATTCAACCCCACACACATTGTACAAAATCAACACAGCCGTAATTGTTGCTTCATCTGCACACACATTGAAACATATAGATAATGAGCACACACACACTGAAACACATATGGATAATGAGCACACACACACTGAAACACATATAGATAATGAGCAGTAATCACACAAGCAAAAACAAATGTCCAAACGTACGTCATGCCTGATCTCCATTAATTGAATTAGTCATCCTTAGCCTCATCTGTTGACACAGCCCTCAGCCAAGTTTATCTTCTCTGCTTGTATCTCTCTCTATCTTATATCTTCTGTCCTCTGCTTCCCGTATTTGGTTTCTCAGTTTTGCCAAAAATAAAATGTTGAATCTTAACTGTGCTAGAAGCTTGATTTAAAATAAATTACCTGCATATGGGGTTATACAGGATAGAATGAAAAGATTAATTATTTTTTATTTGCTTTTAACCAAATAGCTGTTCACAAAGTTTTTATGTAACTATGTGGGCCTCTTGTTGACTAATTCTTTCTAAGGAACCTCTCATAGTGTCCCTTTTGACAAAATGAAGGTAATACCAAACCAAAAAAAAAAAAACTTAAAGCATCATTGTCCACTTCTGGTTTTATATCAAATAAGTAATTACAACAATTATCACAAAACATTAATAAAAAGAATAATAAAAAGGAATAAATGTATAAATAAAACACACTCACCTGATATGTTCCAATGCCTATGTGTTTTGGATCAATCTTCACAAGCTCAGCCAGTGGATCTTGGACACGGCGACCAATGGACACTGTCAGCGCACACACACAGTGAAACAAACATGATAAAAATAACAGAATGTCAGGAGAAAAGTCTCATGTGATTCTGCAACTTGTGTTTTTCATGAATTTGCAGCTTGACTTGGTTATTGAATATGCAAATCTGTACATTTATAATTACTGAATATGCTAATTATCTGCACAATACCTCCCTAGCCCGAAGGCAGGCCAAACCTAATTGTCACTCCTCCGCCCCCAATAATAATCAAAGCTGGCATTTAACTTGAGCTTCTGCACCTGTCATTTAGCTCCTGATAGATGCTGAAGCCATGAACCTTAAAACCCCATAATCTATGCAGTCCTGTGCTCAATGGAAATGTAGCACATAAACACACACATACATACTGTATCAACCAGAGAGGGTAGCTTTGAAGGCATCAGTTGTAATTGCAATTGCAAATCCAGGATATTTTCCATAATTATGCTTGAAAAGCCCAGAGAGGAGGAGAAAAATGATAAACACCACAAACATACAGAAAGGGAAAGAGTAACCCAATAACTGTTCCTGTTGTCATTTTTTTTCTTTAAAGCAAGAAAAACTGTGTTGAAAGTGTAAAATGTATATATATGTGGAAATGTGAAAGTGTCTAAAAACCCAGTTGTTTTAATCAATCATGAACTGGGTGTAGTTTGGCCCTCCAATTTTACTGCTTACCACTGTCTTTGGAGGTTTGAATTTCAAAGGTTACAGTGCACATTGTATCATACATGAGATGTGTCAGATTTATATCTCTGAGGTGGAAAAGACAAAGAGAAAGAGAAGGATGGGACGTAAAAGAGGGAGTATGTCTGGAATCAATGGCTCTTCTCTCTCACTGACTGCGGCAGGAGGCTGCTGCCTGAGATAATATTTAGATAGGGATGAAGTTTCAACCCCAGCCTTGCTTAGTGCACCATCAGACCACTCAAATACACTAACCGTCTATCATGTGTATCTGAATCTTCGCCTGATTCTTCATATGAAGAGTTGATTTGCAAATAAAGTCCAACATAAGTCCTCAAGCATTCATTAAAAGTTAATGAGCCAAATACAGAACAACACAAATGGGACATACTGGGGAAGACAGTAAAAGATGAGTGTCCATAACTCAGGAAAACTGAAGAACGTGACATGCAGCAGTCTGGTGTTGGTGGAATGTTACTTTTTTTTTTTTTTCCGCTTCATATTTTCAGCTTAAATAAAGTTTGATCAAACCTTTAACTTTTAAGGAAATGCTAAATGGATCAAGTACACAGTAAACCAGTGAGTGACAACAGTCTTGAAACAAATAGGAAAGCTAGCGAGCACAGTATAAAGCTCAACACAAACAGTATCCTTGGAAAACTGTTGGAATATTGCCTATCACCACTAGGTGTCCCAAAGATGCTGATAACTCACAGTTTCCTTCATGTAATATTACATTCTGACTCAATGAGTGAGAAAAAACAAATCTACAATCAAAAGATAAAACAGACAGACATGGTTCAGCACCCCCTTCGTTTTCATCCATCTAAAGCCAAATGCTGTGGATTTCTTATGGCTTTTGGTAAGGGTATAAATATGGCTCTCAGTCCTGCTGACCACAGGAACCTAGCAAGGAATAATCCAGGCCTGTTTGATTTATGGCTTTTATAAAGGAAGTCTGTTGGAAACATTTGTTCTTCAGGAACTTTTTTTCTGGGATTTCAGCGATGTACTCTGTGGAGTGAATCAGACAGAGTGGCAAAGGAAAGTCAAAAAGACATAAGAGAACTGAAATTACAGTGCCAAAAATGTACTAATAATGTGACTGCTGATAAGTGGTTGGAACAAGAGGTTAAATATAAAATCTAACCTATGGGCATATTTCCTGGTGGCTTTTATTATGAACTAACTTGTGATTTGTTGACGAGTGTAAAACAAAAATTTGTTTCTCAAGAGATTTTAGGGGACGTTATGACATATCATGAAAATAATCCATGATATAAACTTCTCTTCTGGTGTATGATTCAGTTAAAATGTGAAAACAAGATCCACTGTCCGAATCTTTTAAAATAATCTCAAACAGGGTGCACCTTGTTTGGTAGAGAAGAAATTCACCAATAGGGCCAAAATAATCAGCCAATGAATCACTAATTGCACATGTCATTCCCAAGACATTCCCTTTTTATTGCATTAGTAAAATCATTGCAAATATCACACAGCTTGTTGGCAAAAGATTCAAACACCTTCACCTGAAAACAATCTAGTCTGGCTGGCTAGCATACCTGCACTCCTCAGGTTCGGGTCCAAGTCTGGCATCTCTTTGACTGCCTCAGGACTCACACTGTAGATGGATGCACCTGCCTCATTGGTTATACTGGGAAAAGAATTGGACGGAAAAATGTCAAAAATCAGAGGGTGAGATGATGAGCGATATAGTAAAAAGGAATGCAAAATAAATTGTGGTGAAGAGTTTTCAAAAAATATTTAAGTTAAGTTTAATCTTTTTAATATTATAGTGGACACTACCTGCATCTAGAGGCTGACAACTTCTTCAAATGGATCCACATTTGATTTAGCTGTCAGTTATCATGATTTATATGTCCAAGATAGCATCATGATTAATAATCTCAAACTTAACAATGCAATTACAATATTTCAAATGCCTCTAGAGTCTAGACAGAAGGTGCAAAGAACCGCAGGCACCCAAAATGCACAATCCACTGGCTGATGTAATTATCTACCATATATGTTGTACTGATTGAGAGCCTTTGCCCACAGTATGGTTCACACTTTTGGTAAATATATATTCTTACTCAGAACTGACACCTGGATAAACGGCACTATGATGCATTTGTGTGTGTGATTGTTAAATGACATTGAATGAGCCTCTCATGCAATCTATGTGATACTACTGCCATCTAGAGGTCACTAGTGTGAATTGCTATCCTTGAGTTTCTGCATTTATATTCTTTACAGCAGTGTTTTTCAAACCTAGTCCACTGGACCTGCTAACCTGCATGTTTTAGATGCTACTGCACTTTAACACACATGGCTGAAATTAATGGGTCATCATCAGGCTTACACAGAACTTGAGTGGAAGGATCCTTAAACTGAATCAGGAGTGTTGGAGTAGGAAAACATCTAAAACATGCAGGGAAGTGGGTCCTGAGGACCAGTTTTGAGAAACACCGCTTTACAAAACAAGCAATAAACTTAAGTGTATCACAGTGGTGTTAGCAATGCAATTTGGATTAATTCTCAAAATCTTAAACCCTTTATATTTGCAATATCCCCTAATTATGTATCATTAATTTTTTCATAGTCAAATGTTTTTCTAAGTGGTATATATATATATATATACACAGACACAAACTATTTAAAGTCGTACATTTATAGGATGATGAAAAGTTATAGCAGATGACAGCTTGATAATGATACTATAACAATGATGTAATAAAACTTGGTTAAAAAACATCTATGTTAATATTATGTTAACATAGATGCATAGCAACTAAATCTGCACATTTTTATTCGGTTTAGCTTTCTGTCAATTTTTGTATTATTGATACATTTCACATGTAGATACAGAAGGTAAAAACAAAATGATTCTACAAGATAACAAATTATACCATTTCCCATGTTAATTTATTCACTATTAACTAGGCTGATTATCATCCATCACCAAACAAGCAGTGGCACAACAAAGCCACTGATACCCATCGTAAAGTTGATGACACCCAACCTAACCCCATCATATTGTTTAGTCTTCCTACTCTCTTGGGTGGATGGAGAAACAGAAAGAGGGAGTTCCCTCAGGGCTATCCAATATGACAAGGGGGTCACGAACACCTCTGCTATATCCAAAACAGCGAGGCCTTCTGCAGTGTGCAGACACACAGACTTACACACACACATTTATCCTTTCCCAGAGGCCTGGACCATGCCACGACAACCTTGCCAATTATGAATATCTTGATAATGAAGAGTGGCAGAGGCCTTCTGATGAGAATCACAATTAAATGAACTTGCCTCCCCTCCCATCTTCTCTATTCATCCCTTCCTCCGCCCCCACTGTTCTTTTTGTCAGCTCCCTATCCATCGTGCTGACATCTGACATATCACCATGGTGACACTGCTAACGAGCACTGGCACATGACCTTCAAGGAGGTCACACAAGCTGGTCATTAACCTGACACACTGTTTCTCACACACGTAGGCATAAAAACACACAAAGAGACAAACATACACAAGGGGCAGAAGATATATCAATCTCCTTTAGTGGGTTGAATAATATCCACTCTATAAAACTCACTAAACTCTAAAATATGTTTTTTTTTAAATCGATTTAAACTATGCCAATAAAATTCAGGGAGAGTGTGAAAGTATAGGTCAAATGAAATAGTGTTCTGCTGGTTATGTTCATGGAAGAAAAACAAAAAGAAATAGAGCTATAATAATAATAATAATAATAATAATAATAATAATAATAATAATAATAATAATAATAATAATAATAATAATAA
>JBBBVU010000017.1:21433368-21451903 GCA_037177055.1 Atherinosoma microstoma
TACATATCTCTTCCTTTTGACGTCATTCCAGAGGTTTTCAGATCTGGAGATTGAGCTGGCCATGACAGGCTGTTGATTTGATGATCTTTCATCCAGACCTTGATTCCCCTGGCTGTGGGGCATGGGGGATTGTCCTGCTGTAATCCTCTGAGTAGTAAAGGTTTTTCTAGGATTATCTTGTAAATTTCTGTTGCTTATTAATGCATCCTTCACAAAGACACATCTGATTCCAGCCTGATTCCAGCCTTGCTGATGCACCCCTGATCATCACTGACCCTCCTCTATATCTAACAGTCAGTGTAAGACACTGTGGCTTGTAGGCCTCTCCAGATCTCCATCTAACCATAAAACAAAAAACTGTTGGGCAAAGCTGAAAATTGGACTCAGAGAAGATGATCTTACTTCAGTCTTCTACTGTCTAGTTCCTGTGGTCTTTCTCAAACCTCAGCCTGAGGTCTTTGCTTCTCACTGATAAAGGTGAGTTTAGCATGATTCCAGTCCTGCCTGTTTCCAGCTGTTCTTGCCGTGCACTTCACCCCAATCTCATTTGGCCACTGTGTTTGACGGTGACTTGAAGTCAGCCTATGGTTTATAAGTGATGAGTTTGTGGTCATCCCTTTCAGTTCCAAGTAGTTTTTGCCCTCTTGCAGACTGTAGCTTTGTTGTCCTCATAAAGCAGAATGAACTGTGCTTGTAGGGGAATTAAATTTTTGGTCATAATACTCAAAGATCCTGATTTAAGAACAAATAGCAGTGGTCTCTTATTTCTTTTTTAGAGCTGTATGGGGAAAAAAAGGTTGGCGAATGATTGAGCATTACTTTCTGAAAGTGTAGTTGGGTGTTATAAGATGTCCAGCTTGCACCACATCAAACATTAAGTTCAACATTCTTGTGTCTTGTGAAAAGCATAGATGTCAAAAGCTTCAGCAGAAGAAAAAACAACAGACATCATATCAAGATGTGAAATGTAGCTGCTCTAGAGGTATTCAAAACAGCTCAAAGGAAAAAAAATATATGGAGGTAGACTGGAAAAAATAATCAAGTGAACGTTAACTTAATAAACGCCCCACTTTGAATGTAACTTTAGAGAAAAAATATGGGCCATTACATCAAATGTATGAACTTTTAAGTGTACATACAAGTACAGATAAAAGTCCGACACACACATTCACATACAGCTCAGGATTATTTTAGGCTGTGGTCCCATTGCTACCCTCAAGTCAATAAGCGCACATGGAACTCTGCAGAGGATGAAAGGTGGCGCAAAGAGAGGCCAGTGGTTATTATGCTTGGACAGACTATACTGCTGCCTTCTGAAGTTTGGACTGGGTCTGGTTACAGACACGACTTAGACCACAAAATGTCTCTTTAATTGGACCAAAGCGAAACAAAGTCCATATGGCTTTAATAGATATTCACTGGAGGACACATTCCAATTTGTTTCTCTCGATCAGGTCCAGCTTTCTCACCACCACACAAATATCTCATCAGTTATCTTCTCTTTCACATTCCCAATCCCTCTGTTTTACCTTTTTTTTTTACTATCCTTCCCTCTTTGAACTTTCTCTACTTGTATCAAAATGTTTCATTCATCATCCCTCTTTATTTTCACAAATGTGTTCACAAATAGGGTGAGGTGGGGAATGTAATGTTTTACTTAAATATAAAAAATGAAAAATAAAAAGTTAAAAACTGTGCGATTACAAGCATATCAGTACTGACAGTTTGCTCATTTCCTTGTTTTGAAATTTGCTTGTTATTTTGGTGCCTAACACACAAAGCCAAGATTTGTTTCAAAGTGACTTGGTATTTGTTTCAAAGTGTCCCACATTCTGTCTTGAAACATTTCAGAACTGCGTCTGGTGCGAAGTAGCTGTGTTTGTGGGAAATGTGGATAAACAATAATAATAATAACATTATTAATACCTTATTAATCCCAATTAGGACATTCTTTCTGAACTAGGAGCAGTGGGCTGTCACATTATGGTACCTGGGAAGCAATTGGGGGTTAAGGGGCTTGTTCAAAGGCCCAGCAAGGCTCTTAACCCCCAATTGCTCCTCAGTATAATGATATATTGATAACAGAGCCAATTTTCCAACTTTTCTTTTAAAGCAAAAGAGCCATTTTATGCTTTAATCCTGTAATGTTGTGTAGAAATAAGCCCTCTGTACAGTTATCCATATGTACTTTTTGTATATAATTTAAATTCATGAATAACTAAGGCCTGTTCTAGCCTGCTGTGGATAAAGAACTTACCAATAGGACACATCCAAGGGGTGGAAATAGCGTCTGGAGATGAGGTCAGCAAAGAAAGACTCAGTTTCACGACAAGCAGTCCCGTTTCCTATGACAACTTTGGTACAGCTAGAAGAAACAAGATTAGAAGTATGAGAATGTTAAGGACAGCAATCATAAATCTCTAAAAATGTTGTAAAGTAATAATACTCTCCTTGTTCGTGCTGTCAATTCAGTTCAGTGGATTTGGTGCCACTGAAGCATGACGCAAATCATTTGTTGACAATGTACTGAGGTCAACTCAAACAGTATATAGTAATAATTACTTAGCAGTAGTACCTGTATTTAATCATAAGGTGGCGCAGTTTATCTGCTTCTCTTTGTTGTCCTGAATTATGCAAGTATGCAACATCAGTGTGGAGAATCTGACCTGAAAGCAGAGATAAGTAAAGGAAGAAAGAAAAATAAAATGATGATGATAAAGTCTTTTAATAACAACATAATATCAGCTCATATTTTTACACAGTATTCTAACACATCTAAAAAACAAAAGAAATTAAAAAAAAGAATTCAAGAACTGCATGTTCACTGTGTGTGCCTCCTGAAGAAGCCCAACTCCCACCACATTACTGCTTCCTCAGGGGAGAAATGTAGATCAGAATAGACAACCAAACCTGTGACCACCCATGCTGGACCTGACACCTGATATATGCCTCCATCTATCTGTTATAAATGTGTCAGCAGGACTCGTGGCCACACCAGCAGTCACCCAGAGGGTGGGACATCCCTCTACACAGTGTGAGACCACACCCACTGAGCGACATGCCAGGACATACAGTAAAGTGGACATATAAAACACCCACACATATGCGTGCACACACATAAAGCACTCACCAGGGTCATGCCAACTAGCATCCAATCCTTGACATGCAGCTGCACCTTGGTGGTAATAACAGATCTAGTGGTGCTTTACAATGTGTTCTCTCAGGGAGAATACTGTTTTTCATTTATAATTCAACTAACATATTTTTTTTTGTTTATTTTTAGTTTTTGTAATCAATAGAAAAATAAATGAATAAAAACACATTTGGGTCTGATGGGAATAGAAGAAAACAGAGGTAAAAGAAACAATAAAAGAATAAATTTGAACTAGTCATGAGTTTGTGGAGGTAATTTAACCTAAATAGTGTGATAAAATGTTGTTGGTGAAGTACGATCATTTCATTATAAAAAAAAATGCAGCAATATATGACTTTCATAGAAGGGAACCAATCTGCAGAATGTATTGGTTTTTATAAGAACAAAAAAGAGCTTTTCCTTTTTTGGTTTTATTGAACAAAACAGGTTTTAAGACCAGTTTTAGAAGTAGATAGTAAAGGGGCCTCTTTAATGAGCAATAGCAGGTTAGCCCACAGTTGGGGAGCAGCAATAGAAAAGATCCTGTCCCCTCTGAGCTTCCTCATAGACCTCGGTACCTGCAGGAGCAGCTGGTCAGCTGACCTGAGGCTGAGAACACCTGCCTTAAATGAAGACCTATGTCCATTAAGTAAGTTTGTGAGTTTGTATGCGCTTGTGGCACGAATAACAGAAAGTCTTTGTTTCTTTTTTGACATCAAAAGGATTCAACTATAAGCCTTCATCATGAGTTATTTCACCTTGACTTTATAATTATTCATAGATACCCGACTGCTTTTAAAACATAGTTGTTTGTATACATTTACAAACACATATAGAATACATACAGCTGCTACAGGAGATTGCTGTCAAACAAAGTTGTTTTATTTCCCACCATATAGTGACAATAAAGTTTCCATTCTTCATCAAGATGGTAAAACAGTTCAAATCCTCCAGCTGAAGCACAGTGGTGTCAGTTATCATTGTTTGTCAGTCCTCGTTGACTTACTGAAATAACTCAACCATAAAAACACTATTTCATAATTCAGTGTTTTGATATAAACTTCTGTAAACTGACAATATTTCTGGAAGATCTTACCTGATTATTTTTTTATGATGCCTTTCTTCTCTCCTTATTCAACAATATCAGCAGCATGGTAGTGAAATTAGTTTCCCTGAGCTTCATATGTATAATGCTTGTGACAAGTTGAACTATACAAACAGTCACATTTTACAGAAATGATATCTAGTGTGCAAAACACCTCATACTATTCATTGTCAGGAATAAAGTTAGGATCTCAATATGTCAGACACATTTAAAACACCTTTGTTTTCAGTATACAAAATATAGCTCAATTTCAAGCAGTCCATGATGATGGATTTATTTAACAGCCAAGTTAGCTGTTATATTACCATAGTGAGTAAGTGAATGGTCTGATAGACATCACTGAGTGTAATTGAATGTTTTAACAAAGGAAAATCTGTGTGAGGGGGCATCCATTATTTTTAGGCGACTGATAAAATCAAAAGCTATGTAACTGGGCTGAGGGCTGCTTTCTGCATTCCTGATGCAAACACACCTCTGTAAAGACACGGCACAGAAACCCATCTATGCACTGTTTACAGAGAATATAAAACCCTCTGTGTCACTTACTTGTGGGGGAGAGGATTGCCAGTTTACAGCCATGTCTGAAGCCAGGGTCCACCCCCATGATGACGCAACCTCTGACTGGACAAACCAAAAGGCGCTGGCGGAGGTTCCGCACAAACATGGCGATGGACTCCTTCTCTGCTGCACTTGTCAGCTTAGTCCTACCAAGAGGAGAAACGATCAGATAAGAAGAAGTCAGTTAAGACACATGAAAACCCTACGAAAGGGGAATAGATGGTAGTTAGAGTAAAGATTAAGTAAAAAGAAGTGAGAGATGGAGGAAAATGGAGCGAGTATAAAACAGAGTGAATTGTATTAACAAAATGTTTAAAAAGTAAATACCTGTAGCTCCTCGTAAGAAAAGGCAGAATAAGCCTCTTAAAAGAGTCTTCGACTGCGTTCCTAATTATTGCGTGAAGATTTTCTCTTGCAAATGTCTTTGGCCTCCACCTGCATTAAAAACATTTTTATACCCTAGGGGGCATTTTCACTGATAAAACAAATGTGCCTCTGCCACTCTAAAAGCTGCTTCTTTCACACTCAAAAGCCAAGATGCTTCTCACTGCACACTCAATTCCAGACAAGAAATTGTCTTCATTAAATTTTAATCCATTTGCTGTTATATTAACAAAGCCTTCCTTTTAAAACAAGCAACCTTGTGATTGAATTTTAAAGCAACATTTCATTTCTATAACAAGACAATTTGACTGTGGATGTTTGTAAGAAAATTATTATTTGACTTTTGTTAAAAAATAAATTGGAAATTCAAAATATGTATTTTGATTACAGACAAATAAAACAGCACACATTGTTCTATCCAGAAAGTCATTTTTATGTTTAATCTAGGTTGCTTTTAACAACACTTTGTGTGGAAATATAAATAAATCAATTCTAAATCCTTCCAGTTTTTGCTTTGCTTCCCACTAAATCCAATTATTCATAAAAAATCTCATCTTAAAAAACAGAAAACCTTGACCACTAAATAGACGATACAAAAATCACAAGTGTTAGTACTTGTCTTCTTAATGCACCATGTTTAATGTTTAGTATTCTTGCATTAATCCCTGTAAAACCAATTAAACACCTGATGTCTATTTGGCTGAATATTTTTCAACAAACTGCTATGATAAAGGAAATTAAACCTAGCAGTCAATGACAGCTTTAATGTGACATAATATGAATACGGCAGGCTCGCTTGTGACTGTGTCTGAATGTGCTTTCGTATTACTGTGTTTCTGACCTGTTGTTGATGCACCACCTGGTGAACTCACTCTTCACTCTGTCGGGAATGTTCACCTTCACTGTCAAAATCTTCAGACTCTCCCCTCGGTTAATCGCCAGGGTCTGTGCAAAAAAAAACATGCATGAATGAAGTGCACGCGTTTCCACTGGTAAGGAGTGCAGACACGAAAGCAAGAATATTGGTAGAAGCAAAGCACACTCAGGGCAAAAATATTCTCAGAACCATTGGCATAAATGTACACAGCATTCTGACTTCTTGTGGTGGTTGGTAATTATTGGTGATTTTGACATTTTTTTAATGTTTGGATATATTTGTAGCTGGATTAGGAAAGGCAAAATTTCCAATCCAAACATTTAGGCTTCGCAAGGACTTTCCCTTTTTACTGAACTACTGTAAAAAATAAGAAGTTTGAGGTAAATATCACAAACATCTCAACTCACGATCATCAAAACAAAATCCTGTAGCTCTACACACGTGCGACAAAACAAAGTGATGAGCCTAGGAGTGTTTCCTGTGGCCAGGCCTGTTGTGTTGTGTGCTGGTTCCCCCTTAGAGGAACTGTTACATGCTGTTAAGCAAACAGTAGTAAGTGTCTGACCTTTTCAGCAGGGAACCTTTAGCCTGCCACAGAACAGGGCCAAGAAGCAAGACGTCAATCTGGAGCCCATGCGGAAGAAGCAAGCTGACAAATGCCACCACTATGCCACCATCAGCACCAACACCGCAAGGCCTACCCCCACCCACTCCCACACATGGTGCCACAACCATTACCACTCAGCAGCACCCTCAGATGTGGTGCACCCGTATGCAACACACACACACAAAAATAAAACATTTAAAAACACAGCTAATGGCATGGCGGAGGATTAATGCAGCAAGTTTGCTTGAATAATGATGAAAGTTAGATTTCTCCTCTGTTGGCATGTCTCTGCCTCAGGCTTCCTCGCTGACTGTGATGAGATTTCTGAAACAATCTTCATCAAAGCACTGAAGTTTAACATGTTGTCGCAGAGAGCAAGCAAAACACTTCTTCCGGAATTATCTGAGCATCTGTGAAAGCCCATGAGTGAAATTAAAATAGAAATTGCAAAACCGCCTTGCTAAATGTTTGTTCCCGGGGTTCAGCGTTTAGGTTTTTGCAAATCATATTTATAAGGAGGCAAGGATGACATATTGGATTTAGGTGGTTGTCATTCATTATTAGCTGAAGTTGTGGATGAAAACGTGTTTTAAACTCAATATGTACGTCATCATCTCAATACAGTAAATTACTCAAACCGTCGTTGTTTTGTTTGTTAATAAATAAACTGTCAATAAATATGACCTAAAATGACCTCAACAAGCCATGCAAGAATGAGATTTTTCAGATATAAACATGATGCTTGAATAAAATATAAATGAATTATATTCCTGCTTCTTAAAAACAATCATGCAATGATTATTCCGGAAGTTTGAACCTTTATTGCCTGTGTGATAAACCAACATTTTAAGCCAACAGTTAGTTGAGCACTGCTGCAAATTATGAACCCTTACCCAGATCATCTTAGCCAACATAAATTAAAAAAAACAAACCTCTAAATGTACCTCTTTGGCTCTTTGACCAAACCTCAAAAGCTCCTGTCTTCGTTAGTGGCACACTCTCTATCTATGCTCTGTTTCTCTATGCAGCAGAAAACTGTCCTTACTGATGATAAATAAGATAAATCAAGTCTATACATCTCTCAGTTTCTGTGTGGGCTGGGTCACTGGTGGGAGACAGCGTGATCTGAATGGGAGATTGATGTAAAACAGAGTGAGAAGTGTGTTTGTATGTTTAACAAGCCAGTAGTGACAGGTAGCCAAGTACTGGCCAAACCCTGACAGGACTAGACAGACAATCTTTCTTGGATGACCCTTAATCCTTTCAGCAGCCCCAAAGGGAGGGCAGTCAGCCAACAACTATCTTCCATCTGTCTCCTCTTCTCTCTCACCCCTTCTTTAGAACTATACTGTCATCAACACATCTATCCATCCGACATATTAAGGATAAACAAATACATTCATACTGACCTTGCTGATGCAAAGTATTACTGTGTGCATGTATAAGAGTTGAAGCAATCTCTCTGTAGACGGTCTTAAATTCCAATTAATATACAGTTTTGATACACAGAAGATCAAAATTCAAACAACACAGATGAAAACAACTTCAAACACACAACGCATGAGTTTATGTTTGGGTAGGGGCTTTAACTTTAACTATTAATATGATTTGTCAATACAACTGACTTTCATTGCAAACTCTCCAGAAATGGCAAATCATCTACTACAACAGCATATCACATAAGGTTTACAGGTCTCAGATACTTTGAGGACCTTTAAATCGGTACAAAACAAATAAACACAAACAAAATGTTTCATTTGTGGGTGAAAGTAAAGTTAAACTTGTTTTCCTCCACCTGTCCATCAAACAGGACTGTTTAATTGATGAAACAGTTCCATTCACTCAAGCTCCTCTGGAGGCGAGCCCCAGTCTGAAGCACTAAACTCCTGTTTGATCACAATGCAAATCGTATTAAAAACAGCCCATTGCCATATTCTACAAATCTATTCTGGCATACTCAAGAGCGTACCGGCTGCTAATAGCTATAAGGTAAATGTGAACCCTTCAAAGGAGGACTCAAATCAAATCTGATGGAATTAAATCTGGGCTAAGCATTATGCTTTCAGACACGCAGAAGCTTTCAATACACTAACATCATATGAATTATAAAACTGTTATGTAATTTTTTTTAAAGAATATATAGCATCCAATTAGATTTCCATTACCTTATGAACTCACGATAACCTAAAATAGTTTTAAGAAATTAAATGATGATTAAATTTTATCAATAAATTGCTGACAGAAAATTTATCTACAACTAGTTTTGTGCTTGCTCTCAAAAGGAAAGAATCACTGTGATTTCTTAGTTTAAAGTGCTACAAATCTGCAGCCTTTCTTAACTTTCTGTGTAAAATGTCTATAAAATTTCCCAAACTCAGCAAATCTAAGTTAACTATTGCATGTTGAGGATTTTTATAGATCACACAGATCAACTGAGAGAAAGCTGCAAGTTTAACAGAAAACAGAGATTAAAAAGGCATTTGTTTCTATATATCTCATTAAAATGTTCAACTTAAACTAAATTCCACATCTCCTTTTCATAAAGTACAGATTTGAGTGATATTTATTCTTGTATTCAGTGCATTGGTTTGTCTGTCAGTCCATCTGTTAGCGGTGTAACTCAAAAGGGTATAGATGGATTTTGATTACATTTTCAGGAAATTTCAGAAACGGAATAAGGAACAAGTGATTAAGTTTTGGGGGTGATCCGGATCATAGCCTGGATCCAGGAATTTTTTTAAAGGATTCTTTACTATGGAGAGACAGGGAAAATTTTGCCATTAGACTTTCTAACTCAAAAATAATGCCCACAATCACTGGCAAAAAAAAACTACAATGGCTTGACAGGAGGTCTGCGCTCTCAAAGTGCTTCTAGTTATTTCTTATTGACAGTTTCCAGGAAAAACATACATCACTCTCTTGTCCTGTCCTTTTCCTTTAACAGACCACACAGCTGAGGCTTGATAAAATGTGCTAAAGCATATGGGCAAGTGTGTGCTAACACACATGCCTTCTGTCAAAACACATCTCCCACCTGCTCCCTCCCCCCGCCAACTTCATGGTTAGAAAAGGTTCATTTTAGCCGGAATCTGACAGCTAACAGGGTCACAGCAGCCTGTGGATTAACACTCCGTGACAAAGGCGAGTCATCGAATTAAATGCCTTGCATACACGGAAGAGGGGGGGGGGGGGGGTTAGGAGGGATTTGAAGCGATTCAAGTTTCATGAGAAAAAGAGGGATATAGGCAGATCAGAACAGAGCAAGAGAGATAAGTGACGGACGCACCTCTACACCACTCCTCTGTTCATGCCTCCTTCCTTGACTGCCCCCACTCCCACTCCCCATCCTTTTGTCCGCCTGTGGGCCCAGCAGCAGTAGCTGTCACTACACGAGAACGCCTGTCAATCAAAGCCTCCTAATCCAATGGCATGTCGGCAGGGGACATGTCACATATGTTAAGAAGAGAGAATGAGGGGGACTTGCAGGGTGCGCTTGTGTGTGACCAAGTGTGTGTATGCGTGTGTGTATGTGATTAAATGACTGTAGGGCAGAGTGCGGTTGCCAGAGAGTGTGGTGTGGCAGAGACAGCGGGTGATGGAAGCTGTGGTGACACATGAGGCCTGGGACCAACTCTGAGTAACCCACCAGTCACTAGAGGGACAGAGGGGGAGCAGAGGAGGCAGAGCAGGGCACAGGAGGGGTAAATATGAAGGCACAGACAAGGCTAACTGCGACTGACATGGGTAGCATTCAGAGCTGGCAAGCATGAAACAGACAAATATGACGCAAACGCAAACAGATGGAGTGCATTTGTTTCTCTGTGTGTGTGCGTGTGTGTGTGCGCTTGTGTGTATCAGACAAGTTAGACAAGACGATACAGGTGTAAGTAACTTATTATGGTCCAGCAGACTTAATACATCTGTTTTAAAAGTATATTCATTCTACATGTATTTTAAGGTTATTGCACAGGTTATGTCCACATTCATATTATTAATAATAGAGGCAATGATTGTAGAACTTTACAGGTTTCCCTGAAAATGGTTCAATTCAAAAGTGTGTAACAATAAAAAAGTTGGCTATTTACAGCAAGAACAAATCTTTAAAAAAAAAAAAACAGAATCACTCTTTAAAAGAAAAGCTTTAAAAGTTCTCGATAAGAAAGCATTTATATTTTAACATCCTGGAAAACTATAATTCAATTCAGCTTTATTTGTATAGCCCCAATTCACGACAATGTCATCTCAGGGCACTTCACAGACAATCAATTAGAGCCTAACTATTTATAGTTTTTTTTTTATAAACCTGACATTTATTTCTCCACAAGCTGGTTCCTTTTCCTTTAAATATTTTTTTTAAACAGAGGCCCACCTGTGTTACCCAGGCCACCACAAGAGTGGACCTTGCAGTACATTTTTGACATATTGCTTTTGGAAAGGCTGTGCTGTCAGTAAAGGGAAGTACATTTTAGAATACTCAACCTCATTTACTAAGAGACTGTTCTACACTGTAATTAAGGCTCATCGCAAACATCAAGGAACATCAAGCCTGTGATCAATTTAAATTCTTTTTAAAACCTGCGTTATAAATTTATTTTTCTTACCGTATGTCTATTTCTATTTCCTCATTTTATCTGTATTGCATGGTCTTGTCTTCATTATGTCTTTTTACATGCTTTATGACTACCGATGGAAATTTCCTGGCATGATAATCCATCATGTTTACATCATGCTTTTTTGTAATGATCTTCATTAACTTGCATTGTCTTAATCAAATAAATTATTATCTTAATAAAACCAGTTTTTTTACTAGTGTCTAAACACTTCCCTAAATTAGCTGTTTTTTACCTCCATTGAGATACTGTTTCAGCCTTGCTCCCAGCATTTTGCCTGTCAACACGAACATAGTTTGTTCTCATATAGCAGGACCTGCCACGACCTGGTTACTTCCACCCTTCTCAATGCAAGTGAAAGCCTTTAATCATTGTTGCTTCAGCAGGTTGCAAGCAGATTTACTACACGTGCGATAAATATACATCATGTATGCTTTACTTGGGTGTAATTACATTTTTACACCGCAAAATTAACATAACTATTCAAATGCCTTTTTAGACCACTCGCTGCCTAAAGAACTGGCGAGGAATATGTTCCTGCCTCAACCGATTTTCATATAACTGTAACTGTCACAATATATGGCAGTAATGGTAAGTGTCTTGATGACATTTAAGATGACTGCTATCTCTAACTTGACCACTAGATGGCACCACCAATAAGACAGGTGAAGCTTGTTATAGTAAAAGCTGTGCAATCAAGTGTTTTGCAGTTCACATTTTTCTAATTTCAAGTTATTTTATCCATTTTTATCCACCATAGATAACAGACTAAACACCCAAACTAGGAGCACTCTCATAAATTATTATCAAAAATGTTTAAATCAGTACTTCAGGACTATTAGTAAAAATCACTACTGACATATTACAAGGAACTGAAAACAAAATCTCAGAACTGTGGTATACTGTAACTAGAAGGCTGTGGTGCTATTGGGTATAAAATCACAGTAGTATTAGGACATATTAACTGTTACATGCAAAGTACTGATGGTGTGTTTGAAGCTGGGGATGCCACAACACTACAAGAGTGAACACAAATATTGGAAAACATTATCAGACTTTCAACTTAAGCTGTTTCTTTAACTGACCCTACTTGTGGTAACAAATATACCAAATAATCTATCAGCCCTCAATATCACAAGACGAGCGGATATAAAATTCAGAAGTGCAAATTATTCAAACTCAGCATTTAACTGAATTGTGCAACTATAAAACATATGCATGCTGAAAAACTTGATCTTATCCTGTGTTTAAGAGAATGATAAACTAGTGTGTCTAGTTACCTGATGAGGCTGAATGCGCTGGATATTGCAGGTAAAGTCGAAGTAGAGATTGAACTTGTCCAAATCTTTGTTTTTGTTTTGCTCAGCCCCTGTTTTTTTCTGGCCTTGGCCAGATTTATCTTGCTCTTTTCCCTTTAGTGCGGACTTAGACACAGAGGACTGGAGGGTCACAATGCTCCTCTCACATCTAAGAAACACAAAGAGGGATTAAGCAAGAGATGTTTTGAATCTTGCAAAAAAAAAAAAAAATCCAAAAGCACACACACAGAAGAAATATGCAATATTTGTAATTCATGTGGAAAGAAATCACAGCAAGTTAAAAAACAAATGAAAATAATATAAAAGAAACTGGCACATGTTATGTCCATAACAGTGCATTCTTACAATGTCTTCACGTAGGTGAGCGTCTCGGGGTCTTTGGCTATCATATCAGCCAAGATATGCTCCACACCTGTGGCTACTTCTTCCACAGATGACAAACCTGTGACACACACACACACAGATCCAGACTGCATTAAGAAATAGTACAACGGTGAACTTTGAATGAACTCCATGAACACAGAGAAACAAAGACAGCCATCTCAATAATGTGCTGATAATTCTTTTTCAAATTCAATATGACTGTATGAATGTGTGTATGCAATACTTTCATTATCATCAATTCATTTATTTATCCATCCATTCATCCTCATTTAAAATCTCCTTTCGGGATTAATAATTATTATTTAATTCAATTTAATAAGCATCTAAATCAATTAAATTCCATTTCAAGTAATTCAAATTACTTTATTTTTCCCACTCAGTTTACCTATACGGTGTCTGCTCACTAACAATTTATGTCAGGACACTTTTCAGAAGTAAACAAACACAATCAAATACAGTCTATTTCAGCCCAATTCAACATCTGTCTGCTGTGAATAACTTAGATCAGTTATTTCTCCAAGCATCTTCTGGGTAAAAATTATTCTAAATCTGACTGAAATAAAGTTCAAGCATCATACTAATTTTCAGGGTTGCATTTAATTAAATTTCACTGTACGTATGTGTTAAGTGCAGCTGTCCATGTCCTACCTTCTGTACCAGGTTTTACCCAGGCCATTAGATCCAGAGTGTGTGGTGTGGCCATCAGTGCAGAGGCAGCCTCTTCAAGGCCAAGTGCTTTGGCCCTGCGAGCTTTTGTCAGCTTACTGCCTTTCTTATATGGAGTATACTGCAGAAAAAATAAAATGCACAGGACTGTTCAGAGCTTCTACACATTCCAGACTTCCCAGTAGATTGCTTTAGACCACATTTGAGATCTAAATACAAACCGCTTATCATCTATTATAAGGCAAATTGCTCAAAATGTAACTGGTAACATGTTTATAAGATATTAATAATGCATGTCATTATGTTGCCAATTATGCAGCAAAATACTGTAGCTCTAGGCACTAAATCGCTCACAAAATTGTGAATATTTTGGTTGTGCCAAGTCCCTGCTCCAAATGCAGGGGAAAACACTGCTTGAGTGATCTTTTCTTTTTTTAAATCTTTTGTTTTTGAATAATCAGAAATCAGACCCTATAGTCTAGAGATAAATATTTTTCCTTTTTTTTTTTTTAAACATACAAGAGGCCATTGAGAGCCACTTAGAAGTGTATGAATAATAATACAACAATGAATGTGATCTTTAAAAAAAAGGCCAACATAAATGATAGCTATCGCTTTAGCATATTTATGTAATTCTGACCACATGATCCAGCTCATCAGCTGATCGGCAGCTCCGCAGGTTTTGCTCCAACTCACTGGTCAAAACCCCATCCTTCTTTAAGGTTTGAATCACAGACTGGGTCTTCTTAGTAAGAGAACTGGGGTAACACAGGCAAATACAGAAAAGACACACAAAGAAAAAAAGATTTTCAAGTCAGAAACCTAAACACACACACACACAACTAACAATAACTATATTTTGTCTCAAAGCTTGACTACTAGCACCATCTAGTGGACAGTAAAAAACATCTGTCTGGAAACTAACCTGTTTCGTGTGAGTCAACTCTAGTCATACTGTTTATATCAATCAGAATGTATGTGTCTCTTTATGTATTTATGAGAGTAAGGATAGGTAACAAGATGTAACAGATCATGTTATTGTATTCCTTTTTTAAACTGAGTTTATTGAATTATTTACATTTGTGCCCAAATGTGTCTTTTACATTTTCCTACCATAACTCCTCAAATACCATCTGGACGTCTCGGACAGCATCCGCATCCATGTGGTTAATCATCCCTTTGCGGTAGCGCACCATGAATGGCACTGTGTTGTCCTCACGAAGCAGTGCAACAATATTTTGACACACCCACTGCTCCACACATGTCAGGGTGGAAAGCAGCTGAGAGGAACAGTGGAAACAGAAAAAGAACATTGAAAATAGAGAACTGGTCTCACAGAGAATCCCTGTTCAAATTTGGCATTACACAGCGCATAGCAAGACATGCTTCATTTTCTCTTGACATTAGCAGAGCAACACACGGCATAACTCTGAAGGACAGAAAATAATAACTTTGATCAAAGTTTAGAATCTTCAACTTTCTAGCAAATTAACTACCTGTTGTTTTTTCCTGTCTAAGCTCATCTTCTCCACTCTCTTGTACACATGAAGTTTAGTTTTTTTTTTAGATGGTAATAATTTTGTTAAAAATTCAAATTCCCCCTTTGGATTGTTCTTGCTTTTGTAATAAGTTGTTTCACCAGCTATAAGTACTACTTAGCTTGCTGCGTTTTGCAAAAGTATTCAACCAGTGTGGTGTTTTTCTATATTTTGTTGTATGACAACCGATAATTCAACTTAATATGATTTTCATTGTTCTCAAAAGTCACTTTATTAGTTAAATTAAACGTACGTGCAATCTACATGTCACTTAAAGTCTGTATTTATAGGCTTCTTGTGAAAGACCCTAAGGTCTGCAACACCAATAAGAAAAGAACGCCATGAAGCAAGCAGCACAATGAAACCTTAAACTAAAACTGAACTTTGTGGTCATCAAGAAAAAGGCCACATGTGGACAAGTAATCTTATATTCGGTCCAGCTGTTACCACCTGGCAAAAAGAGAGACAAAATCCACATACACCATACCTCAATCAAGTCCCAGTTCATATTGAGTTCATTCCTCAGAGACCGTTGTTTGGATGGTGGTAAAGCAGTAGGTTGTCCCTGGCAGATACCACCGGTCTTCTGTTTCTTTAGGCAAGGCTCATCAAAAGTGAAATCATCATCTGCCACTTCCTCTTTCTTTAGCCTAAACCCAGTTTGTGATGGTCCTTCATCTGCCCATCCATCTGTCTGGTGGGCTTCTGACACAATAAATGACACCCTCTATAATTTTTTTTTGGGGGTAAAATAGGGGGGAGCAGAAAGACATCAAAGCAAAATAAAGATTAATAGGAGAAGTATACAGATAAAGTGATAGTATGTAGCTCATTAGAACATTCAATAAGTCAAATGCTAACCAATACCCTGCTGCAGGGAATATCTCAGACCATTTCACACTTTGATGTGCCAAAATCTGTAAATCTGTTAGACACAAATATCTTAAATGTAATAATAAACTAGTAATTTGTATATTATACTAACAAGCTTGCAGTGAATTACAACTCAGACTTACTTCTTCCTTCATCCTGACACTTGAGCCACTCTCATGAGCCCCCTCTTCCTCTAAACAGTCAGTCTGTGTTTTCCCTTTGTCTCCTCCAAAATCATTATGTGTCATTTTCGTTTTTGGTCCAGCCAAGCCTGACACAGCAGGATCCTTTGAACTTTTAGAGGCCTGAGTTTTTCGTTCTGCTGCAGTTTTTCGTGGTGCCCTTGGTTTAGGATCTCTCGGCACTTTAGGAGCTTTTGGCTCTTTGGGCACTTTTGGTTTCACAGTTTTTTTGGCAGCTGTTTTCTTCTCTCCAGTTGTGGGGGCTCTAGGAGTCTTACTGGGAGGTTTTTGCTTTGGTTCTGCTGGCCTCCACTCCTCACTGTCCTCATCACTACTCACCACCTGAGAAAAAGACCTGTTGGTGGAGTATGGATGAAGTGTGGAAAAAGCTCATGTCAAAACTAGCAAAGTGGGAAACATTTACTAGATAATTAATGTTCTGTGTTTTCATATGTATCAACACTGAAGTCTTGTTTACATAGTGTAGTATTGTCTGTGCTGGCAGTTAATAACATTACCAAAAAAAAGAGAGGAAGAGACTGAAAGCTGCTCTTCTGACTCAACAATGTCTATAGTAGATGATAGATGCAAAAGATGACTGCTATATAATTATGAGCATTACTTACAAGTCAGAGTCCATATTTTCATTTTCTTTATATTTGACAGCCTTAGCAGTTGTTGTTCTGGGTCTTCGCATCATCTGTTAGAAAAGTCGTCAGGTTAGCTGGCGTTACATCAAATCTGTGACAACAAATACGACTCCCTTCACGCTGTCGGGGGCTGCGTTAGCATTAATTTGTAGTGTAACGTTTAACACAGAGCTAAGCTAGTTATATGTAATTTCCCCGTAAATTATGTTTCAACATAGCACAAATATATTTAAGACGTGTTAATTTAGCTCAAAACTCCCATTAATCATTGCATATAACAACTAACTACTGTTAGTTAGCTATCATAAACAAGGCTGGTTTAGCTAGCGTTTTTGAATTTGGCGCTCTGTGATGATGTTAACGAAGTTTGCAGAATACAAAAGCGTGGCATTTTCATTCATAACACTATTCCCTTCGTTGTAGAAAAAGTAACCATACCTTTATACGGTTGTGTATGTTCTGGTTATTTTTGGAAACGTAGTGAAGCTGAAAAGCTGCTTCCTGCAACAGAATGAGTTTAACCAATCAAAGCGTCCTAAAGTTTTAAAGGGTCGGAACCATTGGTCGGAACCTCTTCCACGTTGCCACAACGTAAAGTGTGCAACGCCATCTATGGTATTATTGCCGAAAATGCATCTTGATAAGTACATTAAAAAAGAAAAAAGAAAATCAGCCAAAAAATACACACAAGACAGGCTCAGTTAATTCTTTTATCCCTGTTTCTGTCTCCGTGGGGTCATTTTGCGCTACAGATTCTTGTGTTTCTTCCATTTAGTGCGTTTTTGTGTTTCAGTTTTCTCTCTTTGTTTTTAATATTGGCCGTGTTACCTCTCATCCTGTCATTATAAGTCTCCTTTAGGTCATCTTGAGTCACTGTTTAGCTTAATTTATTTGAAGACAGTTATTCTAATTTGCATCGTTTTAAATTGTTTTGTACTAGATGCTTATGTATGTTTTTTATAGAATCATGTATTTTCATTCTGCTTTAAATCATTGATAACACTGCTGAATGACAAATAAATCTTACTATTGTTTGACATTAAAAAATTATCTCATTTTGGTGCAAGTTTAGCCCTTCTGTTTCTCTTTGTGTTCATTCTATATTTATTACTGATTGTTTTCTGTCCAATTTTGGATATTTACCCAAATTTATATTGTATTTAGTTTCAAAGCAACTCTTTTTTTACCTCAGTCCAGGCAAATTGCTTTAATCTTGCTATGTTTATAAAAGGCTAGATACTGTGTAATTCATTATCCTGGTGAAAACAATCTGTGGTAAAAGGCTAAAGCATGTGGTCATTTTATTTGAATCTGCCAACCCAGGAGTATGAAATCTAAACCAAACCAATAAAAAAACAAAAACAAAGAAAAAACAACACTTTCAGTTCAGGATATGGAGTGAGAAGTAGCCAGACACACAAACATACAAACTCTCTCTGTGATATATTTACCTTAATGAAGTACTTGACATCTTTTAGAGTATTACACTAGTGACACAGTTTAGATGGATTTATCATTAAATACTGATTTTTTTAAAATCAATTTAAGGAGCAAAACTTCCTTTTAAGAGGGTACACACTTTAAGAGAGTACACACTTTAAACTAACTGGGGAACAATAGCAAAAATAATCCCTGTTTAATTTGGGTGT